>CM069863.1:25113191-25598191 GCA_036172795.1 Pelodytes ibericus | reverse complement strand
AGCTCCCAAGGTGGATGCGGCCGTAGTAAGACTGGCCAAACACACTACCCTTCCGGTTGACGACGCAGGTTCGTTTAGAGATCCTATGGATAAGAAAATGGATCTGAACCTCGCCAAGGCCTACGTGGCGGCAGGCACAGGCCTCCATCCAGCAGTCGCTCTTACTTCGGTTTCCAGAGCTTTAAAGATCTGGATGGAAAGTCTGGAGGCAGACATCCAAAGAGGCAGGAGCAGATCCAGTCTTCTGGAAAGTCTGAAAGATATCAAGCTTGCAGTAGACTTTACTTCTGATGCTTCGGTGGATCTGGTTAAAGCCTTTGCCAGAAATATGGCCCTTTCTGTCTCAGCCAGAAGGGCTTTATGGTTGAGGTCCTGGACAGCAGATACCTCTTCTAAATCTAGCTTATGTGCCTTACCTTTCCACGGCGACATGTTGTTTGGAAAAAACTTGGATGAATGTATTAAGAGAGCAGCCGAGGGCAAAAGAGCTTTTCTTCCGCAGGATCGCAAACCCAGAGGTTCCTTTCGATCCAGACGATATCCGGACTATTTTTCCTTTCGTGATGCCAGATCCTACAAGCCTGGAAGAGAGCATGGAAGATCCCAGCCTTGGAGAGGTGGACAGTCATCTTCCAGAGGCGGTAAAGCTAGAGGCGCCTCGTTCCACAAGAACCCCAGATCTTTATGACTGGTCCCCTCCCCAGTCCATAGGTGTGGGGGCACGTCTGTTACTCTTCCGAGACGTATGGGAACTATCCACCACAGACGTTTGGGTGTTGGATATCATAAAAAGAGGATATCGATTAGAATTCTTCAGACCCCCTCCAGCTTGCTCCTTTCAAACGACCAAATGGCCAGGAGAAGCAGAAAAAAGACTGGCCTTAAAGGATTTTATCTCGACACTCCAGGAAGGAAATGTCATCGTTCCAGTTCCCCTGCAACAGCAAGGTCAGGGGTTTTACTCTCACCTGTTTCTCACCAGAAAAGCTTCAGGTGGTTGGAGACCTATCTTAGACCTGAGCAGACTAAATCGTCATCTCCTCGTCCGGAAGTTCAAGATGGAGTCTATTCAATCCATCATAAAGGTAGTTTTTCCACACCAATGGATGATTTCTATCGACTTGGCAGACGCTTATTTCCACATCCCCATTGCTCCGGAACATCAGCAATTCCTTCGGTTTGCGGTGGAACAAGGGCATTTTCAATTCCGAGCCCTACCGTTCGGTCTCAGCACTGCTCCAAGAACATTCTCCAAAGTCTTGGTTGTTTTGATTGCAGAGCTCAGGAAAATGGGCATAGCCATTTACCATTACCTAGACGACATCCTCATCTTGGCAGAAGACACAGATACCCTTCAGACCCATGGGCAGGTTTGTCTACGTTTTCTACACCGTCATGGTTGGATGATAAACAAGAACAAGAGCCAATTACAGCCGGCTCAGGAGATGAAATATTTGGGGGCCATATTCAACACCTTAGCAGGCACAGTGAGTCTGTCTCCAGAAAGAGGTACGAAGTTGAGGAACAGAGTCAGAGACATGTTGGTATCCAATGTGACCTCAGCAGAAAGATGCATGAGCCTGTTAGGATCAATGTCCTCCACCATCGGACTGACAAGATGGGCCCAATGGAGGATGAGGATTTTCCAGAAGAATTTCATCCTGCAATTCAGAACGGGAAATCCGTTTCAGCCTATCAAGCTTCCCCCTCTGGTCCATCAATCTCTGATTTGGTGGTTACAGACGAAATACCTGTTCAGGGGGTTTCCATTAGGGAACATCACATGGACAGTCATTACCACAGACGCAAGCCAGTGGGGATGGGGGGCTCACCTACGCAATCAGTTTGTCCAAGGGAAATGGTCTTTTCCGGCAACAGAGACTCCCTCCAACCAATTGGAGCTTCTGGCAGTTCTAAAAGCTCTGGAAATCCTCCTTCCCCTCATACGCTTCAAGTGGGTCAAGATCAGATCGGACAATTCCACTGTGGTTGCCTACATAAACCACCAAGGGGGAACACGGAGTCGGAGTTTGATGTCCATTATGAAGCCCCTGATGTCCTTCTCCCAGAAGCATCTTGCAGGCCTATCAGCAATTCATCTTCCGGGAATCCAGAATTCCATTGCGGATTACCTGAGCAGAGTGGAATTGGATCCGGGGGAATGGAGTCTGTCACACGAGGTGTTCGACGACATCTCTCGAGTATGGGGCATGCCACAAGTCGACCTTATGGCTACACACAAGAACAAGAAGGTGAAGCGCTTCTTCTCAAAGAGCATCGATCCCCAAGCATCAGGAAGGGATGCTCTTTCAATCGATTGGGAATTTCACCTGGGCTACGCATTTCCTCCTACACCCCTCATCTTTCCTCTTCTGAGACGATTGAGGCAGGAGAAGGTATCCATAATCCTCATAGCCCCCTGTTGGCCTCGCAGGCCTTGGTTTCCTCTATTGTTGAGCCTTTGCAGTGCAGAACCCTGGCGGCTTCCGAATGTTCCTTCCCTTCTACGTCAGGGTCCTGTCCTCCACCCAGACCCTGCCTCCCTCAAGCTGATGGCATGGAGTTTGAAAGGGAAAGGTTGAACGGCAAGGGATTTTCTCACGCGGTCATTGACACTCTACTGCAAGCAAGAAAACGCTCTACATCTTCCACATACTACAGAATCTGGGACGCCTTTTCCTCCTGGGCTGCTTCCAACCGCAGGAATATTCAGTCTATCTCCACCAAGGAGATCCTTGAATTTCTACAATCCGGTCTTGATAAGGGTCTGAGCTACAATACCCTGAAAGTACATATCTCCGCGCTTTCGGCCCTTACGGATCACAGATGGGCCTTGAACGCAGACGTGATCAGATTTATGGCTGCTGTGTTGAAAATCAAGCCTCCTATCAAGCCCTTCACCCCACCATGGGATCTTCCCTTGGTATTGAAAGCCCTGAGCGTTTCTCCTTTTGAACCTCTTGAAACCATCTCTCCTCAGTTACTCACCATTAAGACGGTTCTATTGGTGGCCTTAGCCTCAGGTAGACGAGTATCTGAACTCCATGCCTTGTCTGCTAAAGAGCCCTTTACAGTTTTTCATAGGGACAGAGTTGTTTTACGGACTGTTCCCGAATTTCGTCCTAAAGTGGTGTCAGCTTTTCACATCAACGCAGAAATAGTCCTCCCGGCTCTTCATTCCGAGTCTTCTACTGAGGATCCTGAACCTCTGCCTTCTCCGTTGGATCTTGTTCGAGGTCTGTCTATCTATCTAAAGAGATCTTCAGCTTGGCGGACCTCTCAAAGTCTATTCGTCATCCCCAACGGCCCCAGAAGAGGGCTTCAAGCTTCTAAGATGACCATCAGTAGATGGATTGTTGCCGCCATCATTCAAGCTTACCAGGCTTCAGGGACGAGAGTTCCTGATGGTCTCAGGGCTCACTCCACGAGATCCCTGTCCTCATCTTGGGCAGCAGCTGCTCAATTGTCTCCTGATCTGATTTGCAAAGCAGCCACTTGGTCTTCTCCAAACACGTTTATAAGGCATTACCAGATTGACGTTAAAGCCGGCCATTCAGACTCTTTTGGCAAATCTGTCTTATCCGCAGTTAACTCTTCTTGATTGTTTCTATTGCACGTGTGATTTCTAATACACCAGCATTTAAAAGGATTCTTGAGTCTGTGGTTTTTCTTTTTCCCTCCCTGGGTTATTGCTTGGGTATTACCCATTGTAGTGCTGCCATGGATATGGCCAGGAAAGATGAAAATGTATCCATACTTACCGTAATTTTCCTTTCCTGGTCATAGGCCATGGCAGCACTTAGATCCCGCCCTGGGATATTGCTGTTAACAAGACTAAGGGACCATTGGTGGGAGGGGGTACTTATACCCCTGAATTAATTCTGTTTCCTGTCTAATTAGGGATAGGGAGGAGCTAACCATTGTAGTGCTGCCATGGCCTATGACCAGGAAAGGAAAATTACGGTAAGTATGGCTAAATTTTCATCTATATGTGTGTGTGTGTGTGTGTGTGTGTGTGTATATATATATATATATATATATATATATATATATAAATATATATAAATGTGTGTGTGTGTACATATATAAATATAAATCTGTGTGTGTGTATATATATATATATATATAAATATATATGTGTGTGTGTGTCTGTGTGTGTATATATATATATATATATGTGTGTGTGTGTGTGTGTGTTTGTGTGTATATATAAATATATATATGTGTGTGTGTGTGTGTGTGTGTGTTTGTGTATATATATATATATATAGAAGAAAGTCAGGTCATAATATAGGGAGACATGGCACTTTAAGATCATTACATTGGTGTATTGCTCAAAATCCTGTGCCATCACTTCCCTAGGGTCTATTCAATAAAGAGAACTACAAGCAATTAAGATAGGAATTTTAAACTTAAGGTCAAAGTAGCTGAGTTGGAAAAATTATAACATTCAGTGGCATTGGAGAATTTTTCCAACTCTACTACTTTGGCCTAAAGTTTGAAATTCCCATCTCAATTCCCTGCAATTCTCTTTTGTTTAAAACTTTTTTTTTTAAAGTTTGATGGCTGTTTGGAGACATTTAGATTCATTTGTTAGTGTTTAATCAACAGTGTACTGTCTCCAGTATTGGACACCTGCCTTCAATACAAGGATATTCCATGAGCTACTCTCTACTGCCCCCTGGCATCAAAAAGGTTCAAACCAACAGAAAATATAAAAAAAGAAACATTTACAACAGATAGTTTGTATCTTTCAAACATGTGATGTGCTTTTATTGTGTGTACATATTTTAATCACCTATTTTAATCAAGACTTATATCATACACCACGGAATGCTTATTTTTACCCCTACAGTTAGTTTATAGTGATCAATGATTGAGAATTAATGTTTTTTTAGATGCCTCAAGGGTGTTATGTTTCATGTATAAGTTTAATTTAAAGACGGTTTCAATAACTTTACAACACAAATGGGCAACAAATTTAATTAATTACTTAATGTTTAATTTTCTAATGCAGTTATACTCACAGAATCTAACTTAATCTAGGGAAGTAACAATTTTTATTTCACAAAATAAAACATTTATTATACAAGACATATGGAAAGATAATGAAGGAAGAGCACTATTTTAAAATAAATGATTGACACAGAAAAAAACAACACTCGCTACAGTTTATTCCACCAAATTAATTTTTAACAAAGATTTTGAAAAATGTGAAACTTTTTCAGAAGGTGATACACTTTTTGGAGGAGATCTTAACATGGTATCATAACCAAGGAAGTTGCAGTCCTCACTGGCCCCTACGTAATATATGCCCTACCAATTGAAACGGGGGAGGGGTGGGAGAGTGGAGAGCAGGCAGCCCATGTCTGTGTGCTTCTCAGGTGCACAGACATCCTCTCAGGCTGTCTCTTGTTCCCCTCACGTCAGAGCGTCGGGAATCACATGACTCACCAGCACTTTGACTCCAGAGAAATACGGCAGCGAAATGTGTTGGAGCAAGGCCAGAGCCTGGTACTGGAGCAAGTCCTGAGTGCGAATCTGGGTGCTGGGCAAGTCCTGAGTGGAAATCTGGGTGCTGGGGCAAGTCCTGGGTGCCATCTGGCTGCTGGAGTAAGACCTGTGATTGCAAATCTGGTGAGTTTCCCCTGCAAAACAGACTCACCAGGATTGTCCCTGCTATATATATATAGCTAAATTGATGAGATGAAATTCATCTCAACTCAACTCACCTGCAACTCCTCTTTTAACGAATACCCCCATTAGGTAATTAAATACCTCCTTTGCATTCCGACCATACTTTAGTGGGATCTGGGAGAAGGGAATAATTCTCCTTGATCCAAAATGTGATTGAGGCAAGTGAACTGGCACAGCTGAAACAAGGTGGCAGGTAACACACTAGGCTGTTTTTTTCCATGGAAGTCTACCACACTTTAAAACAAATTCTCTCCCCATAATGTTGATCTCTCCATCAATCAGATAACTGATTCTTAATCAAAAAATCTTGCATAGCAACTGAAGAGGACTTAAAGGGACACTCCCACCAAAAAATGAAAAGGTTTTATTTTTTTTTTATATTTTATTTGTTGATTTCAGATATATGTCTTTTGTTTTTGTAATGTAACTGTATTTAATAACATATGTAACTAAACAAGTGTGACTGGGCGCCGCCATTTTGTGAACTATAGTGTTTTTGGTTGCCACCCCCTAGTTACTTTACAGCACTAGTATCTCACTCAGAATTCTGATCATAGACTTGCATTGAATGGGAGGGTAATGTAACATTACAAGGGGCTTGATCAGGTTAATCACCTCTCTTTGTGTTGGATGGTAGGTAAAATAAAGTTGCACACAGCCACCTAGTCCTGCCCTCTAGTGTTACACAGGAGCCAGTAAGGGAGCAGGGGAATATCTTATGACATCGTCATGCAGGCTTTTGCCCACAGTTGTAAAGTGAGACTGACTGGAAGATTTTGGACGATGTTGCATCATGGGAAATATTCACAATATCGAGCCAGGAGATAAACACCTAATTTTATTTTTTATTTTATATGCAATTAATTCAATCATATAGAAAAAAACGCAGTGGCATATGGTAGTGTCCCTTTAAGACAAGAGTCAATTTCAGTTCTGTTTTTATTTCTATCCAATATGTAGTCAATAACACAATTAAAATCTCCTCCCATCAGCAAATTTCCTGATGTTGTCTATTCTATCTATGAGATTTAAAAAAAAAAAAAAAAAATTCAATGTGGGGTTTGATTTTGGGCGTAGATGTTTAACAATGTCATTTATTTTATCACTAGAAATAAAAAATATTCCGCCCAATTTCGTCATAAGTATGTTCAAATTTGACCTCATTTTAAATTAGAAAAGCTACTTGTTTCTTTTATTACCCTTTAAATTAGAAGTATAATTCACTGAATAATTCCGACAGTTTGTCTAGCATTGAAGGACATTATTTTAATAGGCATCCAACATACCCCTCATCCTGGCAACCGGTACCAACACTGCCCCCTGCCACCCTGTACCTCACATATACAAACTACAAATGAAACCCAAATCATATAAACTTGATAGCCCAAGGTCCATCACTCCAGTTACCAACTAACCAGTATTTTCTAAGTAAGGATTTTAGAACAATTCTCACTGTTCCCTCATTTCAGTTTAATTTGAAGAACAAATCATGCGCATGGGAAGAAGAAGGGGGGGGGGGGGGAAGGGGGGGGGATGTCACAACATTCTAATGTGATTTACATATTTAAATATTGAAATGTTATTATTATCCCCCATTATTAGTTCACACTTATTATATTGACACAATTATTGATAATTATTGCAATAACTTAATTAGAAACAATATTCCACTTCAAATATTAAATTAAAAGTGGTATAATAATAGTAAACATTTGCACATTAGTTAATGCCTCTTGACTAGAGGCAAGGCAAGTATCATGGCACCACATCTATCCATTCTAACTCAAGTTAATGAACGATTAACTTATAAAATCACACAAATATTAATAATAATTACCATGTGTTATCTATAACCTCTTAACTTTCATAGTCCAGCATCAAAACCAATCTAATGTGAGTTAATGAGTGACTAACGAGTAAAATCTTATACATCATTATTATTTAACACATCGTATTCACATAGATATCGACCTAGTTGTCGTGCCTCATTTAAAACCCATAATCCACTACAGATGACAAAAAAATTTGCTAATTAGTTATATCCACTTGGATTAAGAAAAAAACATTCCAACATGGGCCAGATGTTATACACCCAAGGGTACTTAGAGAGATAAGCATTATTCTGGCCAGACCATCATTTTTGAGCTTTAGGGATTCTTTCAGTTCAGGTATAGTGCCAGCAAACTGTTGAAAGGTGGATGTCATGGCAATATCTAAAAAGGGATCAAAATCTCAGCTGGGCAATTATAGGCCAGTGAGCTTGACATCTGTAGTGGGGAAATTATTTGAAGGATCCTCAAACTGGACCAGGGTATTAAGCGAAATACCTCAGGGGTCTGTTTTAGGCCCTCTTCTTTTTAATTTGTTTATTAATGATCTCCCAAGTTGTGTTGAGAGCCATGTCTCAGTGTTTGCTGAAGACACAAAATTAGGTAAGGTAATACAGACTAACACTGATGTTTATTCTTTGCAGGAAGATTTGGACAGAATGGGGGACTGGGCAAGCATGTGGCAAATGAAGTTCAATATAGACAAATGTAAAGTTATGCATTATGGGAAAAATAATAACAATGCAACATATTGTTTAAATGGTATTTCCCTGGGAAAAACTACTAATGACAATAATTTAGGAATAATTGTAGATAACAGACTTAGCAACAGTGCTCAATGCCAGTCAGCAGCGACAAGGGCCAATAAGATATTGGCATGTATAAAATGGATATTGATTAAATGATTTACCATTGACTTTACAAGTCAACGGTAAGACCTTACCTTGAATATGCTCTACAATTCTTGACACCAGTCCTTAAAAAGGATATTATGGAATTAGAAAAAAAAGTGCAAAGGAGGGCTACAAAATGAATAAGGGGATTGGAGAATCTTAGTTGAGGAGAGGCTAAAAAAAAGTAGCTCTCCAGTGACCTGTTCATGAACAGAAATATACAAAAAACAAGAGGTCATCCCCTGAGACTGGAAGAGCAAAGATTTCATCAACAGCAAAGGAAGGGATTCTTTACGGTAAGGACAATAAAGATATTGAACTCACTGCCAAGAGAGGTGGTGCTTTCAAATACAGTAGGTGTATTTAAAAATGGTCTGGATGTTTTTTTTTTAAATAAAAACAGAAAATACAGGGATATTAATAATAGAATAAGCAGTAACCCCTTAGTGACAAGACATTTTCACCTTGACTTTCCCTTAGTGACAATGGCTGTTTTGACATTTCTGGGGTGTTTGTGTTTAGCTGCAATTTTCTTCTTTCTCAGATACTGTACCCACACAAATTATATGTTGTTTTTATCGTCATAAGAAGGGCTTTCATTAGATACCATTATGTTCATCATATCTTATAATTTACTACAAAACAAATCATAAAATATGATGAAAATGTTTAAAAAACCCACTTTTTCTAACTTTGACCTAAAATATAATTTAGACAAATACAATCATTAAAAAAGACCCCGTCTAAATAGTTTCTAAATGTTGTCCAGAGTTCAGAAATATGCATGTTTCAATATTTTTCGGTATTTTTTTGCGAGTTATGGGGCAAAAACCAAAAATAGTGTTTTTTGTTTTTTTTCCTATATTGACCTTTTGACCCCAACCTGAACCCAAAATTTATCCTTAACACTAAGTTTAACCCCAACTCTAACCCTTATGCTATCCCTTAATATATTTTAATTTTAATTGAATTTTAACCCTATCCCTTATGCTAAAAATTATTTAATTTTAACCCTATAAGCTAATCTAACTATATAACCAGTTTTTAGTTAAATATTTATTTTACATTTTTTCCATTACTATGCTACTTAACTACCACTAGGGGTAGTCAAGTAGCATATTCAGAGCAACGGAAGTGAAGTTACTTTCACTTCCGAAGCTCAGACCGCCAGAGGGCATAGCCATGTTGACGGAGCATGCTGCTCCGTCAATATGGCTCCCACGATCGCTCCATGGGGCGATCGTGGGGGCCCCAGAAAAGAAATAACTCACAAAGAGTTACTATATTACAAGCTTCTAAATATAAATATGACACTACATAGGGCATGTTATAATTCTACATTGTTTTTTTGTGCAAAAACATCTCCTTGTTAGAGTATAAGGCCTGAAACTATATAAGCACAGAGAGGCCGTGTATTATTATATTTTTATGACTTGTTTTCCCGAGAAAAAAAATCTTTTTAACAATATAAAAAGTTGTTTTCTCTGGAAAATAAGTTTTTTTGTTAATATAAAAGGCTTGTTTTTTTGTGAAAACAATGTGTTTTCTTAAGAAAACAACTTGTTATTTTGAGAAAACAACTTGTTTTTAAACGCACTTTTTTTTTTTTTAATTTTTTTATATGTTATTTAATATAATCTGTGTACAACAGGAAATTACACACAATGATATGACATGTCAATCTTTGGAAACAATCATATAGATATCTAACTTCAATTACTACTTAAGATCTGGCAAATGATAGTGTTTATATATAACAAGAGATAGTATATCGAAACAACTTGTTATATTGAGAAAACAAGTCATACAAAATAATAATAGATGGCCTCACTGGGCTTCCGTACATATGGTCTATGAAATATTACTGGTGTCAACCCTATGGACAATGCTCTACAATACTGAAACATTTTGTAGTCTCAGTACGGTGCTATGATGGTTCATGTCCAACCAACCAGTGGACTGGAGCATCAAATCTCACATGTGTATAATGCAGTAAGGATGCTAAGATAGATACTTGCCCTGGGTCCCATTAACATTAAAGATGATCCTGCCATTGAGGACATTTATTGGGGTGAGCCAGGTGAACTCACCCCTTCATTACACTGTTATATTGACACTGTAGTATTTGTGTATTTGAGTCAGCATCAGTGCAAGCTGGGTGCAGGCAGGGTGCCTGGGAAGCTTCTTCTTTGACTCTCTTTGTTCCGATGAGTCCTTGGAAGTTGGAGATATCTTCTATAGCAGTCTTGGTACTTTTGGTTGTGTAAGCAGAAGGCTGCTCTCCTCAGTCTTGAGACTCTTCCTACTGTACATGTAAATGTTATAATACTGTGGGGTGGAGGGACTTTAAGCACATCATTATTTATTCTTCCTTTCTGAATACTAAAATTATTTCCTATCCCTATTTTAATACTGTAATATTAGTCTCCATTATTCAGTGTTTTCCTAGCTTATCCCAAAATGTCTTCTGTTTCCCCCTCCAGTGTTCACCTATCTTTTCCTACATGTATTAGCTGACATTCATATGCCCCTAATTATTTCATTTACCACCCACTCAATCCCACCTCCTTCTTTAGTGTGTGACCCCAAAAACATCCATTTCAGATTGTATTAATAAATTTCCCTTTATTTCCCCAACCCCACATTCAGACCCAACATCCTGCTTTATATTTTCTGTTGGAGGATAAACGTATAGAAATAAAAACAACATGAGGCGATAAATAAATATAATATATATTAACTGTACATTTATTTAAGGAATTTCATAGAATTAGTCATTTTCTAGTCTCTATATAATGGGAAAGGGAATTTATTGCCAAGCAGGTGCCTGGGTATTATCCCATAAACCAGAAAGCTGGTCAAGCTATGGGCTACCTCTGGACTCACAAAAAGTCATCCTTCAGCACTCAGGAGAGGAAAAACCCCCTGTGGGGGAAACCTCTGGGGAACCATGGCTTGAAGAACTGCCCTTCCCTCTGGGCATTAAGAGGCAAATGCACAGTCTATAATTATACTACAGGTTAACACAACAATTCATTTAAACACTATATAGACCATGGGTGTCCAACTGAATCCAGCTAGAAGTCTACAGTTGGACAGCTCTGATATAAATTGACATTTCTTGCAGGATGCATATTTTTCCGCTCCCTTGCCACCCCAGATGTGGCCCTACTGACACAACAAAATAAATACTAGGGCCGCCCCTCTCTCACCCTTAGAACAGACCGATAAAGGGTACACGAGTAGCTGCACTTGCAAAATAAATCCCCTGCTAGAACCTCCAAAGCTCAAGGTCAGATTTCGGGTAGTCACGCTCCAAGTCTTCAGACACATCCAAGTCAGGCATAGATACCTATACCAAAGAACCGGGGACGCATGCTGAAGCTCCGTCAGAGCTCCGGATGTGTCTGAGAGGAAAAGCAATGTTCATGTAGTTATCATTAGCAGCTGCTTATGACATCATGACCACACTCTTTATGACATTGCTATTGGTATGCACTGGTCTAGGCGGTGCTTAAAGGGACTCAGTCACCTAAACATTATGTGTAAACAATCTATACCTTGTGTGTTAGGTCTTATCATTCAAATACTTTATAGCAGTTCTATACATAATGTCAATGTAGACAAACAAATAAATGAAAAATATCTATATATTATGTTAGATGCAAATTCATCTATTTAATGGGAAAGGGAATTTATGGCCAAGCAGGTGCCTGGGTATTATCCCATAAACCAGAAAGCTGGTCAAGCTATGGGCTACCTCTGGACTCACAAAAAGTCATCCTTCAGCATTTAGGAGAGGAAAAACCCCCTGTGGGGGAAACCTCTGGGGAACCATGGCTTGAAGAACTGCCCTTCCCTCTGGGCATTAAGAGGCAAATGCACAGTCTATAATTATACTACAGGTTAACACAACAATTCATTTAAACACTATATAGACCATGGGTGTCCAACTGAATCCACCTAGAAGTCTACTGTTGGACAGCTCTGATATAAATTGACATTTCTTGCAGGATGCATATTTTTCCCCTCCCTTGCCACTCCAGATGTGGCCCTACTGACACAACAAAATAAATACTAGGGCCGCCCCTCTCTCACCCGTAGAACAGACCAATAAAGGTACACGAGTAGCTGCGCTTGCAAAATAAATCCCCTGCTAGAACCTCCAAAGCTCAAGGTCAGATTTTGGGTAGTCACACTCCAAGTCTTCAGACACATCCAAGTCAGGCATAGATACCTATACCAAAGAACCGGGGACGCACGCTGAAGCTCCGTCAGAGCTCCGGATGTGTCTGAGAGGAAAAGCAATGTTCATGCAGTTATCATTAGCAGCTGCTTATGACATCATGACCACACTCTTTATGACATTGCTATTGGTATGCACTGGTCTAGGCAGGGCTTAAAGGGACTCAGTCACCTAAACATTATGTGTAAACAATCTATACCTTGTGTGTTAGGTCTTATCACTCAAATACTTTATAGCAGTTCTATACATAATGTCAATGTAGACAAACAAATAAATGAAAAAATATCTATATATTATGTTAGATGCAAATTCATCTATTTAATGGGAAAGGGAATTTATGGCCAAGCAGGTGCCTGGGTATTATCCCATAAACCAGAAAGCTGGTCAAGCTATGGGCTACCTCTGGACTCATAAAAAGTCATCCTTCAGCACTCAGGAGAGGAAAAACCCCCTGTGGGGGAAACCTCTGGGGAACCATGGCTTGAAGAACTGCCCTTCCCTCTGGGCATTAAGAGGCAAATGCACAGTCTATAATTATACTACAGGTCAACATAACAATTCATTTAAACACTATATAGACCATGGGTGTCCAACTGAATCCAGCTAGAAGTCTACAGTTGGACAGCTCTGATATAAATTGACATTTCTTGCAGGATGCATATTTTTCCCCTCCCTTGCCACTCCAGATGTGGCCCTACTGACACAACAAAATAAATACTAGGGCCGCCCCTCTCTCACCCGTAGAACAGACCAATAAAGGTACACGAGTAGCTGCGCTTGCAAAATAAATCCCCTGCTAGAACCTCCAAAGCTCAAGGTCAGATTTTGGGTAGTCACGCTCCAAGTCTTCAGACACATCCAAGTCAGGCATAGATACCTATACCAAAGAACCGGGGACGCATGCTGAAGCTCCGTCAGAGCTCCGGATGTGTCTGAGAGGAAAAGCAATGTTCATGTAGTTATCATTAGCAGCTGCTTATGACATCATGACCACACTCTTTATGACATTGCTATTGGTATGCACTGGTCTAGGCAGGGCTTAAAGGGACTCAGTCACCTAAACATTATGTGTAAACAATCTATACCTTGTGTGTTAGGTCTTATCACTCAAATACTTTATAGCAGTTCTATACATAATGTCAATGTAGACAAACAAATAAATGAAAAAATATCTATATTTTATGTTGGATGCAAATTCATCTATTTAATGGGAAAGGGAATTTATGGCCAAGCAGGTGCCTGGGTATTATCCCATAAACCAGAAAGCTGGTCAAGCTATGGGCTACCTCTGGACTCACAAAAAGTCATCCTTCAGCACTCAGGAGAGGAAAAACTCCCTGTGGGGGAAACCTCTGGGGAACCATGGCTTGAAGAACTGCCCTTCCCTCTGGGCATTAAGAGGCAAATGCACAGTCTATAATTATACTACAGGTTAACACAACAATTCATTTAAACACTTTATAGACCATGGGTGTCCAACTGAATCCAGCTAGAAGTCTACAGTTGGACAGCTCTGATATAAATTGACATTTCTTGCAGGATGCATATTTTTCTCCTCCCTTGCCACCCCAGATGTGGCCCTACTGACACAACAAAATAAATACTAGGGCCGCCCCTCTCTCACCCGTAGAACAGACCAATAAAGGTACACAAGTAGCTGCGCTTGCAAAATAAATCCCCTGCTAGAACCTCCAAAGCTCAAGGTCAGATTTTGGGTAGTCACGCTCCAAGTCTTCAGACACATCCAAGTCAGGCATAGATACCTATACCAAAGACCCGGGGACGCACGCTGAAGCTCCGTCAGAGCTCCGGATGTGTCTGAGAGCAAAAGCAATGTTCATGTAGTTATCATTAGCAGCTGCTTATGACATCATGACCACACTCTTTATGACATTGCTATTGGTATGCACTGGTCTAGGCGGTGCTTAAAGGGACTCAGTCACCTAAACATTATGTGTAAACAATCTATACCTTGTGTGTTAGGCGTTATCACTCAAATACTTTATAGCAGTTCTATACATAATGTCAATGTAGACAAACAAATAAATGAAAAATTATCTATATATTATGTTAGATGCAAATTCACAAATTCAAGATTTTAAATGTATCTACAGTGTGTCCTGGGTGTGACATCACAAGATTAATTTGCATAGAAACTAAACAGGTGACGTCACAATCAGGAGACACAGTGGGCACATATAAAAAACATTTTTATTCTTACCTTCACCACTTACTTATTCTTACCACTACACCTCTTTCGTCATGATATTACCCAGGTTCCCTTAGCTTCTACCAAATACCATTGTTTCTCCTTCACCCTATTGGCCATTAAATCTATCTTTCTTTCATCCTATTGGTCAGGTTTCCTTAAAACCCTTTTATTATACTATTGGCTTCTCTCCCATTTATTCTACAGGGAGTGCAGAATTATTAGGCAAATTAGTATTTTGACCACATCATCCTCTTTATGCATGTTGTCTTACTCCAAGCTGTATAGGCTCGAAAGCCTACTACCAATTAAGCATATTAGGTGATGTGCACCTCTGTAATGAGAAGGGGTGTGGTCTAATGACATCAACACCCTATATCAGGTGTGCATAATTATTAGGCAACTTCCTTTCCTTTGGCAAAATGGGTCAAAAGAAGGACTTGACAGGCTCAGAAAAGTCAAAAATAGTGAGATATCTTGCAGAGGGATGCAGCACTCTTAAAATTGCAAAGCTTCTGAAGCGTGATCATCGAACAATCAAGCGTTTCATTCAAAATAGTCAACAGGGTCGCAAGAAGCGTGTGGAAAAACCAAGGCGCAAAATAACTGCCCATGAACTGAGAAAAGTCAAGCGTGCAGCTGCCACGATGCCACTTGCCACCAGTTTGGCCATATTTCAGAGCTGCAACATCACTGGAGTGCCCAAAAGCACAAGGTGTGCAATACTCAGAGACATGGCCAAGGTAAGAAAGGCTGAAAGACGACCACCACTGAACAAGACACACAAGCTGAAACGTCAAGTCTGGGCCAAGAAATATCTCAAGACTGATTTTTCTAAGGTTTTATGGACTGATGAAATGAGAGTGAGTCTTGATGGGCCAGATGGATGGGCCCGTGGCTGGATTGGTAAAGGGCAGAGAGCTCCAGTCCGACTCAGACACCAGCAAGGTGGAGGTGGAGTACTGTTTTGGGCTGGTATCATCAAAGATGAGCTTGTGGGGCCTTTTCGAGTTGAGGATGGAGTCAAGCTCAACTCCCAGTCCTACTGCCAGTTCCTGGAAGACACCTTCTTCAAGCAGTGGTACAGGAAGAAGTCTGCATCCTTCAAGAAAAACATGATTTTCATGCAGGACAATGCTCCATCACACGAGTCCAAGTACTCCACAGCGTGGCTGGCAAGAAAGGGTATAAAAGAAGAAAATCTAATGACATGGCCTCCTTGTTCACCTGATCTGAACCCCATTGAGAACCTGTGGTCCATCATCAAATGTGAGATTTACAAGGAGGGAAAACAGTACACCTCTCTGAACAGTGTCTGGGAGGCTGTGGTTGCTGCTGCACGCAATGTTGATGGTGAACAGATCAAAACACTGACAGAATCCATGGATGGCAGGCTTTTGAGTGTCCTTGCAAAGAAAGGTGGCTATATTGGTCACTGATTTGTTTTTGTTTTGTTTTTGAATGTCAGAAATGTATATTTGTGAATGTTGAGATGTTATATTGGTTTCACTGGTAAAAATAAATAATTGAAATGGGTATATATTTGTTTTTTGTTAAGTTGCCTAATAATTATGCACAGTAATAGTCACCTGCACACACAGATATCCCCCTAAAATAGCTAAAACTAAAAACAAACTAACAACTACTTTCAAAAATAATAATATATATATTGAGAACATGGTTGTTGTTCAATAATAAAATTAATCCTCAAAAATACAACTTGCCTAATAATTCTGCACTCCCTGTATATATACATCCTTAGCCTTGGATTGGCTGGTTCCTGTTTGATCCGTCCCCTTCATTCATGTTTCCGCTGCCTGTGCTGGAAGCTTTATTTTTTAATCCTTTCACTGCGAGAAGAGACATTAGACATTGAAGGGGTGTGATTTTGCTATTACAAATAAATCCAGTTTTGAGAGTTTGTGATTAGCATTAATGAGCAATGTGATGCAGTATGTGATTAGCACTAATGTGCAATGTGCTGCAGTGCGTGATTAGCATTAATGTGCAATGCATACCCATACCCAAACTTCCCCACTCTGTGCGGGACAGTCCTGTTTTTGGGGGTCTGTCCCACTGAGCTCTACTTCTGTCTCACTTTTTGAGACAAAGGTAGAGAACAACGGTTTGTTAATATAGTCTATAGTCTTCTCTTTTCAGCATCTACAAGTACAAAGATCTTAAATACTTGTACAGTATGTAAATTTATTAGCATGTTATCAAAAATGTTAAGTCACTTTTTTCTTATTACTATTTAATGTTTGAAATAATTTAGTAATTTATATGAAGATCAGGGATTCTTTGTATATTTATTATTTTATCTTAGATAAAAGAGATATCACTTGCACAGTTCACTTTTTCTACAAATATCTTTTGTAACACACATTAATATTGTGTTTATGCAAACACTTGAGCCTATATGGCACGTGACATGCTTGTGAATGGGGTAATAATAATTACACAACACATACTATAGTTATTTTATTTTTCTTTTACACAAGTCACACATATGTTTATTTATTTAATTTTTTTTTACACATTACACTCTTTCTTTCTTTACTTTTCATTTTTAATATGCACTGTTCATTATATGATACATTTTTGAATATTTTCTTACATTGTTTTTTTTTATTGTTATATATATGTATTTTGCTGTACAGTCACTTTAATAATATTTTTAGGAACATGCAGTATTGCATTTTTTCTTTAATCCCCAACTCATGCACATTTTATTTTATATTCACCTTATCCCCCTCCTTCCTTATTTTGTTTCATATTTACTTGGACATTTAAACACGCCTTTTTTTGACCTTTGTATTGATTGGTTTAGAATTGTTTAATTACCATGTTGTTTCATTGTCAAGTTGCACTTTTGATTTTGAAGGGCTGAAGCGGAGGAAGCGAAGCGCAGGGAGTGGAAGACACTTGAAGTTGGTCATAATTCCTTATTGGCTGCACAACAGCAAAACGTGGTCATATAATGGTCCAGAGGGTAGAGGCAGGCTGCAAAGGTTCCAAAGCGGTTAGGCAAATCCAAGTCAGGTAACAGAGATACGAGAGGTCAGGGTAAGCCTAAGGTCGGTACATGGGAATTCAGAATAATCAACACTTTCAGGAATAAGGAAGGAATGGGACTGAGAACAGACACCACAGCTCAACAAGTAAGAATGGTCTGGAGGGCTTGCATGGGTTTTATAGAGCCATCCATCAAGGAACCCCTCCACTGTGCACCTGGGATCCGCCCCCATAACATACAGAGTGGTAGAGATTTCACCCCCTCTCCACCCACCGAGACTCCAATACACCAATAACACAGCACTATCCGCGAGGCAGCCACGCCTCCTGAGTCGCCCATGGACCGTCATGTTACCCACGATCGGATTCCATGCTACTCGAGACCAGGGATGAGGCCTACCCGCGGCCGCACTACAGCGCCGTAGAGGAGTCTGGGAGTGGGACTTGAGATTAAGAGTCTGTCAAAATGCGTCAAGTGTACCAGAGAGCCAGCTCTTTTGCTTTTGCATTCAAGTCTAAGTACTATATAAACAAGACAGTGAGGCAATATCTTAATAGCCATTCTAGTCAGGGGGTGCTTAGATTTTAACTGCAAAAGAAGACAGTGCAGCTTTACCTACAAATAAGTCTGGTGTTCTAACACAAATTCCTGGAACTCAGAAGTTCCCATCGGGAACTTTGTGGTAGAACACCGGCTGACCTCTAAATGTTTCAGAACAGAGCGAATTACCAACTACTCATGATCCCGTCACTCTAACAGATTTCGCCTGAAAGTGCGGGAAGATGCCTCTTTATCTGTCTGGGACAAAACGCCTTGAACTGGGATGGAGCAGGCAAACAATACCAATCTCTGATTGGCCAACGGTACCGGAAGGCTGTCCTCCAGTTGAATTTGCACGCTGGGCTGTAGCATTTGGGGCTCGACTTCTGCTTTTGATTTGGTGCCAAACCAACGGACCTCACAACAGACATACGAGCAGACATTTGTAGTGACATCCATGTTTCTGCCGGCCCTTGTTTATGTGTATTATTTTGCTGTTGTAAAAAATGCCTCCGGCCTCCTGCACCACATCTCGATTGCAGTAAATACTAGCTAAGGCTCTGGTTACGAGTTCTAATTTTTTACACAAAAAATCAATAAGTGCACAATGTTATGGCATGTAACCTTTACAGTGACACTGTTTCATAGTAAATAATACAGCCTCTTCTGTCTAACAAGCTACAATTGTAAATTGTATTAATAACGCTTCAGCTCGTTGAAGGGAAAAGTAAATTTTTGACTTCGACTCATGCATAACACAATAGCTGCCAGTGACAGGTACTTATTTCCTAAATGATTGATAAGAGTTGATTACCACATCTTCCTGCTGCACTGTAATATACACAGTGACCACTAGGTGTCAGTGTATGAGTGTCAAATGAAAGGGACTCCATTACCGAAACTTGTTGATCCTGTGAATGTAGAGAATAAAAATGTCAAAAATTATCTATACATTGTATTAGCACCATGGCATGTAAATGAAGAGAAAAATGTGTGTTTCTGTTGTGTCTCGAGATTATGACATCACATAATG
Organism: Pelodytes ibericus; assembly: GCA_036172795.1. NCBI lineage: Eukaryota > Metazoa > Chordata > Amphibia > Anura > Pelodytidae > Pelodytes > Pelodytes ibericus. Next base: position 25,578,728 of record CM069863.1, on the reverse strand, counting down.
CAAATGATCTATTTCACATTGAAGGTAGTTAATTTTTTGCATATCAAGTCACAGCTAGGGTTGCCACCCAGCCGGTATTTTACCAGCAGGCCGGTAAAAATATGGCTTGCTGCCAATGTTAAGTCTATGGAGGCAGTAGCAAGGCTGGTATTTTTTTGTGGAAAAGGTGGCAACCCTAGTCACAGCTGATGCACCACGGATGCAGCTAAAATACATTATATTCTTCGTTTATTTCCTTCCATTTCTGCTAACAATATATATATATATATATATATATATATATATATATATATATATATATATATATATATATATATATATATATAAAATCTATGATCATTTTTTTTTATATGTCTACAATCACAGTACAAACAATGTACAACCTCTTTATCCACATTTGTACATGCAGTTTGTAGGAAAAGACATGTTAGTTGAAGTGATGTTTTTCACAGAAATTCATTTCTATGACACCATGTTGCCTGCTGCTTGACACCAGGAAGCTGTGGGTGCTGGCTCTAGTAAGTTCTGGGAGTGCAGTGTGGATATGGGGCAAGCGCTGTATTTAGCGTGAGGCAGACAAGGCAAGTGCCTTTAAAAAAGTGCTTGCCGGCAGAGACGATCTCCCCTTACCAGTTGCCCAGGCACAAAGACAACCAACCTACTGCCTCCCGTTTGAAGGGTGAGTGCCAGAGCTCTGATGTCAGACACGCACCAGGATCACGTGACCTGTTGGCACTCAACCTCCACATCGTGCAGGGAGTGAGAAAGGCAGCATTGTAGATTGTGTGTGCGCGCTTGGGCAGCACACAGACACCATGCTGCCAGCCACTAGACACAAGGGAACTAACAGCGCTGCCTGGGCTTAGTCTTGGGGTAATGGGTCATCCAATGGGTGTGCAGTGTGGGTGGTGGGGCATGTCCTGGGGTAATGGGGCATGCAATGGGTGTGCAATGTGTGTGATGGGGTATGTCCTGGGGTGATGGGGCATGTAATGGGTGTGCAAAGTCGGTGATGGGGCATGTCCTGGCGTGATTAAGCATATAATGGGTGTGCAATGTGGGTGATGGGGCATGTCCTGGGGTAATGGGACATGTAATGTGGGTGATGGGGAATGTCCTGGGTTGATTGGGCATGTAATGGGTGTGCATTGCGGGTGAGGGGGAATAGAAACTTAGATTGGGCATGTCCTGGGTGGGTAGTGTGGATAATGGGAGAATGTCCTGGGTGTGTAGTGTGGGTGATATGGCATGTCCTGGGTGTGCAACATGGGTGATGAGGCATATCCTGGGTGTGCAACGTGGGTGATAGAGGATGTGCTGCGGTATGTCCTAGTTCTGGGTGAGGGGGTGCCCGAATTTAGTCTGCCTAGGGCAGCCCAAAACCAAAATATACCACTGGATGGGGCATGTCCTGGAATTCTGGAGTAAGTATTGGGTGTGCAATGTGGGTGCTGGGGTAAGTCCTGGTAGTGCAGTATGGTGATGGGCAATGACCTGGGGTGCTGGGGTACGTCTTGGGTGTGCAGTGTGGATAATGGGGCAGGTCTTTGGGGGTTGGGATAAGTATTGGGTGGGCAATGTGGGTGCAAGGGTAATTCCTGGGTGTGTAATTTGGTGGCTGGGCAGTTCGCTGGGGTATGTCCTTGGTGTGCAATGTGGTGATGGGGCATGTCCTGAGGTTATTGGGTAAATCCTGGGTGAGCAATGTTCATGGTGGGCCATATCCTGGGTGAAGTGCTGGGTGTGCAGTATGGGTGATGGGGCCTGTTCTTGGTGTGCACTATAGGTGATGGGACATGCAAAGTGGGTGCTGACTTGGGATGTGGGGCAATAATTAAAGGAGAAATGGAATAAAACCCCACAATTTCTGAAGGCGGCCCTGAGTGACATTGAATTGTAAAATGAATGAGTTATCACTTTATGGGTTATCACTGCACAAATGTACCCAATAGGCATGTTAAAATAGGCCCTGCTTTTGCTGCAGTTTATCATATTTAGTTGCATATACCAGTGTGCACCTGTCTGTCTTCATTTTCCTAGCCCTGAACTATGCATATTTCTTAGTTTAATTTTCATGCACTAACCTGGTGCATATCAAGGTTGTGGCCACCAGAGGGCAGAGTAAACTAATTGTCCCCAAAATGTACAGCTCTACACCTCCCTCTTTTTGTACATTACCCCTGTCCCTCCCCCTTGCCGCTCCTCTTCAGAGTCCCTCCACCTCAATATGATCACATGGACTTTATGTTTAAAAAAAAAAAAAAAAGAAAGAAGAAGAAGCAACCAGGGGACCAGAGAGACTGGCTGCACTGAGCACGGTGGATTAGAGGTAAGCAGGGGTGTGGAGAAGCTAGGGTGATCCTGAATGGAGTAGGGTTTAAAAAGCGGCCACCCCAAGCTTTTTAGGAGAAACTGGTGTGTCTGAAAGAAACTTTGCACAGCCTGCCACATCCATTGTTGCACAGTAATGCGAACTTAGTAAAAGATTGGTACAGTCCAGGGTTTGCTAACATTTAGTACTGCAGTTGTTGTGGACTACAGTTCCCATGATGCTCAGCTTGGATTATGTGACGCAAGGCATAGACTGTCTATTCACTTAAAGATGAATTGTGTATCTATACATTGTGCAGGGACAAGCCTGGTGAGTGTCCCCCAGTGAACACCAGGTTTGTCCCTGCACAGTGTATAGCTCAACTGGTGAGATGAAATGGTAAAGTGCCCTGCAAGTCACATTTAGTGACTAGCTCCATATGTCTAGCCTGGCACTAGGTATACCCATAACATTTACATGGCAGTTAAAGTGGTCTTAGCACTTTTTGGGGGGGTTCTACTTGCCTGATATGAGTTTCCAGCACTATACTGCAGGTTGCTATAGAAATGTATATACCGGTACATGTAACCATTAAGTTCACCACATGGACATCTGGATTATTTACAAATATAAAGAATATGTTCTAAGAAGGAGCAATTCTGTATCCTTAAAGTGGAGCAATCAGCAGGAACATGCCATTGGTTTCCATAGCGATTGCTTTACTTTTACTTTTACCAGAACCATAGCTCACCATTGCTTTCTACATCTAGCCACCAATATATTCTTCTGAATGTTAGAGGATTGTATGAAGTATATCCTAGTACAGACCGGGATAATATTATATATTTGTCCTATATATTTTGTTTTGTTTTGTATTCGCAGCCTAGTGATACATAATATGTTCATATCTAGTCCTACACTGTTAAATCCATGTATCCTGGATATTTGTATTATGCTCTGGACACTGGCTAGAAATGTTAGTGTGTTTTTAAAGGTTTAAAAGTCATTTCAGGAAGTAACATTTTACCGATAGAGTAGTGGATGCATGGAATATACCGATAGAGTAGTGGATGCATGGAAAATAAGTGGTAGAGGTTAATACAGTGAAGGTGTTTAACATACATGGGAGAGGTTTGAGGCTATCTCAATTAGGTTAGGGACTATCAAAAGTGCTCAGAAAATTGAACAGACTAGATGGGCCGAATGATTGTTCTTGTGAACAATACATGTGTGCTCAATGCTTAATTTGTGCATTAAGGGTTGTGACTCATTATTTTATTATCTATTGGTTATTATTCCATCATGGTAAGATCCACCTTTGCCATCTGGAGCCAGGATTGTCTGAATTTGCTTAGCAGAGTATTTTTAACTGCATTATACATGTCTAAGGATCTCACAATTCAGGGCTTTACTAACTCTAAGAGCCATTGTTTTTATTGCTTTTGAATGGAACTCTTTGGCTGTATTATTTACTGGCTCCTAAAAATAACTAGGCTGGCTCCTGAATTGGTCTGTCTGGCTCCTAAAGTCTGCAGTCATTTGTCAGATTCTGCACGTACCACACTGTTGTGTGGCTGTGTTTATATGTCTGTACCCATCAGGCAATGATTTCTCTACCTGCATACACCGTACCTGTGTCACTCATGCATAAAATGTTAAATCTTTTTTAACTACTAAAGATGTATTTCCTGGAAACTAGGAACAGGGCACAAAATTGCTATGTATGTTAATAGCTGCTTTTACCTTTAATTTCATATTGTTCTGTGCCACACTTCCTCTAAGCCCTAACTGTTTCAGGTTCTATATAATTGCTTTTTTTACCCTAGGGTGTGTGTAAGTTGCGTACTTCAAATTCTCTTACTTATGCATTGTTCGATTCAGTGCAGTTGTTATACAAAACACTGACTGTTCCAGGTTCTGTAGAGTAACTCTATGTGTTCACGTTCCACAGAGCAGTTCTTCTGTCCAGTTAATGTTCTGGGCTCTGTAGGGCAGTTTTTATTGGTCCATTGCATTCCATGTTCTACGGAGATGTTCTTTCACTTTTCAGTTTCAATAGAATGTGAGTGTTCTAGGTGCTACAGAGCAGCCAATGGTTGTCCCTGGTTCAGTAGAACAGGCCCCCTGAACTCCCTTCTTAAAATTTATGTATAAATATTTAGTTACCAGCTTGGTTTGTTAGACACCAGTGGAGACATTTATCAGTAGCAATATATTTAAAATGTCCTCATTTATAAGTGTGGGTGCAGGTCTCATCATAAATGCAAACTGTTCCAATCCTTAGACATGACACTTTTATTGTCATTAATTAAAGGGTCTAATCAATAATGAGAGAATTTTGGCCAGTTGAGATGGGAATTTATGTGACATAAGTCTGTTATGTGCTGCACAGCTAATATTCTCTACAGATGTACAGATTACTCCTCTCTCCCCTAAATGTATCATGCTTTGTCTTGCTGGATGTCTGGACTGTGCCATGTTGTATAGTGCTGAGACTCTGTTGCTGCTTCGTTACACTATGTTCTGCACTACTGTTCCTCTTATGGGTCTATTAAGTAAAATCAGAGTTTGATGAGAGCTCCTCTTGACAACCAGTCTCTAACTGATTCGACCTCCCCTGCACGCCCCATCTCTCGACCTTGAAAAATGCTATTTTACAGGTGGAGATATGTTGAAGGCAGACGAGATGGAAGTATTGTTAGACTTAATCTCAAAAACAGCTACTGTTATTTTTTTTCTCCAATGTGTCTCAGTTTTTGGACTTAGACTCAAACGCGCACTTCAGCTGCCATTATTTTCAGTGGTAGAAGAAATGACAGGAACAGTTTATGAGGTGCAAAGGCCAAAAAATGTAATTTCTTCTCTTGAAAGTAATGGGACTCCCTCCGAAGAGACGAGTTGAATGGAGGGATTTTTGCTATTCACTGAAAATATGCATTCTATGGAGGTCACGGTGGAGATGGGAGGTTGAGTTGGACTTTTTCATACTGGACGGGAGTTGAGGTCAAGTTTTAGTGACTAGGTCAAGGTGGGAGGTAGAATTCAATATCGACCTCTCAACACAACTACCTTGAGGCAACATTTAATTTTAGTGCATAGACCCAAATGTCTGAGATTTTAGGTTTTATTTTGCAGTGCTTTCAGTATCTACATGATTCCTGTACAGCTTAATACTGAATGTTTTCTGATTTCCACTTTATTTGATTCCTGCAGGTTCTATGTTGCTTGCCCGCAGGTTCTGTGTTGCTTGCCCGCAGGTTCTATGTTGCTTGCCCGCAGGTTCTATGTTGCTTGCCCGCAGGTTCTATGTTGCTTGTCCGCAGGTTCTATGTTGCTTGTCCGCAGGTTCTATGTTGCTTGCCCGCAGGTTCTGTGTTGCTTGCCCGCAGGTTCTATGTTGCTTGCCCGCAGGTTCTATGTTGCTTGCCCGCAGGTTCTATGTTGCTTGCCCGCAGGTTCTATGTTGCTTGCCCACAGGTTCTATGTTGCTTGTCCGCAGGTTCTATGTTGCTTGCCCGCAGTTTCTATGTTGCTTGCCCGCAGTTTCTATGTTGCTTGCCCGCAGGTTCTATGTTGCTTGCCCGCAGGTTCTGTGTTGCTTGCCCGCAGGTTCTGTGTTGCTTGCCCGCAGGTTCTATGTTGCTTGCCCGCAGGTTCTATGTTGCTTGCCTGCAGGTTCTATGGTGATCCTTGCAAGTTTTGCATTTGCATTGCAATGAAAAGGAATTCTTGATCACAGTTACTGTCTGATTGCACCAGGTTCTGTATTCTGCTCTTTATCTTACTCTCGGGTTGCACTAGGTTGTCTATTGAAGTTCTGCTTTTTTATATAGCGATGCCAGTTTTCTTACAGTGAGTTCTGTTACCCCTCTATATGTCAGATTCTGGACTTCAGTTTCTCTTACATCCAGTAGAGTTTTTTTTTTTTGCACCGTGGTATTCAGCGATTCGCACACTCGCTCCTGTAGTAGCTCCGGCAGACATATAGTCAGAACACTGTTTCTTTAATTCCTTGAGAGATGCTTTTATTCCAGACTATATATTGCAGTTTTAGTTCTTTCTGCGTCTACCATACTTATTATATTTACTGATGCGCCTTGCCATACTACTTCTCATTACTGAAGGTGACTGAGCCTTGAACAGATGGGTTCTGGCATCCTTAATAGTTTGTAACTTCTAGATTTCTCCTGTACATCTGTATATGGCATACACTGAATCTGTGTCCCCCTGCAGCCCTGGATGTACCAGCCATCATTTCTGTGTGCTAGGAACTAAATTATTCCCCCTCCCCAAACGTACCAGACATTTTATCTTTGCCTTTGGCCTTGGATTAACCAGACGCGGTGTGATATTTAAATACCCGTATGTATGTGTGGGAACCTTTTGCGTTCCCTGCTCACAACTGGCTATGTGCCAGTGCTCATTGTACTGGAGATCTGAGAGAAAGGAGCATAGTGATTGGGAAAAGTCAATGAAATAAATGACGATGATGATGATAATCTGCTTCTCTGGCATTACGGTAATCTAAATACTGGACTATTAGGCCTGGTGCATTCATAAACTCCTATTAACGTTATTGTATTAGTAAATACCTTCTCCTGCACATTATCTGTAGGTTTATAAAGGCAGCATAACGTGCCCCAAAAAACATATAACCTCAGTTTTTCTTTTCTCTGTTATCTTTAAGTTTCATTCATGTTTGGTCTCTGCAAAAAAAAAAAAAAAATGGTTTCTATTAATTTTTTTGCAGAAAAAGCCAGGCTACTCCAGAATGCAATTATATTGTTCCATCAAAAAAACTCCTACAATGGATCTTATACCACTCTACAGGGCTACACGAATACCAGGAGGCATGCCTGCTAATTATATTCATTGAACAAAAAAGGGGGCATCCAGTTACTATACTTCTAGTGTTGATAAAATTCCTTATCAAATGCGAAATGCATTGTCTGCTTCTGAATCTGCCCTTTGCTATATTGATTTATGGTTTTCCTAAAGATTTTTTGACAAGCCTTGTAACATGGCATAAGAACTTTTTTTATTATATTTATTTAGATATAAAAAAAAAAGTAATTTTTGAAAACGTAGTGTTGTGGATACAATGTTTGATCCAAATCAGTAGGATCTCTGCAGTAAACCTGCAAAAAAAAGTAGAGAGAATCTATAAGATGCCAAGTTAAATATTCCGATTTGTACACTAAAAAACACTCCAGGCAGCTCACCAATGTCATTATAACCGCAAACACCCAGCATAGTCCTGTAGTGAAGACGATGGGCAACAAACACCCTTGAAGCAAAATAAATAAACATCAAATGAAGTATATGCAGATAAATAGTGATGGCAATGACAGAAAGGGGTGACCTAGGAATACCTTGCATGTTTTGCCCTTTATGTTAACCATCACTAGCATTTATCGTTTTTTTTACAAATGAATAGATAGTAGTAGTAGTAGTAGTAGTAGTTTGTTGTTGTTGTTGTTCTAAGACTTGTATGCATCAAGTTAAATCCTTTCCTTTCCTTGTTTACGGCTGTTGATTATTATTATTTCAGCAATCCGCTTCAATGGCGAAAACTATTTTCTTGACACAAAATGGCAGTCCGTTTTCTCCTGGGATCAACAAGCCCTAAGTAAATATTAAGCCCACTACAAGTATGCATAGCCCTCTAGGTTCTGCTCTTTAAAAAAAAAAAAGTATCTAGGTCCTTTTTAACCCCTTCCCGGTGCTAGTACCTACTATGCCGTCCTGATTTTCAGTGCCGAAAAAATGCTAGGATGGCTTAGTACGTCCAGCGTTAAACAGCTTATCACGGCTCCCCGCGATGAGCTGTGCTCGGTCCCGCTGCAGGGACTTTCAGCAGGATCACACCTATCAGGTGAGGCCACTTTAAGTGGCCTCAGTCTGACAGGGGAAATATAATATATCCCATGCCCCGCATTAGTTTCATAGTCCTCCTCTGCACTTTCTCCTGTTCCATAATTTCCTTTTTTCGGAAATGGACCTACCATGGACCTGTAAAGAGGTAGAATAATATCTCCCTCCTGAGAGTCAATACTGACACCCTCCAGCTGCTGATTGCCTACATCTCCCATAATAGTTTATTGGCAATGATGTGATTCATGTAGTCCTTCCACAGCTGGGGGGGGGGGGGGGGGGGTCTACAGTTTCATAACCTTGCCCGATATAAACAAATACATAAGCTGTAGATTCTTTAAGATTTAAAAACAAAAAATGAGCACAAAACACAACAAACATAAACATTTGCAACAATGTCACTTTGTTCTTTTTACATTTTGTGGTTTTTCCGTAGCATGAGACTGGCTGAGTAACACTGAAAGCATCATTTAATTCTTCATGTAAATTGTTAAGAAAGTATATATGATTGGTGGGTTACCTAGAACCGGTTGGTTCTATGTTACTCCTGGAGAACCTTTGCATTTGGTGCAGGTTAATTTGCTTCTCAACATATCTTAACTTGTATTGTTTTATCTTTCTCCATCAAACATACAATGCGTTTCAGGTTTTTACTCTGTTTTTACATATGGGATATTCATTTCTTTTTAATAGAAAGGTGTCTGAGCCAAGTACCTTGCCCAGGAAGTGCCTGGCACGTTCAGTGTCACCAACGGGACAAAGCTTACCATTTATCTTCGTCGTTCCTCCTTATTAATTTTTAATTAGTTAAGTAAATGATATGAATAGGCCTGATATCCATTGTGTCGATCTTTTGTACAACATGTACACCAGGATTGTAGCACAGCATTTACATCATGTCTCATCTAATCTAGATCAACATACGCGCACACCCATACAGCTTTTCCGCTCTCCCTTTTTTCCATCGTCTTGTTTTCTTTTGCAACATCTGTGCTGACTTTTTCGTCTCTTCCCTTCATAGTGCTTCTTTCTTAAGCTCTGCGAGTTTACTTTTTTAGCCTTCTGCCCCCCCCCCCCCCAATCCGTTCCCGCCTTTCCTAATACACACTGTAAATCCTCTTTTTTTTTTTTTCTTTCTTTTCCATGGTCTCCTCCCAAATACTCTCTAACTCCAAGCTGTTTTCACTCTCTTCTGTCTTTTAGAAAACGGTCTCTGATGCACTCTACACTCAGAAAGATTGTGCCCTTGCAATGTAGATTGCGGTATACACTTAAGATTGGCACCAGTGCGGTATTCACATTTCATAATACACCGGAATATATGTACTAAACCGTCATAAAATTATGATGAGGACAATAACCTAGGAATTTTCTCCGGAGAGAAGTTACTCCAATTTATGAGTGCTTTGTAAATATCATTGACAATTTTTGCCCCTTCGCAACCTGTGGTTATTTTTAGCAACTTTAGGCCAATGAAAATCCATTGGGGAAAAAAAAAACATTTATTGGAAATCCACCTTATGCTAATCTTTATTCCTAGTCATTAATAGATTCCACGGCTTTGGTGAAAGTTAATTTATTCTTCAGGGAAAAGGGCGGGGAGGTCAGGCCATTTGCAAGAACAAGGCACAATGCGGGGCTCTACTGAGGTAAAACAGTCCATAAAGATAACATTGCTCAAAAGCTACATCTTTGTTTAAAAAAATAAAAATGTAAAGTAACTAGATTTTCCACAAATCTTAAGCGTGACTTCCATTCTACTGTGCAATATATGAATCTTATGGGGGGGGGGGAGGGGGGGGGGGAAACAGACTGTCGTGTAACTTAAGAAAATAGGGTGGTGATATAGAAATGTTCCTATCAAAGGGACTGTCTAGTGCCTAAAATGCATCTTCAAAATATTAATGCATGTTAATGTGCTTTCAAAGAACTTTAAAATGAATGTCTTACATTTTGCATTGCTTAAAATATAAAATACTTACAGCTAGAAGAAATTGTGAAATTACAGCAGTTTGCAAGAAACAAGGACTGCCCACACTAGCTGTGTAAAAGTCATTTCCTTTTTTTTTTTTTTTTTTTTGCTGCAGGAACCAATGAGAATAATTCCATTCAAATGAATGGAATATCCTGTCTCTCTATTGATAATGTGTTGCACTGACAATGTGTTGCACTGTTAAGAGATCCTACTGTGTACAAGAGCAAGGTCACTCAAAGGCCACACAATAGACTCAATTTGAGGAGGACAGGAAGTGACTATATGAAACAAAACTTTATATACTGAGTGTCTATAGAATTAGTGCTGAAGCACCTGCAGTAAACATGCAGAGTAATCACTGGGGAGGGCTTGAGTCAAATATTAAAAATGTGATTTATACAGAATGCCTGCATCAAATCACACAAGGATAAAAGCCGGTGCATTATACAAGCAGTGATCTTCATCTTGCACCAAAGTGAGTTTGGGGACTAGACTGTCCTTTTAAGAGATTTATGTGCAGATTACCAGTGAACCGTACAAAAACATGTCAATCCTTGGTATTATTTTGTAAAAATGTGATTCTCGGGAAGTAATTCTGGATACATTCTCTTCACAGATGTTATATGGACAGCAAGACGGGGGCTGAGGCATATCTTTCGGGACAGGCCAATGGAAGAGCAAACAGAGTTGGGCCGTGGCTGATCGTTCAAGGACAAACTTTGGTCGGCTGTAGCTTAAAGACTGAGTGAAGACTTGAAGTCAGTGCAGGTGACATGGAGCCATCAAAGTTGCCATCCATAGAGCAAGACTTCCAGAAGATAGGGTCCGAGACAAAAAAAGACATGGAGAGCCATGATCATGAATCCAAAACAAAATGGGAAATTCGCACCGAAAAGAAGAACCTCAGATCTGTGGGGAAAGAGAGCTTTACAGAGGCCCTTCCAGAGGAAGAAGTGAAGAAGAAGATGGTGAGGGCATCGGACCGATCCATCTCAAGCACGTCCACCTGCTCCTCAATGACATACTCTTCCCCAGAAAGTGACCAGGTCTTTAGTGACGAGGAAGAGATCCAGACGAAGCGCAAAACCTTACGTAAGGTAAGAATCGCCCAGGTAGAGTGGCGTGGGGCTTCTCTTAGTGAGGTGACTTGGGTGTTGATTAATTCAGTGTGATCCTGTACCAGTGACAGAAGAAGTAAGAATTCCCCATTTGTAAAAGGGTTAAGAAAGACCGTACTTTGTGGGAAGGTATCATTAAACGTGGGTGAGGAGGCAAGTCATTCCCGCTGAGTAGAGACGCGGGAAAAAAACAACAGAGAATAGAGCAGATGGGGACAAGATGGGCATGCCGGAGACCAAATTATAGGCTAGCGATCAGTATGTGTGCTGCATTCTAACATAGAGTTTAGCTTATAGAAAGAGAGGACGTGTAAAACAATAGTGAATTCCTTACAGCAGGGCTATAGACACCTTTTGTAGTGTCACTACACCTTGCTTTCTGTGTCAACTCGGGCACATTCATAGAACTATCTTTGTTACATTACAATGTAACTTATCTCGTTACTGTTTTTATTTCCTACCATTCCTAATAGCCACACTCAGTGACACCATGTAGGGAGCAAACAGACCCTTAACCGCTTTCTCTCTGTGTCAGCGTGTGAGGTTCCTTCTGTCACCCTGCAGGTAGTGACCCTCTGGGGAGGTACAGTATCATATGGCATCTCCTGTCTGTAAATGTCACCTGCAAAAGAAGCGAACGACTCCTGTAACCATTCTCAGGGGTAGACGAATAGAGGAATACAGCATTTGCACTGCAAAATGTCTCTTTAAGGAGGCTCATGACGGTCAGCTCTGTCCAGTATCACAGCTAGGGTTAACCCTGGCCGGTATTTTACCGGCAGGCTGGTAAACAATTGGCATCAGGCCAATGTTAAGTCTATGGAGACAGTACCAAGGCCGGTATTTTTTTTTGAAGAAAAGGTGGCAACCCTATTCATAGCCACAGTTGGTCATTTTACTCTAACTGTTGTGGATTAAATTCACCATTTTACTCCAACCAAGTGTTTCCTTCCTATGAGTAACTATTTTTTTTTTATTGTAGCTTTTAAAAAACATTGGCCTAATGGGGGACCCAAAATCCACACCAGAATCATTGAGTGTTGTTCCGCCACTGGTTTCTCACAATGAGGTTTAGATTTATTTTTCTGCTCTGTCTATGGTCTCAGGGCATACATAGATTCATATTTTCCTTTTGTCTGTCATCCTGTACATAAGTGGGAACCTGTGTTGTAGATTCCTATAACCCTTCTCTCTTTTTACAGAAATGATGAGCAGACTTATATGTATTTATAAAGTATTTTACCAGGAAAGATAGATTGAGATTTCTCTCGTTTTCAAGTATGTCCATTCTGTTGGTGTCGCCCTAAAGTGACAGACACTTGTTTCCTGCACTAATCTGGTGATCTGTGCAAAATATATATAATAAAAATAGTTCCTCAATTACTAAAAAATTTCCAAATTATTTATACGGTTTGATTCAGTATGGTGCGATCTGGTTCAAAATCGGGCCAGATCGAAGAATCTAGCCGGAAATCTGAAAATTCTGTTGCTGTTGATCTCAGGCCGACAAATCGGCAGCATTCAGATATGGGAAATTCACTGTTTGTTTTAAATATAGGCCAATTTCATTCGAACAAGGGCTGAATTCGGAAATAATTAATTTTATTAAATAATTTATGAGGTTCGGCTGTTTCAATTCACAAGCTTTTTTTGTCGAGAATTGAACTGAGAAGTACAGTAACAATTATTTTAACGTGAGATTTGTTACATATATGGCTTAACATCCTATTTGAAAAATTCATTATTGGAATATTGTACAAAATATAATATTTGGGCATAAATGTCACATTACCACATCCATCAACCTGCCATGTAATAAAACACACACCTACACCACTTAGTAATGCCAATAAACCTTGGGCAGTTGTCACAAGTAGATATGTACATAGTTACATATATTTATTTATTTATCTATTATTTTATATTTTTTTATTTACAGGTCATTAGTATTTTATATATGTGTATTACAAAATGTCTATATGATTATTATGATGTACTTGTGCATATTATATGATTTTATGATTTATTTCATTGATATATATATATATATTTTTCGATTTTAAAGGTTTAACAAAAATATTTTAATAAGGTTTTTTTTTTTTTTTCGGGGGAGTATGGAAGGATTTCGGCTATTGGAGTGTTTGATGCTACCATTTTGGTCGTCAGACCTTCGTGTAATGCTCTTATGACTGTAATGCTGACAAAGGGTCAAAGGAAACATAGTCCACAACATCTGGAGTGTCAAAGTTTACCTACCCCCTGCAATAGACAGTAATTATACACTATGTAGACAACATAAGAGATCATTCAAAAAAGTGAATGATGAAACAAAGTTCGAAAAGTTGTCTGAACTTCAAGAACATTCTATTGGTTTCCATGATGACTACTCCACTTATAAATAACCCACGTAGGACGTATGTATGAAGAAGGCGCACACAAACATATAGCAGCATATTGGCGCTATCCAGTGTAGAAAGCTGACTCCCGACTTCCTGCTTCCTCCGGCGCTCTGTGAACCTGCATAACCCATATATAAAGTATCGGGTACTTCTCAGTGCCGGCTTAGTATCATAGACCCTGCATTTCCCCGACTCTAAAGTACATTTTTTACATAACCCCAATTGTGTTCCTTAAGCAATGTGTGAGCATAGTGTTATATAGAGCAGAAAACCCTGCCGAAGTGACTCGGGTGTACGCACAAACCAATGAAAGGGAATATTCCAGTCCTTGGATAAGGAGACAGGTCGATAGTGTGCTACGGTTAAACTTTAATACGCAAGCGGTAAAAAGCTTAAATTACAACTCTAAACAATATGAGTATCACATTAAAAATTCAAAGAAATGGTCCTGTCCACCATGAACGTCTACGCTGGGGGCGTGCAGCATGTCCCTTCTGTCTACGATGCCTGCATGTAGGGGGCAGATTCTTATAACCCTTCTGTCTACTTTGAGGAGACTTGTGTCTCCCTTCCATGTTACCCTGCCGGTAGAAGGCCGGCTCCTTATAAGTGCATGGACGCACTTATACCTGTTCATATCATTTGTCATCTTGTAGACGTAGAGACATTACTGATTTTTTTCATATTTTTATTTTTTTGGAGGGATCGGGGAAGTGGTGTTATTAACATTTAATTGATTTTCCATTTAGATTTAAATTGACCCTATAAATAAATCTACAGCTGACGCAGTACTGGTTGGGCCTGGAGTGTCTTGTTCTCACTGAGCTTTTTTACCTTTTATGGGATTTTTAATTAAATGTGATTATGCTGCTTTTATAAAAAGATAGTTCTGGACTGTAGAAAATCTTTGTACATCTGTAGAAAGCAGAATGCCCTCTAGTCATACTCCAATAAATACATGGCAGGTGTGAGCAGGAACCAAAAAAAACAAGTATTTGTCACTTAGGGGGAGAGGAGAAATAGCTGCCTTTATCTGTGCTCTCTTACAGAGAGCCTTTTGTCACGTTGACAGACCTTTGACCTTTTCTGTCAACATAATCTAACCATGGAAAAACCAAAACTATGTCACCCTTCAGTGGGGTGAATATACCAGGCTTGTAATCGCTGTTTGTTTCCCCTTCTGATGAGGTACATAGATCAGGGCTGCCGAAGACATAGGGGGAATTGAGCAGCTCTGTGTATCCTACATGCATGTCAGTGCTACTCTAGAACACACAGTTAAAAAAATAGGATCATCACTGGAAGAGTAGAATCCCGCTTCTTGGGGAGAAAGGTTCTGCTACATGGAAAAAGAATGTATAATGTTAGAAAACACTATCAAATTGGTGAAATCTCAGTGAGGACCAATTAATTGGGTTCTATTCACTCAAAGGTTAGATGAACATTTCCTCTTGCCATTTGAACTATATCATATATAAATATATATCTTCAAGACTAGGTGCACTCAGCTTAAAAGTTTTGTAACAAGAATAAACTCAGCCCGGGTGCCGTGCAGCTCAAAAGCATATAAGTATATCCAAGATGATCCAAAAAACCCGCACTCACGTTTCTTTTAAATAGATGTCTCAGTCAAAACTTTTATGTATCAAATAGACACATATGGTACATATAGTACTATATGTACCATATGTGTCTATTTGCTACATAAAAGTTTCAACTGAGACATCTATTTAAAAGATATATATATATATATATATATATATATATATATATATATATATATATATATATATATATATATATATATATAAATTTGTTTGTGCAGGGACAAACCAGGTGAGTTTCTCCCACTAAGCAAACTCACCAGGATTGTTCCTGCACAATGTATAGATACATTGGGGAAATTAAATATTCATCTTACTTCAACTTACCTTTTAGAGAATAGCCCCATTGCCTATATCTCTAACTCAGGGCTCGACAAACCCCGGGCGCCAGGTCGCCATGGCGACTAGGAAATTGTACCTGGCGTCCGGGTAGGATCAGCAGCACATGGCGCTCCACCGTCCTGAGGTTAGATTTAAAAAAAAAAGTATTATTCTTTCGCAGCGCGATGGTAAGCAGAGTGTGCGCTTCCTGCTCCGCCCCCTCGCGCTGTAGTGTCGGATCGGCGGGTGTCACGTGACATCCCACCGATCAGCAGTAGCATGCAGACGGTCTGTGCCTGTGTGACAAGCATGGACCAAGCTGCAGTAGAAATCCCCCTCCCGTGCAATAAGGTAAAACAGCAGGGAGGGGTAGTCACTTTTTTTTTTTTTCCTCTTTTCTTTAAAAAAAAAAAATAACAACCTGATGGCTTATGTGTGTGTGTCTGGCTAAGTGTGGATGTGAGTGACTGACTGACTTTCTGTGGATGCGTGGATCTGACTGACTGTCTCTGGATTTGTGTGGATCTGACTGACTGACTGTCTCTGGATGTGTGTCGAGACTGACTGACTGTCTCTGGATGTGTGTCGAGACTGACTGACTGTCTCTGGATGTGTGTCGAGACTGACTGACTGACTGTCTCTGGATGTTTGTGGATCTGACTGACTGTCTTTGTATAAATGTGGATCTGACTGACTGTCTTTGCATGAATGTGACTGACTGTCTTTGCATGAATGTGACGGATTGACTGTCTCTGTATGAATGTGAATGACTCTGTGTGTGTGTGTGTATGTATGGTTTCGTGAATGTGCCATTGTCTGGCTCCTAGATTTTTTTTCTTTCTGGCTCCTAAAAGTGAATTAAATTTGTCAAGCCCTGCTCTAACGGCTATTAATGCCTCATATTTGTAGTCCATTTTTAGCAATGTATTCTTCTACCCAATATATTCTTTCTGGTCAGACCCCTCAGAACTACATCTATAAATAAAAATGAGGGAGAGTGAGTGGCACCAGTGCTCAAAGTGAAAAGTGTTCTACACTGGTACCAGAATCCTATAATTTCCCCCCAGTAAACAAGAATTCAACCCTTTACCTCTATTAAACTTCTCCTATTGCAGGCAGTTGGTTTATCCAACAGATTGAAACACAAGTAATCTCTGAGGGATCAGTGTGCGGGATCTGCCCCAAGCATTTAGTAATCTCTGAGGGATCAGTGTGCGGGATCTGCCCCAAGCATTTAGTAATCTCTGAGGGATCAGTGTGCGGGATCTGCCCCAAGCATTTAGTAATCTCTGAGGGATCAGTGTGCGGGATCTGCGCCAAGCATTTAGTAATCTCTGAGGGATCAGTGTGCGGGATCTGCCCCAAGCATTTAGTAATCTCTGAGGGATCAGTGTGCGGGATCTGCCCCAAGCATTTAGTAATCTCTGAGGGATCAGTGTGCGGGATCTGCCCCAAGCATTTAGTAATCTCTGAGGGATCAGTGTGCGGGATCTGCCCCAAGCATTTAGTAATCTCTGAGGGATCAGTGTGCGGGATCTGCCCCAAGCATTTAGTAATCTCTGAGGGATCAGTGTGCGGGATCTGCCCCAAGCATTTAGTAATCTCTGAGGGATCAGTGTGTGGGATCTGCCCCAAGCATTTAGGAAGTAATACAGGCCTTGCCATTTAACATGCCTGGGAATCCAATACAAGATTCCTGTGAGGTAAAAACATGTTCAGGTTTCTTTCATACAGACTACATTTCTCTGTATCTGCCTTAAATGGACTGTATCATCTTAACCTTGTTTTTACTGTGAATGTAGCAAATAAAAAATGATTTGAAAATGATCTATAAATTGTTTTGGCAAAAATTGCAAGCAAATGCTTAAATTGGGAGAAACAGTGTGTGTTTAAATGGGTCTGTGGTGTCACCTGCTTATGATATCACCTGAGGTTTGCTATGCAAATGACATTTCCCACTGAAAACAAGTTCAGTTGCATAGCAAACCTCAGGTGATGTCATAAGCAGGTGACACCACAGAGACATTTAAACACACATTTGTCTGCAATTTTGCTAACATAATGTATTGTCTCCAATATTTTATTATTCTCTGCATTCATAGTAAAAAAAAAAAAATGGTTAGGTGATACAGTCCCTTTAATTTGTTACCAATCCACAGACACTTATTGGTCTGCATATACGACACAAACACTACAACTCTACTACACATACACACGGCTCTTTGTATAGTTGGCTAATAGCTAGAGGACAACCTTAGTCTGCACAGCAGACCTGTACAGCAGGGGAAGCCAGCAGACCATTTTGTATCTTTTATTAAACTACAGCTCTGATGAGCCCTAGACGGTACTTGGTTGAGTACCATCTAAGGATCATGGGCAATTAGCTGCTGGCTATGTCTGTCCCGTGGTAGGCTCCGCCTCCAGTTTGTCCACACTACCTTCACAAATTCTTGTTTTCTCTCTCTCTCTCCTTCTCTCTCTTTCTCTCTCTTTTCCTGGCTAAGAGAGCGAGGTTTCCCCCGCGCACACACAATTTTTGCATCTACACAAGACGTGAGAAACTTGTTAATCAAATTTGGCAGACACGGGGGGGAAAAAAAAACCTTTTGGATGCAGAAAAGAGCTGCACAGTGCAACAATAATTAACATTATTGGTAAGAACTCCTTAACGGGAATTCTGCAAAATGAACCCCCAAACCTAATAATTTACTGTCGGAGACAACCAAACAATCACACATACTTATCCAGCACGTATTCCCGATTTATCACCAACACTTATTTGAGTGGCAGATATACTCTATTGCATTGTACAATTGAAAACCAGGAAATAGAGTATTTGTTTGTGGTTTTAAAATGAAGTTTGATTGTGTTTTTTGTTTTTTAATGTAGATCCTTTCGGTAGAAATGATAAAAGTAGAATTGTAAAAGTGCTGTAATAGCCATGGAACCATGGGACGGTGATCTGCAGGGATTTTGGGATGCTACATTTCAGAAGTATTAGGATAGATAATAGGCCATTGTGACTGACCTCATAGTATATTGAGACGAGAAAGGACATACAATTTGGGCATGCTGATGGAATTAAACAGCCATGACTGGAGGGCCAAATATGTGGGGTTTAGCATGTTATCTATTTGTCCCTCAAAAGAGGATAAACATGGTTATGCCCAATATTCTCTCGTAAACTCCCATATGCACAAGATTAATAAGGGTCCAATCTTCCAGTCTTGATTGGTAAATATTTGTAGACTGTAAGAGCCAAACAGACTTGGTTCATGTCTTATATGGAGCCATGGAGATGGTTCTTCTATAGCGTTCTAAGTAAAATAATCAAAATAAGTTAGCCAGCAGTAGGAATTAAAGGAGGCATGATGGTTCACAGGCTCCTAGGATCGTACAGACCGTGACATCATATACCTGTGATGTAGCTTACTTCTTTACGGACACTTTTTCTTGAGTGAGCTACACATGTTTGGAATGCCTGTGAGGTAAGGACTTGTTCCGTTTTATTGTATTGCATACAGATCCTATCAGCACCGAAGATATGTAAATAGTTTCAGTTCCTTAGAAGGTATTTGGTTTGAAATACATCTTGAAATACATGCCTCTTCCAGGAGAGATTTTGCCTCTCACATTTAGGAAAAAATACAGGCCTTCCCATATGGTAGATCACAAGATCCCTGTCCTGGAGGCCAAATAAATTCAATATCAGACCAGGAAAAGACAAAAGTGAAAGGGGAAAATAGACGAACTGCTACAAAATTCAATAGGTTGTTCCCTTTATCTTAAGGTAGACTAGATAATGTGGTAAATGAAAGTGAGTATATATACAACACAATACACAAATAATATGATATAAATGTAATATACATTCAAATAATTGATTTTGTTTTTATGAATTGTATGTGTATTAAATTTATGTTTTATTACTATCATATTATACATGAAATTATTTGTTTATTATCTTGTATATACCTGAGCGCTCATTTCAATTTATTACATTCGCGCAGGTGTTTTTAATTTTTTTTTATAGATATATATATATCTCTGCATGTCAAAGTTTTATAATTTTAGAAAATATTTTATTGAATTATTATCACAGACCTGTTCGTCCAGTGGCTCCAGTTCTTCTCCTTCCCAGTCTGTTACATGTATATACATGATTAAAGGGTCACTAATGCTAAAATAACTGGCCTATATATCACGTAGCACACTGGAATAAGTGTTGCATTTCTCTTACTGTTTAAAAAAATATCTGCATTTGTTTAGAAAGCAGCCAGGTAAAGTAGCAGGCGTAGATGGGGGGGAAAAAGCTGAGTGACCACGTTAAACCTGTTTTGGCTTCCCCGGTGTTCTTAGCCGTATAGGCCAAGATTCTTGGATCAAATAGCTTATCCTGTGATTTACCTTTTAGATGTGTGTTATTTTACACACATATCATCACTTTAAATCCATTGCACTGATATTCATATATCCATGCAACCCTCCTTTATATTTTGTTGTTGCATGCAATTATCTTTTTATTGGCATGAACCCTTGCTGTCACCCTGTACAAGAGTGAATGTGACCTAACTGTGGGTCACTGCCCTGGCAAGCATGCTTAGATCTAACCGACTGATCACTAGGGATGAACGTGATAAGTTGGGGTGGTTAGTGCAACATTGATGCTGTCTCTCTGTATCACTTGTTCCATGCAAAGGCTCCCCCCCCCTCCTCCCCCAACTTTATTGAATTTCTCTATTAATACTTTTGGCGTCTGTTATGTTCCCCCGCCCCCAGCCACCCCCCTCGTTGACTCTCCTTTCCTCTTTTTCTCTCTCTCTGTACAAAAGGATTTCCCTCTTGATGGTGACGTATGTTGGTTTGCAAAGAGCAGAAACAGTTCTAAGAACTTGGCCGTGAAGGGGGGGGGGGGGGGGGGGGGGAGAGTGCAAAGGGAGGGTGAGTTACAGGGAAATTGTTGAGGTGACGACTGAAAGGAACAAATAAAGGAGAAAGACTCGAGGATCTACTCAATAAAGAGAGACTTGCAGGGAGCTGAGATGGGAATTTCAAACTTTAGACTAATGTAGTAGAGTTGGTAAAAAATCTCGAAATGTGGCTGAATGGGAACTTTTTCCAACTTATCTCAATTCCTTGCAGTTCTCCTTTGACGGAGTAGATCCTACAGAGTTTTCTAAAATAAGAACAACTAGGTAGAAGAGGAAGCCTGATACAGAAGGAGGGGTTTCTCCAGTGTGAAGGAATCAGAGCTGGCTTAAAAGTACTGTTTATGGATTAAACTCTCTAAAGGTTATATATATATCTTGATAGATGTGTATGATATACAAACAGACAAGGTGCATGGCTGAGATTATCTGAAAAGATTTTCGTGTCTGGATACGTATAGAGGTCGAAAAGTTCATCACTTAGGAAACATCGTATTAATTCACAACAACAAGAGTGCGACTCGTTTTAATATGCTTTATGACTACTGGAGGAACTAAGCAGACCAGTTTCGGGAGCCAGGAAAATGGTACTGCTGTAGACTGCTTGGTAGAATATTAGGGGTTTTAGAAGCTAAGTTACCCTAGCTCCTGGAGTGGTCTAGCCCTGCATCTATTGAAGACATGTGCACCAAGGCTATATATTTTTTTTTTTTTTAAAGTCTTCATGAGAAGTTCTCTAAAAAGAAAAAAGAACAATTGCCCTCCTGATTCCACTTTTCAGTCTACAGAATGTTCCATGATGTAGGTGTCTGTGCTGACCGATACCACTGACCACGTAATACAATTTTCCATTACGCAAGATCTGTGAACCTGGTGCATTTGCTTAGGAAGCTAGATAACTTGTCAAACCTAAACCTATTTACGGATTAACCTGGTTTGCCACAGCCAACTGTCTAATGGTGAAGTGGAACACACACACACACGACACATATACTCACACGCACCACTCTGTCTACATTTGTGTGTTTGTGTGTGCGCCTGTGTAGTCTTTGTACAGGCATATTAAAAGCAGATTAAAATGTATTTAGATAAAACATGTATGTGATTTTGGGTGCATGCAATTCATTATGAGTGTACACACATTTTGCTCTGAGGTGTAGAAGTTTACACCATTCGTAAAGGTGACGGGGGATGAGTCGGACACCAGGTGCCCAGTCCAAGCAGGAATACAAATCTATTTTTCATTGATGTAGCCTTCCAAAGATATTTTTCGGGTTGACTGTTGCTTTAAATCTCTATACATCTATGCATGTTACAGGTAGTTATGGTACTTGGCATTGCAGGTCTAACAATTTAAACCTATTAGCCAGCATGCAGGTATCTCAAACTCTTGTGTGTTAATATGAGATCGAAGACTTGGCCCTGTGTTTTGCAGGTTGAGAGGCCCCTCCGAAGCTCTGTACACCATTTGACAAGCCTGAGTCACATCATTAAAAGATGTGATCTAGTTATGACTTATTATTGCATACACACAGCCTCGCTTCTCTGTGGCCTGTATGAGCACATGAAGATGTAAGAACCTGTCTCGGCCTTGTGGTGTCCCACACAGCTGTGCAATGCTATTTCCTTAAATGTAAATCAGTCTGGCCCCAGATCTACTACAGACTTGCTGCGCTTGTCTGCATATGGCTCAAGAACATTTCAGCTCCTAAGAATCTTGTTACGCTTATATATATGATATTGTGTTTGGGAAACATCTCTTTTAGGGTTGCCTCCAAGCTGGTGTTTTCCCAGCAGGCCAAGGGAAAAAAATGGCTGGAGACCAATGCTAAACCTTTCTGTTTATACAGTATATATTTAATTTTATATTTCTACAGGTCTTTATATACTGTGACTACAGGGAACTCCCATAGTGTATACACTATTAAAGCATATTTTGTTGTACATCCTCGTGTGTGTATATAAAAGCATGACAGTGCAGGGCGACTTAGAGTTAAACTGCAAGCTGCAAAGGGAACTCCCTGTGTATCCGGGGAAGCCTCTCTCACCCCCTCCCTCCCATGTTCTGTAACAGTGAGCACAGACCTTATATAACACAATGTTTTCCATGCCAGAGCGGACACGCTCTGCTCTCCCTTTCACAGTGTAACAAAGCAAACAAACGCAGTTTGGCAGATGCTTGGCAATCAAAGAGGTGCTTTTTGCGAATTTGCACATATCTGAGCATTTCGATGCGTGCTTCTGCAGGAGAGAATCGTTTCATTATTATTTTTAACTATTTTAGTACAAAGTAAACAAAACAACCCCCCCCCTCCCCCCCTAAGTACCTTTCCCCTTTGAATCAGGTTTACAAAACTGGGTTGTTTAATTTTTGGACAGCAACTCTTTTCAAGCCTCTGGCTGTGGTTAATAGGCGTAGCCGTCATACAATTAGTTTTCTAGCCAGGGTTCTAGGGTATAAATCGGGATTTTTGTATGTTTAATAATGTGTTTCAATATCGTGTGTGTGTGTGTGTGTGTGTGTGTGTGTGTGTGTGTGTGCGCACCTTTGGCTAGGAAGGGAAGTCAGGGCTGAACAGTCAGACCCCTAGGAGACAGGCAGCATGGAAACTATTTTAATAATGTAAACACAGAGAGAGGAGGGAGATCCCTGCCTGAGGGCAGGAGGGGAAGGGGGAGAGAGATTCCTGTATGAGGAGGGATTGTATGAACTGGAGAGATTTCTACAAGAAAATGATAACAAACTGCAAACGGGCCAGGTTACCTGTTAGTACAGGGCTTGAAAAACCCCAAGGGACCTATTTGAGCAAGGGAGAGGAGGTTAGATATGCTACTGAGTATTATTGGAGAGGCTAAGCACATCAATGAGGGGTTCATTATTGGGCAACAATCCGGTATTAACAATGCTGTTAATCGGAAAATGTATAAACCATGTTGGGGTTTGTCAGCTCTACTCGCTGGGCACTGTCCACACGTGGAACCATGGCACATTCAGTGGCAAGTGAATTGAAAGTGCAAATTTCTATCACTGTTGAAATAAATTAGAGGGTCTACTCAATAAAGAGGGAGCTAGTATTTCCGACCTTTATGTCGGTGGCGGGCCCCCTCTCTGGCCCGGGCCCTCGGGCACTGCCCGAGAGTCCTTATAGTCAGTCCGCCCCAGCAATTACCCATGACTTTAGATACCTAATCTGTAATTAATCTTTTGGAGTGTGGTACAGAAAAGCTGTTAAGATTAAAAAATATCTTATTTGGGTAAATAAATCACTGCAGCGTTGGATTTAAATCTCAGAGGACGTACTGGGACTACAATCGCCACACTTTTCTTCTAAAGCCATGTTATTGTCCCCACAGGGGACATTCTTTACCGACCTACTGGTGAAGTGCCAGCTGTGTGACAGCCCTGACTGGGCCTTCACTTAACAGTTGAAACGATTGATAGTCAGGTGAATTAATCTCACTTCGACCATTGCAGGGTGAAAGAGAAAGGACTATGGTAGTGAGGACGAATGCAAAGAAAGAGAGGGAGGGGGGGGGGGGGGAGACTTGAAAGTTGCAGGGGCAAACCTTACCTTAACTTGTATAAATAAAGACACAAACCAGATATATATAGCTGAGAAAGACCGTGATTCATTTTTATTGGACTTTAAATAAAAACACAGTTCAATGCAAAGCAGCATAACCCATTAACTTAGTGTACACATTAACGCCAATCCACCTGACGGCCCCAATAACCTGCTCATTATTATAATATCACCTACTGCCCCCCCCCTCTTTTATTGGGTAGGTGACCCATACCCCCAGTAATAATACCACGACAAAGAATGAATTAAATAGGACTGGGTGGATGGGCAGCCATTCTGCTTTGAAGGCTATGAGCTCCTTGCTGGCTCCTGCCGCAATAACTTTTTCCACCTCGGCCATTTTTATTTATAGTGAGTCTTCGTGCCTAAATAGTGCAGCATGCGCACATTAGAGCCGGGCGACCAACTGATGCCACCTGACCCGCGAACCTCCTGGCGCCACTATTCTCCCACTCGGCCCATGTGCGCTGCCAGCAATATTAACCCTTGTAATACCCCTGCCCCGCAACTTCATGTGTACCTATGGGTCAACAAGCCCCAGTGTCTACATGCAATAGCGATCTGGTCCTGCTGTAGCAGAGGACTGTTTCATATAGTGCTTCTATTATTATGTATATCAGCAGAGGAATAAACAACGGACGTCTTATAAAATGCATTGTAAACATTTGTTTTTCTATTCCTGATGTTGTGTAAAGTATGTCATGATTGTCATTACCCAGGTTACTTACCCAATCCAACACCCCAATAAACAAAAAATATAGTTGTAAGGGCGCTGGCCACAGCTTTATTGACTTAATGAACCAGCAAACTTTTAACATATACCCACCGCCAACTGCTGCCCATCGGACAGCATTCGCATTGTTACCGTACATACAATAAAGAGCCCGCATCTCCCCGAGCCCGTGCAGGCAGGTCTTACCATCTCTATACCATCTCTAGGATCTCTATACCAATAGCGCTGGTCCTGAACCACAATGCGCCAGCACACTCAAGCACCAGTGCTTGCTCTATCCCTGGTTGGAGCCCCATGTTAAATATATCCAGGAGAATTTGGTTTAGGTGCACTCCATCCAGCCGCATCAAACATTCATTCTGCCCTTCCAACTCCCAGTGGCTCATCGAAAAACTCCCGAGTTTGTTAACCAAATTTAACTTTCTAATAGACTTCCCCATGTCTGACATATTGCTGGACTTGGACCAAACCAGCCTATGTATGGCCTCTGAACATAACAAGCAAAACACACTCTCGGTGACCTTCATGCCCCAGAATCCTCTCCATCAGATTTAAGCCTCCTCCACAGAAAGAACCCCAATTCCTACCATATGGTCGCTGCTCAACTCTGTTAGTGACCCAGTGGATATAGGAGTGCCCTATTATCCAACATAATGCGGGGGGTGAGACCTTACACAAATATCAATAACGGTCAGAAGCCCACCTGCCAAAATTAATAATTTCTAATGGTGAAAACCCAACTGAATGGGCCAACGTGGAAGCACCTATGCTGAAGGAGTGGGCGTAAAATTATGACTGGGGATGCCCAACTGAGATACACTTGATTTAAGGACCTTGCAGAACTGGAACAGGGTTAGTGGATACCCATTGTGGTAGATTAAAAATGTCCTTACCTCAAGGCGAATCTGGAGGTACAAAGGGACCAACACCAAAATGGGCAAAATTCCCACCCGACAGAGCCAAGTCTTAAGCTGCACCTTTTCCTGCCTGATCGTCTTAGATTTATTGATATGTAGAGTTCTGAGGCCCATACCGACACGTCCTGATTTTTGAGGCAGCCTGACCACTACCCCAGGGAGACACTAATTCCCTATCCTTAGGGCCCTAAAAAAGAGCCAGCACAAATGCCACTTGAAAGAGACTAATTTCGAATACAGTATAACAAACCAACCTGAGCTGCACCAGGAGCTGAAAGGGCAGCACTAGTCTGGGCCCTAACCCTTCTACACTTTACACCAGATAGTGAACTCCCTTGGTGACGTCACGCCACCCAACCATGTGAAAGAGAAAGGACAAGGCTGTCACACTCGTATTACAAATAACGGTAGTAATGAGTTGGAAGGCCCAATAACCAGTTCCACCGCCGCATGGGTGACATGGAGGCACCTAGTGTAATTGGAACAAATGCTCCCATGGCAATGGTACAACAAAGCAGCTGACTGTGAAGCAGAGTTTCCCTATGAGAGTGACACCATGTTAATTGCATTGCCAGTCACCAGTGATAGAGAGGACTTCTCGCGTGACTGACTCTGTGAGACGCCAGGTAGTGCAGTGACAGCCCCTTAGGCTTTGATTTTTCGAAACCTAGGCAGCCGTATCTTTTTAACTGTGTGCACACAATGGAGATGGCTTAAAGCAGACAGGCATGCCTTTTTTTGTCAGTTTAAAACTGTATATAGGGTTCAGTACCAATCCTATTGGTACCGACAGGCTGGACAGATGACAATGATAGGACAGAGGTTATTTTGCTCCTTCAACATTGGACCAAAAAATGACCCGTTGAAAGGTACGCTGTGCTACTCTGAATATGCTCCTCATTGCTCTAGATCAATTCCAGCCATCTTTACCAACATTTCTGTTTGGTCTGCCATCTCCATTTATTCTTTAGCACCAGGAGTTCCGTTCTGGATCTTTCTATTAAATGCAAGTTTAATCACTCTAGAACAGGGGTGGGGGTGGCCCCCCCAGCTGCTGATGAACTACATTTCCCATAATGCTTTTTCAGCCAAGAGGCTGGCAGAGGAGTATGGGAAATGTAGTCCTGCAACATCTGGAAGGCCGCAGGTTCCCCACCCCTGCTCTAGATCAACTTAGGAGCAATGTGCAGATCTAGCTGTTGGTGAATGGCATTTTCCATGGTTGTCCAGTTGTCGTTGGTTTAGAGTGTGAGTTTACAAGCGACTGGAAAGCAACATATTACCCGTATCCATGGTTCATGTTTTCAAATTGTTAGGGTTAATTTATTATTCATGAAGTTACAAAAACAGACCGTACTCAGGAAACCGGTGTCAGTATTAATAATACAGTTCCAGTATGTGGCCAGTATGAATAATGCTGGTCCCTAACCTGGGCCTGACCACTAATATTACACCCATTTGTTTACACAGTGTCCCTTTAGCTTGAGAACTCCTCCCACACTGGCAGAGCTGTGTTTATGACAACAGTCAAAGATGACGGCTCTCAAACAAACAATAATTGAAGAAAAGTGAAAGTCTTCCTGTGTTACCATTTAGCAGGATTCTATGCCACTTCTGGTCCTATGGATCCTCTCCTGGTTTACTCTTTGTGGTGGTTAAAAATGTGACCAAAAACGTATGTCAAAATCAGAACTTGCCATTAAGCAATACATTCAAACTTGGGCTTTATTTATGAAAGAAGGAAGTGCAGGGAATTGAGAAGGGAATTTCAAACTTAAGGCCAACGTAGCCAAGAAAAGTTCTCCAATTCAGCTGAATGAGAGAATTGTTCCAGTTTGGCTACTGTGGCCTTAAGTTTAAAATTCCCTTTTGCAATTCCCTCTTCCATGAATAGGGCTTGACAAATTTCATTTAGATTTAGGAGCCACACAATGGCACATTCACGCACAGTCACAGACACACAGTCAGCCACATACATGGACACACAGCCACACACACACACAGTCACAAACATGCACACACACACAGTCAGCCACATACCTACACACACACACACATCCACACACACACACACACACACACACACACACAGACAGTCAGTCATATACATATCCACACACACAGTCAGTCATATACCTATACACACACACACACAGAGACAGATACATACATACATACATTACATTACCATTTATTTATATAGCGTCAACAATTTACGTAACGCTAGGTACAGAGCATAGAAGGGAGCTAAATTAGACAAACTAGTGGTTACTAGACTGGTACATGAGGTAGAGAACCCTGCTCGCAAGCTTACAGTCAGCCACACACACACAAGCTCTCAGTTTAAAAAAAATTTAAGGGGAGGGGAAAGTACCTTTATCCTGTGGGAGGGGGGATTCTGGTCCATGCCTGTCACAGAGGCACAGACCATCTTGTGTCTGGCAGGATATCACATGAGACCCGCCTCTCCAACACTAAAGCGCGAGGGGGTGGACTAGGATGTGTGTGCAGCGCACACTCTGCTCCCTCGCACTCCGATCGTTATTTATTTTTATTTTTAAACTTATCCAAGGGCGAGGGGCGCCATGTGGGGATGACCCTTCCTGGGCGCCAGGTCTAATGGCCCGGGGTTTGTCGAGCCCTTCCCTAAGTGTCGGTATGTAACTTCAACATTTTTAACTAGGCTTTATTGATATATTTTAATTTAGCATTCCTACCATATGGCCGCTGCTCAGCTCTTTTAGGCACCGAGTAAATATATGAGTGCCCTGTTATCCAGAACAATGTAGGGGAAGGGCCTGGAACAAATCACAACATATGGCGGTTAGAAGCCTACCTGTCCAAATTCATAATCTCTAATGGGGAATACCCAGCTGAAGAGGCCTAGCACCTAGACAGAAGCAGTGGGCGTAACATTCTGACAGGGGGATGCCCAACTGAGCTACACCATGATGATTTAAGAACCTTGGAGAATTGGAACCGAGTTAGCGGTCCAGGTGAATCTGGAGTGACTACTACAACTGAGATTCCCCCCTCCCGACAGCACCAACTCTTAAAACTGGACCTTTTCCTGCCTGATCTGTCTTAGATTTATTGATCCATGTAAAGTTCTAAGGCCCATTGTGACGGAACCAAGTGTTACCCAGACTGGGTACCGTCAAAGCTCTGCTTCCTTGCTGTGATAGCCACCAGACAGAACCATTTACTCCAGGTACCAGACAACACCAGTATAGGAGTAGAACAGGAATGACTTGCATAAAGACAATGGGGAATGTGACATAATGACAAGAGTACAATTAACACACATTAACCAGTAACTGGATATTTAACATATTACAACAGTAACATAATATCATTCCTTAACACCTCCTGAGAGACTGGAGTGTGAAGGACAGGAGACAATCATAACCTGGGGAACACAATGGCTTGGCTATCCTCAGGGCCCCGAAAAAATCTAGCACACTGGCCACTTGAAAGAGACAAGTCCGGAGGCCCACTCTTCCCCACCTCCTCAGTTTGCGCCAGATGACGAACTCCTTGGAGACATCACTCCACCCAACCATCTGAAAGAGAAAGGACAATACTGCCACACTCCACTCCCTATCCACTAAAGGGAGTCTTAAACTCTGTTTATACTGTGAATGTAAAAAATAATCTATGCATTACATAGCTGTCTACTTTCAAAGGACACATGTATTCCACATGCTGCCGAAAGAGCATGCCAAGTACAGCATGTCCGTTTGTAGGATACACACAGACAGGATCAAATGAATTAATCATGTGCATCCCTATGTGATCTCCACCCTGATTAATTAATAGGATGCTGTCTGTGCATATATGCATCCTCCATACCTCTGGGCTGCACTTTACATGCTCTTTCCCTAGAAACATGGCCAATGTTGAAATTGTGTGCGCATCACCTGTGCAAATGAACTAGTTTTCAAAGCAAAATGTGTTTTGTTTCTCTTAATAGATGCAGCTCCTAACAATTCTGCTACCACAATGTGTAAATCCTTTTTTTTGTATTCCTTTCATTCACAGTCTCTAATGTATTATGATCTAGCAATACGTTAGAGTGGCTATCTTTGTGGATTATAGATTTAAGAGCAGATGGGCGGCCTCCCCCAAATCTCATAAACATCAGGAAGGTTATTACAATTAAAAGTAGATTAGATAATGTTGTTCCACAGTCAATTTAACAGCCTATTCGAGATCCATGTAAGGGTTGAACTTGATGGACAACGTGTTTTTTTTATTGTCCTTTTTTTCAATAAATAAATATCGTATTTGCTCGAATATACTATGACCACGCCCTCCCAAATTTTGGATATTAATATAGGGGGAAAAAGAAAAAGCGTAACTATAAGATGACCTTATGGGAAAAAGTCTTACTAGTAAATATTAATTCACATGTAAACATAATTTTTCTTAATTAATAAAAATAAGTAGCTGTTGTTTTTATTTGCAAGCCATCTACAGACTTGACAATGCGCCCCTCGGACTTGACATTGCGCCTCCCAGGACTGCCACAGATTTCCCTGGTGTTTAGTGGGGGCGGCCAGATGATGTCTGTGCACTGCTTGGTGTGTACAGACATCCTCCAATGCTGCCCAACACTTCCCGTGACACAGAGCGCCAGCAGGACACATGGCAGAAGTCCCGTCGGAAGTGTCGGGCAGCATCAGAGGATGTCTGTGCACAGCTCAAAGACATCCACAGGCTGGCTTCTACCGCCAGCAAACTTCATACATATGAAAAGTGTATTTTTGGTGGATATTACCCTGCATACACAAGTATCGCTTTTATAAAAAGACGCAATCTCAGCTGTACATATGAAATGCTGACTGCAAATTTTTGCTTTCTTCCCGACACATTCATGTGCAACACTTTTTATATGTAATTCCCTATACCTGCAAAATAAATGTAAATGACTGCTAAAGTTGTTTTAAAGAAAAAAAAAGGAGTTAAAAAAATAGTGTCCCCTACTCTTAAGTAAACCCGACATTTATCTTAAGCGATACACAATTTCACAAATCTCGGCTCTGCCTCAGAGCTGAGGCAGAGCGGGTCAGAAGGCTGAAAGTACGTGCCAGTTTATTCTCATACTAGGAATGCTACATTTTTCACTTGGCTTCTATGTGTAAAGAAAAAGTGAGGAAAATAGGTTTGTATCCTTTAACAATTGTACAAGCCTCACCCTCCTAAGTTTGTGTTGTGTTTTTATTCTTTTTTTCCTTTCACCTGTAAATTTCGTCTCCTCCAGTTCATATCTCTCTCTCTCATCTTCCCTCCCAGATTCCTTCACCTCAGTTAATTAACTCCAGCAGCCTGGGGGTTGGAAAATCTCCACATGAAAGATTGGGGCCTGCTCCTACCTGGCACAGCCTTACCTCACATCCAACTAATACACGTTAGTCGTTACTTTAAAAACACGGACAGGTTATGTTGGGGCCTAAGGTTAGGGAAGTGTATTATTGGGTGAATTGGCACATGCTGTTTGATAAATCAGCCAACGAATAGTTTTAAAATGCTCCAGATAAAAGATTTTATGTTTCCATCTCTCGTAGACCAAATCCTGGAAGACCTTTTTTACGATGGTGCATTGGTCGCTCCGACGGCAGAATTCCTGGGTGCAACTGGCTGGGCATGAAGGTACAACTGACACTCCTGCTGTGGGGTGGGGGTAGGGGGGGGGGAGATTACAAAAGATAAAACAGACATTATCAACATTCCACCATGAATCTAGAAATGTAAAAACAAGCTACACCTAGTTGTTGAATTAGGTGCAACGGGCCTTAAAAAACAAGTGCCTTTACACATGAATATCCTAATAGCTTTTGTCTTTATTGACTTATAACCATGTGGGGGACTCTATTTGGATCACAGAATTAAGAAGTAGGTTGATCAAGCTGTTATTGGCTATTAGACATTATGTACCATAATTTATTTATTTATTTTAAACTTAAAGGCAACTTTAAAGCAAGTGAGCGAGGCCATATCTTAAAGAAGTTCAGTCCTGTGGAGAATGCCTGCCTGGAAGCTCTCATGGATGATGCTCTCCGACCATATGTTCCCACCTATCATGGTCAAGTGGAGAGGGATGGGCAAACCTATATTAAGATGGAGGACCTCCTCAAGGGCCTGGAAGGCCCTAGCATTATGGACTGCAAAATGGGTGTCAGGTGAGGACTTTCAACTCTTCATCCAGTTCGCACCTGGGGCAGCTTAATACACTTTGGGTTGGTTATAATTTATCCACTGTCCTTGCTTATCAGTAGCTTAACACACTTAACAACCACAGTTATTCACTGTTCAAAATAAAATCATTCCTGCTCATTACCATAAAGAGGCCATTAAAATACCTATATTATTTCTGTAGGACATATCTGGAGGAGGAGCTTGCAAAGGCCAAGCTGAAGCCTAACCCACGCAAAGACATGTATAACAAAATGGTGAGCGTGGATCCCACTGCCCCCACCACTGAAGAGAATGATCAAAAAGCCATCACCAAACCCCGCTACATGCAGTGGAGGGAGACCGTGAGCTCTACTGCCATGCTGGGTTTCCGCATTGAAGGTGTCACTGTAAGTCACTGTGCCATCGATACTACACTTCTGAGCTGAACTTTGGGATGGTAGCTTGTGTGTAGGATATGACTCAGAGGTTATGTTTTGAACTGTTGCTGACTTTGGTGACATTTCCTGTGTTAACCTTCCGAGCATAATTTTAACCTTCTAGGAGAAATCGCCAATGCTTGTTGGTCACCTTTCTGCTGCTCACAGGTTGAGTGCTGATAAATATGCTGTTTGCTCAAAAAGATGGCAGGGACAAACTGCTTGGGCACAAAGATGGTATTGATGAGCTGTTTGGCAAAAGAGGTGGTAGTGACAAGCTTTATGGTACAAAGATGGCACCAGCAAGCTGTTTAGGGACAGATATGGCACTAGCAAGCTGTTTGGTGACAGAGATAGGGGTGAATCCTAAATAAGCAGAGGTGCGGCCTGGACAGAAAGGGATGGGGCAAATGAAGATGGGGGGGAGGGGTCTGGGTTTAGTCAGCCCTAGGGCAGCACACTAGTCACAGGTCTAATTCTCAGTGGGGTCAACTCAGCCCTTGATCTTTTCAAGGTAGATAAAATAGTCCCAATAAATTGAGTAATCGTAACAAAATTAATATATCCAGAATGCACTTAAAAAACAAAGAACATACCCTTCCTTTCCACTTTGTTATAAATAGGTATTATTTAGTAGATTTTCACTGCATTGGAAATGTAACATCCCGCATGACAATGGTTTGTGTTCATTGCTGACCTAGCTATGTTTACATTGCGCTGACTGATCCATCCAGTGGTAATACTTTCTATGAATGTGCACTGTTGGAATATCCCGCCTGTGTATCTCTCTTGGTGACTGGATATTTTGGGTCTTGTCTGTGTTTACTGCCAAAATTCTCTGAAATCCACTCCAGTCTCCACTTTTGAGTGTCCTGAAAGTAGTGTGTTTAAGGGTGTGGCGGTGAATTACATACTGACCCTGCCCTGTGTCTGACAGATTGAGGGGGGCCCAGTCAAAAAAGACTTCAAGCAAATGAAAGACCGAGAGAAGATCATGGAGACGTTTATCATATTTACCAAGGGACGGGAGGATATCCTGGTAAGACCCCACTATCCCTGTGATGATGAACGATTGGGATAGAATGCTCAATTTTCTGCATGAAACCAAGTTTCAGACCTCAAAGTGCCAACACCACATATTAAACATGGAAAGGAAGTTTTTTCAGTAAATAAAACATCAGACAGAGGCATGTACTCACGTTCACTTACATGCATACTCCCTTACATTGCCCCGGGCTCTAGCTTTGCACGCCAGGCTTGCCCTGCTGTCACGGCTTTGCAAGGGCTTGCCCCAGTGTCACAGATTTGTACGCAGGGCTTGCCCCGGGGGTCCAGATTTGCATGCAGGGCTTACCCCGGGGGTCCAGCTTTGTCTGCAGGGCTTGCACCAGAGGCCCAGCTGTGAACGCTTCACATACCCCATGGACTGAGCTTTTCACGCATCCCATACCGCTGAGGCCCAGCTTTGCTTGCAGGACTTGGAGCACTCTGCCACCATTTTCAGTGAATGCCACAATGTGACATGACCCCCAGCGTTCAGCCTATTAAGTAGCGCGAAGTGAGGGGGAGAAACAAGCAGTCTGTGTCGACGTCGCAGGCAATGGGAAATGTGTCATTTGCATATCAAGCCACCTATATCTGCTCTCTAACTGGCCACCCAGGACATGCCCCAGCACCTAGACTGCACACCAAGGACATGCTCCAGCACTCAGATTGCATATCCAGGACTTACCCCATCAAGCATCCACACACTTCACCAACTCCCAGAGTGCATCCACGGGACTTCCCTGCTGTCTAGTGGTTTGCATTTAGATGTCTTGCCCAGGCTCGCAGACATCTTCTCGCGCTCTCTGTGCATCTCTGGAGTTTGACCCCAGCAGGCTGCTCATGTGACCCTGATGCTGTGACTTCAGACAATGCATGGGAGAGCAAGAGGTAGACTGTGAGACTTGTGGCTTTGTTTTCTGAGTGAAGGAAAGTAGCGTGAGTTAATCCATAAACTCTATTTAACTCCATTAAAGATGGGAGACGAGGTCTTCCTAAAGTGATAGAAGCAGCTAACAGTCTCCAATTTTGTTTCAAGTTGTTACTGCATGTGCTAAGTAGAAGAGGATCCCCAGTAGGTCTGCACTGACGCTCCTGCAATTAAACAAAAGCAGGGAGGGAAAGAGAAACTTTGAAATATACACCCACTGCACAAATTTCTATGCAAACAAAAACCCCGTACAATGTTCAGGTTAAACACTAACTGGTGCATCAGTCTTAGCCTGATGTTTGCAGTGTCCCTTTTAATTAATGAGATTTTATTAACATTGGCATTTTAACAGTTTTTCACAATCCTAATCAACTGTTCTGTGCCAGGGGGAGGACAACGACTGCTCCCTGGTGCCCTTGTCACTTTGCGGTAACTAAACAGTGACTAACGGTATGTTCTTTCCAGGCTGCCTATCTGAACCGTTTAGAGAACATGCAAAAAGTACTTCAGGACTCGGTTTTCTTCAGCACTCATGAGGTAAGAGGGGGTGGAAGGTGGAGTTGGCACTGTGCAGATCTGCAATTCCCAGTGGGCAACTGTGTTTTTTATGAGATTAGATCCATCATACATGTAATCTGTAGGAAAAGCAATCCCAGTGTATGGAGTAAGAATCTTATACAATCTCAATGGGAAAAAAAAAGAACAAAAATCTAGTTCCATTTTTACCCCAATTTGTGAAGACAGAATAAACTTACTGAAGTCATTTCACATGCAGATTGTAATATCAGTTGTGTTTATCCTTGATGTGCAGCCTTGCACAGTTCTTATATCTTAGAGACTAAACTATGACTGCAAGTAGAAGCCGTATTTGTATTTATCTTAAAAGGTGGAAGAAAGTAGCGAACA
Organism: Pelodytes ibericus; assembly: GCA_036172795.1. NCBI lineage: Eukaryota > Metazoa > Chordata > Amphibia > Anura > Pelodytidae > Pelodytes > Pelodytes ibericus. The sequence continues at coordinate 25,543,469 of CM069863.1, read as the reverse complement.
AAGGCGTATGCACTCCCAATGCGGGGAAAAATAGATGAATATTCTAGATTGTAAGCTTACGAGCAGGGTTCTCTACCTCATGTACCAGTCTGTACTAGTTTGTCTAAATTAGTATGTAGTTCCTTTCTTTGCTCTGTACCAAGCGCTTCGAGAATTGGTGGCGCTGTACAAATAAATGTTAATGTAATAAGAAGGATCCGATTAAAACTCCATATAAAATCCACAAAAACAGAGACACGACATGGGATACAGCAATATGCCTTACGCATTTCGCGTGAACACATGCTTATTCATAGGATTAAAATAAATTCATCTATTTTTCACCGCATTGAGAGTGCATACGCCTTTGTTCGCTACTTTCTTCCTCATTATCAGCGCTGCCACTACAGCCCGGCTGGAGCACCCCTTATCAGGTGATATTTACGAGACATATGTCAATTATTCTCTGGTGGAGCCGGCTTGTTTTCTCTTTTGTTCTTGTATCTTAAAAGGTGGTTAGTGATAACATTTTAATTAGCAACCAGAATGATAAATTGCAGGGGCGGACATTAGTTTCCAAATCTCTGCTATCAAAAATAATTATTTCCATTTTTCTATTCTCTACACTCACAGTATAGGAAATGTGTAGGTAATACAGTCCCTTTAAAGTGAGAGTAAAGTCATGTTTCTCCTTAAAGGACAATGAAACATTTTTTTAGCCCTTACTTGTGTATCCTTGCCCCAGGTAAATCAGGCACGCACCTTTAGAGATACACGCAGGTTTACAGTTGGGACTATCTTTTCATTTCACTATTGCATCTATGTTAGAAGCAAGAGTTGGGGAAAAAAAAGTTTAGTTGTCCTTTAACTATAGCTATAATAAGTATAGTTGACAGACTGAAGTTATACAAAAACAAGCCGCAGTCTGCATTTTAATTACCAATGTTTTGCTGCACTGATGGAGCTTCTACAGTGGCCCGTTAGAGAGCAGCTTTGGGTATAAAGTATAGCTGGACCCTGGTACCATGGGGATCAGTGACTCTCCACAAACAGACATTCCACCTGAAAGATTTGTTAAATGAACCCAGCTGCTGGTGTCACAAATGATCTAGACCATTATTGTTAAGTATAAAGTGCTACTAAATCTAAAAGCTGTATACAAACTTTCACTTGCATGAACTTTGAAATAGTTCTTAATAGGAGTGGAAAATAAATCTGGAGAGTAAAGTAGCACCTAGCGCAAGGTAAGAGGGGTCAGTATATAACTCATCGGTCCTGCAGTATGTATATGGGCTGCCTGAAGACCCTTAAATGTTAATCAAATGCCAATACAATAACATACAAGACGATGTCAAGCACACAGTCAGTGACAATGCCCAAGCAAATGTTAGCTAGACAGTGAGAATGTTTCTTGCACTGTGATGTTAATTGTGGAGTTGGACACTGGTGGCTAGCTTGAGCAGTATAGTTACCGTATAATGAATGTCACATCACCTTTCCTCTTGCTCTAGGTGATTGGCAGCTCTCTCCTTTTTGTTCATGACCGTCGAGGTTTCTCAAATGTGTGGATGATCGATTTTGGCAAAACATCCCCAGCACCTGCTCACCTTCCCTTAAAACATGATGTACCCTGGGAAGCTGGGAACCATGAAGATGGCTATCTACTGGGACTGAGGAACCTCATTCAGACTATGCAAGACACAATGCGTAAGATGGAGGAAAGCAGGCAAAGCCTGCTGGAAGAGCCAATAAAAGGCCCAATAGAGGAAGAAATCGAAGATCTATCAATTGTGAGTGAGGCAAAAAACGAGAACAATGACATTTTAACAAAGGAAGACGCGCTGATGGAAAGGGTCCAGGATACACCTGTGCAGGAGGGCAGCAGAGATCTGTGACATGGAGTTGTATTGATGGGGCCCTCAGTCACAGGAGAGAGGCAGAGACCTCCAATACCTGGTGCTAATTAGCAGTGTCACAAGACTTGTTCCCACATGAAGAGGAGGATACTGTAAAACTAGATACAGTATTACAGGCTGAGGATTCACATATATCCAAAGCAGACATGTCTGGATGTATTACTCTACACCAGGAGTATGAAAGTGTTGCTCTTCTCGGTCTGTGTCACTATGTTGGAAGTGAGAGGACACAGACTATATTCCTTAAGTCTGGCACCTTACAGCGGAGTAGTTACAACATTGGGGTCTATTCACTAACGGGGGAGCTTAGCGGAACATTCACCTTATTCACTCAGCTACACATTGTGCAGTGCTAAACCTGGCATGTTCTTCCTGCATAATGCATTGTTAGCAATAATGTTTTAAAATAGTTTAACTATGCCTTATTTTTGGCCAGCTGAGCTCTTCCAGAAAGACAAAATCACCAGGTTCATCCCTGCACACTGTATAGTTAAAATCAGTGAGATGGAGTTCATGGGGGGAATTGAGATGGGAATTTCAAACTTAAGGCCAGAGTAGCCGAGTTGGAAAATGTTTCCCATTCAATTCAGTGAAAGAATTTTTCCCATCTCGATTGCCTGCAATTCTGTCTTTGATGAATAAAGACCTCTGTGTTGTTTTAATCAATAGCCCCACATTGTGTTAATGTGCACCTTTTAGTTGCATGACATCTGCTTATTACCACACGCAGACAAGGACGCCTCCATCCTTTCCTGTTAGGATATTGACAGAGTATAATCACCAAAGCTGAGAAGAATGCTGTACAATTATAGTGCAAAATATGTGACACTGGGACGGATTAAGATCTAGTAATAGCACTGTTTTCGTGTCTTTGCTGGGACAAGGTGATAGATTCCATTTCTCGACAGCATGCCGAAATCAGTATGAACAATATCACAGCGTGCACACACTATACCTTAATGTGTGAAACACAATTAAAATATCCCACATTCTGTGAAATAAAAAGATCTGCTGTTACATTTGTTTTATGCTCACGTCCTCCTATTGTATATATCACACTCTCCGTTCTTTACATTCTGGTTTTATTTATATATATTTATATATTTATACTTATTTGGCCTCAGAGTTGGAACAAAAGCATTTAAAAGTGGGAAGAGAGGGTATAAAAGCAGCATACGCATTAGGGGAAGGAGGGAGGCCTTAGAGATCTGTGCTGTGTTTGTTGTAAGAATAGTTGCACTGTGCTCTGTTTCCCTGGCGACTGGGCAGGATTCAACATACTTGGATAGCAGACGTTTCAATCCCATCGAAGAGCCTGATATCAAGAACCAAAAAAAGTGCCATAATGTCTTCTGCACATTGGGAGCTCGGGGCAGACAATGCAGTCACTGCATGGAGGGTTAGCTTGACAAGGGAAGTGTAATGGGCATGTTTATTACATAGAAAGGAGTAAAGGACGAGATTTATAAACAATTGAGGGTTAATGGGGCTGTTTGAAATAATTTTTTTTAAGCTGGAAAAGGGACATTTAAAAGGCTCTTATGAGGGATAGGTATGCAGTGACAGTTTTAGGGTCAGCTCGATACTCTGATCCAGTGTACCCCAATCATATTCACAGATTAAGTCTCTCATTTGGCACTTCAGTGGCAGCGATGGGAGAGGTTTCAGTCCTGTCCTTCCTCCGACCTCCACTTTTGAGAGTCCTCCTTGTGGGCATCGGGTCGGATCTGGTTCCTCATCCCTCCAAGGAGGTTGGACGTGGCTTCTGTGGCCACTATGAATGGCTTCACAACGGTGGGTGGGATCTGCCGTAATACTCCCCCTACTGCGCCAGTCAGGCCCTTCTGCTCATGGCCACGGGATGCTACGTCACGTATGGTCTGAGCTGTATCAATGACACCCTGCAGAAGAAAAGGTATTGTCACAACCCAGGACCGTAGTACAAATCTCTCACTAATGCCAAAAATACTAGCTTAAAGAGGGAACAAGATCAAAAGCTTCACCCTATACTTCTTATGGGCACACACCTCTCGCACAGTATCATATGCCTTGGCAACACCCTCTCGCAGATCTGCTGGTTGCTGACCTCTCCTCAACCTTCGGGACTGTCTGACATCAAGCGAGCAGCGGGAGACTGGTGGTGTTGGGGACAGTATGTCATACACCGTCTCTGCGGTAGCCTAGGAACAGGTGGGTGTGAAATGGTCAATAATACCGATGCATAAAGTAATGATGTTAATACAGGTTTCTTCACCTAAAAAGTTGCATTTATATACGTCAGATATGATAATATTATATAAATATGTGCAGGGCCAATATAAAGAGCTCTCCAGGGACCTGTTCATTAACAGAAAGGTACAAAGAACAAGAGGTCACCCCCTGAGACTGGAAGAGCAAAGATTTCATAGACAGCAAAGGAAGGGATTCTTTACGGTAAGGACAATAAAGTTATGGAACTCACTGCCAAGAGAGGTAGTGCTATCAACCACAATAGATGCATTTAAAAATGGTCTGGATGTTTGTTTGTTTTTTGGAAAAGACTGTACAGGGATATTAATAATAGAATAAGCATTAATAATAGAGCTTATTGATCCAAGGAGGAATCTGATTGCCCTTTGGAGTCAAAAACAAATTTTTCCCCCTAGGAGGCAAAATTCAAAATAGCTTCCTTAGGGGTTTTTGCCTTAGTTTGGATCAAAAGCGGGAATGATATGTAGAAGGGGTTGAACTTAATGGACCTATGTTACTAAGTTACCTTACAGTGGCTAAGACATTTCATGCAGAAACTACAGGTGGTATAATGTCTTCTCTCCAGTACCTGTATAGCTTGCACCAGGCGGTTGCTAAGCTCCAACGCAGCAGATGCCGTGGAGGTACCAAATGATGCGGCTCCCCGCTGCAAACCACGAATGATACGTCCATCTTTACGGTATTGTTCGATAGGCAGCCAGAAGAGGTCTCGCACCCCATGAACTGAAGAAAAATCACAATTTTAGGAAATCACTGGAGGCTTGCATAGACTTGACCTTTTGTGGCAGTTACAGCCCTTATATTCACAGTCCTATAATGTGTCTTACACTAAAACAATCCCAGTGGTCTACAAATCACAGGCAATTCTTCAGGTTATTCCATTCATATTTATTCTTCACTGGTCAATGTTTCATGGTGTACTTACACAGCTGCACAACCGAATGCATGGGTCCCACTCCTCCCAGGATGCCTGGAAGCTGGTTCTTGCGGATGTCAGTCAGCCACTCATTGAGAGCGTAAGAGAAAACCTTGTCTGCCCCCAACAACCTGTGTAATATTAAAGGATGTCAGAACCTCCATCGACCAGGGGTTACAATCCCAAATGTCACTGGGGCCTTGTATCTCACAAAGTGTTAATCAATTAGATTTTAGCATCAGAAAGTATTACGTGGTGGATGCAAAGAATAGCCTTCCAGTAGAAATGGTAGAGGTTAATCCAGTGCATGGGTTTATTCACTTGATGCCGGACAGTGCTTTTGTCCTAAGGAAAAATAGTGATTTTGTGTTCCTAGCCCCAAACACAGAGCTATCAGGAGCAAGGGACACCATCAGGGTATTTACTGATCCCTGGAGATGATGGTTAAGTTTCCTATAGAGAATGAAGTGAGGAGGTATTTTAGTTAATAGACCCCTAAGTATTTATGTACTGATGGCAGGTGAGCAGTATTGTGAAGTGGTGCTTAGTAGAACATATCTGCCTTACCCATGTCTGCAGTATAGTCTCTTGAGTTTCAGTTCTGAGCAATTTAGTTGGGCCAGTCCGATTAACAATCCTGCAAAGGTTCCCTGAAGGTAGAAAGCAGAGAGCTCAGTACAAATACTACCTATATAGTTACCCTACAAGCTTAGTACAAATACTACCTATATAGTTAACCTACAAGCTTCGTACAAATACTACCTATATAGTTACTCTACAAGCTTCGTACAAATACTACCTATATAGTTACCCTACAAGCTTAGTACAAATACTACCTATATAGTTACCCTACAAGCTTAGTACAAATACTACCTATATAGTTACCCTACAAGCTTAGTACAAATACTACCTATATAGTTACCCTACAAGCTTGTTATATATTCACCCCGTACAGCTACCCTACAAGCTTGGTACAAATTCTCCCTGTACAGCTACCCTACAAGCTTGGTACAAAATTCTCCCCATACAGCTACCCTACAAGCTTGATGCAAAGTCTTCCCCATATAGTTAGACTACACGCTAGGTGTGTGTTCTCTCCATACAGCTACACAATGAGTTATGTCTTTCCCAAACAGCTACAATACAAGCTGAGTAATCATCCAACTTGTACAGCTACACTACAATCTAAGTATATGTCCTCCATGTTCAGGTATATTACATGCTTCGTACACCTGGGTACACATCCCTCCCATACAGCTAGGTATAGGTTGTCCTCACACATAAACTAGTTATATATTAGATTATCACAGGGCTGCCATGTGAAAGTCTGCAGGACTTATATAACATACACGGCCTGTAAACAGAGTGGGCAGTAGCTGCTCTTAGTCACTTACCACCTGCTCTGTGGTAACATGTTTTCCTTGGTAATCCAGCCATATTGGAACCTCTGAGGTGAAGCGAAATTCTCTAGAAACAGAGAGAGGAATTAAACGAATGCACCAAACCCAGGCAAAATATCCCCAAACATGTGTCATAAAACAAGGAAGAGTAATATATCATTCCCTATCTACAAGTCCCAGGCAAAATTGTCCATTGCCCTTTTTCTTCAAGAAATGTTTAATGTTCCCTTTCTAGATATGTTCTACCTGTCTAAACACAAACTTTCTTCTTAAAGCTCTACTCGTTCCATTTTTACGGTGACTCAGATTCAAGGTAACACTTGTGATTATAATGTATCAGGCAAGATACATCCAAATACCCTTCATGTATTTATCCCTTCCTTGTTTTAAAGTAATAGCAAAAAAAACCCTGGCTGTTTCCTGAATTTATAGGATTTTATTATCTAGTAGTACATTCCCTCCATCCTGTTCATGCATAATTCTGTACCGGAAGTAAATTGGCTGATCACTGGAGGAGCTCGGAGATGAAGAATCTTCTTCACTGGACTCCATGGAGGCCTCTAGTCCTGGCTCCGTTTCTGAGGAATTCTGTCTATCCAAACGAGAGGCTGGGGGGAGGGAAACACAGTCTGTAGTTTGTTCTGGAGGTTAGAGGGACGGACATAAGAGCTTGCCTGGATGACCTAGGAGCATGGGGGAGGTCATCTGGATGAAGTATAGGAAAATTAGGAGTAAAAGACATAGGAGCAAGGGCAAAAGTACATAGGAGCCAAGGGGAAGGACATCTGGATGAAGTGTAGGAAAATGCAGGGGACAGGACGTTTGAACCAAGGGGACAGGACGCAGAAACCAAGGGGACTGGACGCTGGAACCAAGGGGACAGGACGCAGGAACCAAGGGGACAGGACGCAGAAACCAAGGGGACAGGACGCAGAAACCAAGGGGACAGGACGCAGAAACCAAAGGGACAGGACGCAGGAACCAAGGGGACAGGACGCAGGAACCAAGGGGACAGGACGCAGGAACCAAGGGGACAGGACGCAGGAACCAAGGGGACAGGACGCAGGAACCAAGGGGACAGAACACAGGAACCAAGGGGACAGGACGTAGGAACCAAGGGGACAGAACGTAGGAACCAAGGGGACAGGACGCAGGAACCAAGGGGACAGGACGCAGGAACCAAGGGGACAGGACGCAGGAACCAAGGGGACAGGACGCAGGAACCAAGGGGACAGGACGCAGGAACCAAGGGGACAGGACGCAGGAACCAAGGGGACAGAACGTAGGAACCAAGTGGACAGAACGAAAGAACCAAGGGGACAGAACGTAGGAACCAAGGGGACAGAACGTAGGAACCAAGGGGACCGAACGCAGGAACCAAGGGGAAAGGACATAGGAGCCTGGAGGAAAGGACACATGAGCCTGGAGGAAAGGACAGATGTATGAAGTGTAGGAAAATGCCTAGTCTGCTGCCTGTTTGGGAGTCTAGGGGGAAATGACATCTAGGAGGAAGGACACCAGAGCTATGGGACATACATATGAATGAAGTGTAGGAAAACACACAATCTGCAGTTTGTTTGGTCCTAAAATACTTACCATCAGAACCTAACTCCAAGGGAACCACAGGCTGAATTCCAGAGGCCAGGCTAGTAAAGAAATCTTTCAGGAAGAAGAGCGCATCCTACAAAACATATGAGAGAGAGACAGAGAGAGAGAGAGAGAGAGAGAGAGAGAGACAGACAACCATTAGCACATAAAATCCTATTGAAAAGAATACAAAATGGGAGAATACAGCGGATGAAGCAGTGTAGAATATTTAAGTCATGGAAAATAATTAGGATTTAATAATAAATAATATTTAATACCTGATCAATATTTAATCTTAGTGGCATTAAAGACATTCTGAGGCAGCATTCGGGTCCTCCCAGCCCAGCCTCAGGACATACATGGAGGGCTTTAATGGAGAGCTAAAAACAAGAGATTAAGATTGTAAATTAGGAAAATAATTCTTCAAAGTTACTACGCTATCCTTCCTTTTCTTTTCACAAATACGCCTTGCTTACCACTTAGCCACAGCTATTCTAATTCCCATCGAATTCATAGATGTAGCCATTTAGATTTAAATATACTTAAGTCCATTAAGTTCAACTCTTTGTCTATCCTTGTTCCTGATGGTGATCCCAAAAGCAGCAAACTCCCCCATCCCCTGCGATTAAGCCATTTCAAATTCTGTCTCTCTGTATGTTCCACTTGTAAAAAAAAAAAAAAAAACGCCACAATCGGCAGCATCGCAGATATTCAGGAAATCACTATGACGAAATGACAATCATCACTGGCCTGTCATCAGATGGAAATCGGGTGAGGAGTGTTCAGGGTGCCTATAGATTACGTTTCAAACAGCTGGTTCCAAAAGAAATCTGTCCTATCTGTCCTTAAAAAAAAACCAATATAATATGTGGGATTCATCGAAGAATCAAACATGAACCTTTGTTCAAACTCACACATAGCTAAAGTTGTAAAATGTCTCTTGTCCCAAACCAACATCAAAACAAAAACAAAAAGGCAAGTGTTGTGTTTGATTCCTCCTCTTTTATCGTACTTTACATCTCACCCCTCATCTACAAGCCTTTATTGTCTCTTCTGCATCATCCCACAACCTGTCCCTCAATCATGTTCCATTAATTCAATTTTATTTTTTAAACAAATAAAAAAAAATCTGCATCCTCACTGCCAGTTATTCAGCCATCTCACCATGTTGGAGTGAGCTCTGCGTGGCATCTTCTCACTGGTGTACAGGTATAAGAACTTGTTGATGTGGGATGTCGCCAGTCGGTCTCTGATCTCCAGTTCCTGCACAATGAACACCTGACGTGCAAGGGGAACTTCCTCTATCTCTGCAGCTCGCAGCTTCTCTATTCTGGCCCCAGAGGGTGCCGGGTAAGATTCGTGCTGAAAGCTTACCTGAGCAAAATGAAAAAGGTTATATTATCAAAGGATTAAATGACAGAGGGCAGAAAAAAAATCCTCTTCGCTCCCGTCTTACCATGTTGTCACTCACTTTGAGTATGCCGGGGTATGAGACCATATGGCAATACCTTCCGTGGTTCACTAACAGGTAAGGGGAAGAATGATGGACACCACGAGACTGATGCTGATCACTCCACCACCAGGGATCAAAATTATGTGTCCTCATTTTAAGTGAGGAGTCTGCCTATCTACCATAAAAATGACCGTGTGATGGACAGAAAGGCTTTTTTTTACACCAAGGTGACATGGACAACATATTTTATAAACCTAGCAGGCCGATCCATAATTATGGAGGTGATAATACTGACCTTGGTCAGCTGTATTTCCATTAATATGTCATGATTTCTCCCATTTCCTCCCTGTGTCCGCCACGTGTTCTGTGGACGATTGGTCACAGATGACCGTGATGGGGAGCCACGTGCGCTCTGCAAGCTTGTCCTTGATCTACAGAACAAGAGAGGACAACAGACATGACCATTAGTGTACAATACATCAACCATGGCTATTGCCTTGTACAATAAACACATTGTTAAAGAGATTCTGTCAGCAAAGCATTGTTTATACTGTGAAAGACAATAAGATCTATACATTGCTCAGAAGAAAAGCAAAATGTATAGATTAAGAGACGAATTACATCACATTGTGGCTTGATTTACAAGTGTTTTGAACACTACTAGAAACTAACCCGAACAGGCGATTTAGGGAAAGAAAGAGGGCCGGCATACTGTGTTAATAATAATGTAAGGAATGAAGGGCTGAACTGGGCGTGGCTTACGAAAAGGAAAGTGGAACATCACTATTTGAACATTCACTTATAGCCTCCTTACTCATTGTACTTATTCCAAATGAATTAATAAGCATGCTGATACAACCTTACCAGCCTCAGCACATTACTCAAGACTGGAGATTTGAAAGTAAAGCTGAGTGGCACACAATCCTAAAGTCACTTTGTTCCATTAACTTGGAGTGATTTTATTTGAAGGCAGCAAATACCTTTTTATTACTTTAAATACTGCATTAATAGTCTTCACTGTGACTTGTTATTTGCTTATATCCCGGCTATTCCAATCGCCAAGCTATATGATTATCTGATTGATCGGTACAGAGAGGCGCACAATCAATGGCTGCAGGAACGAGACAAACACAATGACCTGGATAATGTTCGTACACAGCAGGGAGGGACCAAAAACACTGGAAGCAAATTCAAACAACAATCTCCCATCATGTATACTGTTAGCCAAGGCAGGCTGTCATGGTGAGCTGTGCAAAATTAACATTTAGAAGACACCTGGACTGCATAGCGTGTGTCCAAAACATGTGTAAGTGTTTAGTGCTGTAACTACGACTCCTCAACGTTCAGTTTTCTATGACTCCCCTTTTCTCTGGCTCACTGCCACATGCTTGGCTAAAAATACATATGATATCATTAGGAGCCATATAGGGGTCTATTATACTATATGAAGGATAGAGACTAGTTTCTTTTTATTACTGGTAAGAGCGTTACAACATTTTTTGGGTGAATTGTATGCTTAAATAAGATTAATATTAGTACAAAGTAGGATTATTGTTTTTTTGGATGGGGTACTAATCTTGCCAAACTAACTTCTTGGGATTCTAGCAATTGATGAATTTTATTTGTCTAACAGAGTGTGTAACTCCCCTTTTTGCTCTGTTCCAAGCGTTGCGTAACTCGTTGCGGCTGTATAAATAAATGTTACAGGACCACTGCAGGCAAAAATGTATTTATATTAATTGTAGATAGTTTAAATACATACACTTTAATGAAAGAATACAAATAGAGGACCTTATTGAGCCCTCGTTGCTCTGCATAGCTCTGTCAGGTAGACATGTTGGCTCAGAAACGAGTCAGGTCAGTCAAATCTTCCTTTATCTAACCAAAATGAAGGAATGTCTGCCCCAAGATTCTAAACAACATGTCCGCCCCCTGATTCAGCTATACAGAGCAAAGAGGGCTCAATAACAAATAGTTCTTTTATTTAAAAGATTGCATCATGTGTACATAGTTTAAACAGAATTGTGTCAATAGTTATGCTTTAAAAGAGCCCACACCAAGCTTCACAAGCTTTCTCTAATTCAATATAATTTATTTCAAAAAATCAACAGTGAAAAGCTTCTTAAAAGTATATAATTATGTACGCGAGACATGGGGCAAGGTGAAGTGCCTGTGGTAATTTTCTTGCTTGTGCAAAGACTCTTGATAGTGATGACCATAGTCATAAAAGACTTGGAAGGCATTGCTTCACTGAGCTGGTCAAGCATATGCCATCCTGTTAGTCCTGCAAGCTAGGTGAAAGGAAAGTACTTGTGAACGGAATGCAAATGAGAATGTGAATATGTAGGAAGAATGAGATGTATATAGGTGAGAGTATTGGGCAGTGAGAAGAAAGGAGGAGTACGAGACTCATAAGTGTTACCTATATCTTTGTATTTTAAAACCAAATTTACTTGTCCTACTTACTAGCTGGGGTCAGAAAATGCACAGCAATGAGAATAATGTCATTCAAATGAATAGAATTTCCTGTCTCTCTAGTGATGTCTTCAGACAATGTGTTGCACCTTTAAGAGATCCTACAGTGTACAAGAGCAATCTTATTATATTCCAAACAATGTATTCTATTCCAGCAGCACAGCAAGTGACTAAATGAAACAAAACTTTATTTGCTCAGTGTCTATGTAATCAGTGCTGCAGCACCTGCAGTAAACATGCAGTAATCACTGGGGGAGGGTTTGACACAAATATTGAAATGTATTTTTGGTGAAATAATTTGTAAATAATCGTGTCAGGAAACATTACGTTACATTAACATTTCTTTATATAGCACCAACAATTTACATAGCAATTAGTACAGAGGCTAGTAGGGAACTACATCCTACGGTAGATAAACAGAGACAGTGATACATGAAGTAAAGAAAAAAAAAACCTACAGGATGAAGTCTATTTATATTTTTCATAAACATTTACCATTTTATTCAATATTTTGCAAGTGCATTTAGCATTATGTCATACAGGAAGCTAATCTCTAAAATAAGGGAACTTGGCCTGGAGCACAACACTTACTCTTGAATGGAAAAACCTGTAAAATACAGGAAGCACTTACTAGAAACTGAACAACATAGCAGAAAGTGAGGGATATTTGTTCAATTAGCCAAGTTTATTTCATTGTAAATTTGATGTTGAAGTGATTATCAGAGGTGACATTATCCCCTATTCCTTACACCCATGGAGGCTCTTCAATTTAGGCATTTTTCCTAAGCAAGAGGAAACCCTAAGCAGATATGCCCCTTCACTGGTCGCTTGTCATGCCTTATTTACAAGCACTTTTGTGTTACAGTGGATTTGAGTATTTGAAGTTTGCTTTTCTTGCAGGGCCTTTGGGATCTCCTCCTGCATTTCTAACTGCAGTTCTCCCGCCAATTTCTTGCTTTTCAGCATTGAGTGTACAAGGACACAAAGATGAGGAAGAAAGGTTTCAAACGGGGCATAACTTTCTCACCAGAGGCCTTGTGGCTAGTGCTGGTGCTTTGACCTATCTGGTCACAGTTTGTTTATGCCTTGGTCACTAAAATTGTTGATTTACATCAAAATGCATAACTTTAGGCTAACGTGCAAAAGTTAAGCTTTCAAAGTAAGTACTGTAAAAAGTAAGGAAAAAGAGAAATATTAATAATAAATGTTTGTGTAAAGATATATTACATATATATATATATATGTTTTCTATGTACCAGATTTAACATACATGTAAGTTTTTATGTATATAAGTTTTTTCTTGAGGTTGGAGTGGTCCTTTATTAAGGAAAAGTAATGAAAATAAAAACTTTGAGTTGAAAATTTAAGTTATCACTTGCTGAGCTGGGTTTGTGAAGCCTACAAAACAGACAGATAGTCATTACTCTTCGAGTACTTCTAGGTGAAACTCTTTGTCCTTGGCCAATTTTCTTCAACTGTAGCCCACCAGCTGCTACTAAACTACACATTCCACAGTCCCTCAACATCCTGAAAGAATGGTATATATTTAGTCCACAAACAGCTGGAGAGCCACAGTTGGATACCCAGGTCATAGGTTATTCATCTTTCTTTATTCCGGTCTCCTCACCTTGGTGACTGTGCCCGTGCAGAGTTTGGTCGGCTACTGCCAAAATCCTTCCCCCCATACAAGTGCCATACAACAGAGATTTCCCGCAGTACAATTCTGGTCTCGGGTACAGGGAACTTATTTGGAGGTTTTAGCAGGTCGGTGCTGCCCAAGGGGCGGGAGAAGTGTCCATCCTTGACCACAATGGGACTATCCACCAATTTTCTGACCACTGGCTCGCCATCTTTTGGCTGCAAAAAAAAATCAAGAGGATTGAAAAGAAAGTTTAAAAGTTACATAAGGGCGAAAACCGAAAACTAGAAGAGAGAAAAGTTTTGACAGTACTCACCGGGACACCAATGCCTGGGGCATCAAGGATGCAGAAATCATCCGTATCTGTGAGTTCGCTGTCTCCGCTGGTGTCTGATAAGCCAAGACTTTCCTGGGACACTCGTGCCTCATGGGGTGGAGGAGAAGGTGAAATAACCTCTGGTCTTTGTCCTAGTGTAACCTCCTCAGGAAAAAGATAAACGGACACGGGGGAATTCTGACGAAGGAAAGGGTCTCCTGAAAAACAGGAAAAGTGGGTATAGCAAATTCCCTAATATACTACTGAAAAATAACACGTACACAGGACAAAACAAATTCCCACCACACACCTGTTTCTGAGTGATCTCTGCTACTTCTGCCGGTGTCTATAAGAGCATCGGTCAGGTCTCTCTGGTTAATTTGTGCCGTTTCAGCAGGCAGACATGGAGGTAGTGATGCAGGACCATCCGAGGGCTGCATGACAAATAACACAATTACAATTTGCGATGCTGATGAGTATCTCGATTTTTTATTAGTCCAAAGAGCTGGCGATTGGAAATGAACAGTAGCTCTGTTTTACACTGAATTCTTGCCATGTGATCCAGTGCAATTTTAATCCACTACTTGTCTCAGGGAAAGGTCTGAATGTGGCAGTAATAAAACCAGCTACTTCTTGTTGACTAAGACTTCAATCCATATACCATATAAAGACGTCCTCTCAACAATAATGGGGGTAGACTAGGATGACACACGGTAGGCTATTCACTTAACAGAGGACTGTTATAAATGGGAATTCCAAAAACCAGGCTTTACTATCCAAGCTGGAAAAGTTCTCCAATTTTCCTATCATTCCAGCTCAGCTGGTAATACCTGATTTATTTTAATAAATACCGTAAGTATCCACTCAATGAATGAACATTTGTCTATTTATCTCTTCTACCAATAAGGGCCAGTTTGCTACTATCACTATTGTTATCATTATTTTCCATATTAATATTGAGTTTGATATTTACTGTGGGGTTTTTTGCCCTGTTTATTTATTTATCTTACAGATACATGGATTCCTTTGTTCTCTCAGGTTGTTTCCATGGATTTAAAATAGCCCTGTTTTTTGTTTTTAATAAAATTCTCATAATATAATATTAATGGTTAGTTATTATTTTTGTTCCTTTTTTTCTGTTTGGTAATTGCTAACTGCATGTCTCCTTTTTAAATAATCAGAGAAGATCATACTATGCTAAGATGGTATCTTCTTTGCACTTTTGTTGTTGTATATAGGTATCATATTTTATCATCATTATATTTTAATGTAAACCTTTTTCACTACTAATAAATTCCACATATGATGACACTTTAATAATATTTACCAGTAACAATTTAGATTGTATTATTTAGTTTATTTACCATTATTTTGCACTATAGTAATACAATTTCATTTATAAAGGTTGCCAATTTATAGATAAACAAATATAACATAAGAGTTTGTATTGGAAGAGCGCTGTTTAAAATAAATACTGAAATTAGAGGGTTAACTCCATCAGTCATTGCCCCTTTTTTTCTATTGGTCATGATTGGCACGTGACACCCTTACAAGTAAATGTGAAAAGGAATACGAAACGTGTTACGTTCCAGTGAAACTATTTTTGCCTGCTTGTGTCACTAATATGGATTATAATTATTATGAAGAAAAGCTGCGTGCAGACTATTTTATTTTCTACATGTAATACCTGATTTATGCTATTTCTCTTCAGGGGCTTTTTTTCATTTACTTTATTGAATGTCAACTGTAGGATTTAAAGCCTACAATTATACTGTAAGGCAATGTTATTCTACTTTTTAATGTGGAGAGCAGCATAACAGAAGCTTTGGCTGCAGGGCCGGACTTTATTAATTTCATGAGGTAACACCAGGGGAGGGCTGGCATTTTTTGGCTTGGAGGGCAAAAATTATTTAGAGGCCCACGGTGCCACTTCATAAGTCCACCCAACATCATCAGAGAAGCCACAGAGAGACAGGCAACACGGATATACTGACAGGTAAAGTACTGAGACTGACAAACAAGACAATTGGATAGAACTTTTGGCGCACTGGCTCACATTTAGAAGTGAAAAGTAGCGCAATCCAAGCACATTGAGTCAGGTTAGAGAGCAGCCGTGGGGCAACAGCCCTTTCTTGTTTAATACAATAGACCAGATTGGCTTTATGGGTAGGGTAGAGGGCATACAGAAAACCCTGAGGGCCATATCCACCAGCTGGTCATCAACTATCAACGATATAAGGAGTAAAACTGGTGCAGATCAAGGGCCTACTAAATATAGTATTGTATAGCCAAACATTTTAGAACATAATATGGGTTAGTTTTAATTGCCTGTATTGCTACTAGGCAAGTCAAAAGCAGAGATAGGCAAAGTGTCCGTACAAGAACCCCAGTGTCGGTGGCAAGGTCTCTGAAAGTCAATAGAGCATTAAAATATCACAGACCCCAGTAGATTACCACCATAAACAATATTGGCGACTACCCCTAGGGTCAACAGGGCCATTGGTTTTGGGTCACAAAAGCTACATGCTGGATGCCCATGAATCATTTACTTAAACATTATACTTTTAAAGATTTGTTTGTAGCATGTAGGAGACTGGAAAACATTTCTGACAAAATGTTCGATATACTCGAAAAAGAAAAACACACAAATAGGCAGTGTATGCTGAACATCTGCAGTGTGATATGTGGGAGCCAGCATACACTCCCAAACTTGGACTCCTAACAAGGATTTGTTTATCATCTTAGGTAAGATAAGGTGCTGTTAATAGAGCTCTCCTTATGCAGAAATGAAAAAATATATAATCGTTAGAAACACACTACCCCCCCCCCCCCCCCCCCCTTTGTTAAGATAAGAAAACATGATTACCACCCTTCACAGTCTGGAAGGAAAAATTATAGGTTATTCCACTGTTATAAAAAGAAGAAAGAAAAAAACACAAACACTCGCACACACAAAAATGTGTTTGCTTTTAACAACAGGCTTTAACTATGAAGTCGTGAAAGGTAGAATTCAGATTTTATTTTCAAAGTGGAAAGATGAGAATGGGGGGGGGGAGTTCAATTGACCATATTTGTTGCTCTATTATAAAAAGATCAAATATGTTTGTTTCTTTTAAACATGTTTTTAAGTAGAGTCCATGGAAGATTTAGCAGTGTTTATCATGTTTTATTAAATCAGGGCTCACAAATTACTGTAGATGTCAGGGACCAAACAGAAGAATTCAGGAGGCAGCCTCTGGAATTTCTCAAAACTGGACATAAATATTACAATACATTTCTATATGTTGGAAACTGCGCTAGATGTCATTTGCTGTCATAATCGTGGCACATACACAGATGTTGCATACTTGATATGAAAAGGTTGATGGAAATTACAATTCAGATTTAAAAAAAAAAAAAAAACATATAAAAAGACAGAGAGAGGTAGAGAGATACATTCCCTGTAGGTAAATATGCATTTCAAGATCATTAATCATCTGGAGGATCTTGATATTAAGGATTGAGGGTCTATCGCATATACCAAGTGGTGGTTTGAAACACAGCATTGCAGTTACATTTACATAACATAACTTTACAAACTACATAAACATCTAGAGTGTTTACTGTAAATACTTTACATACCTCTCCTAACAATATATTATTATATTTGAAGTAATGATAAATGTGGCTGATTTCTTGTCTGGCTTAAGAGATACTGTGCATGTAGA
Source organism: Pelodytes ibericus (assembly GCA_036172795.1). NCBI lineage: Eukaryota > Metazoa > Chordata > Amphibia > Anura > Pelodytidae > Pelodytes > Pelodytes ibericus. Next base: position 25,525,831 of record CM069863.1, on the reverse strand, counting down.
TAATATATGATAATTGCACATCTAATTGTTCAATCTTACATCTGCAACACCATTGCTTCTTATACGAGTGAAGATGAGCTCTGCAGTGTCCCTTTAGGGAGTGACTAAGTCTCAAATTTGACTGTTTTTCAGTACGCTCTGTGAATGTATAGGACACTGGATAGACCTCGAACCTATTAACCTGATCACAGTTATTACATGACAAGGTGAGAGCACATATCCTGTTAATTGGTCGAGAGTTGGTACCTGCAGTTTCTGTCCTGCAATCTCCGTGGGTGGCTCAGGATTTGGAGGGCAGTGCAGATCCCCATTATTCATCACATATTGGGTGAGATTAGCTAGCATGGCGCAGGAGTCGGCACAGGTGTGGATGTGGAGGACATTGTTAGAGCAGCGCAGTTCAAACAGAGGCTGGGACTGAAACCAAGAGAGAGGGGGATTTGATGAGTGAGACTAGAGTCCAGTGGGAACAGTGGGGTCGGTGGTGAATGAGGAAGAGATCGTGCAAGAGAAGCTGGGGTTAAAACAGAGAGTAATGAATAAAGGGAATGAGACTGTGAGACAGAGGCCGTCACCAAGATGAAAAGAGGGGAGAAGGTGGTAGAAACAGTCAAAAAGCAACTGAAACACATAGAGGGATCTGACGACAGTCCAGAGTAAAGTGATAGAAAGAAAGGGCAGTTACATTGTATGGAATGAGACTCATTCAGGGAGAGATACAGACAAGTGAATGAACACAGATAAAGAAAAAGGGGATTGCAGGTGCAGAGATCTCTTTGCTTTCCCCAAGCATCCCTGTGGTTCTCACAAGTTTCGAGGAGGCGTTTCCCTTCCACGTGGTGATAACCAGCTCCAGGAGATCCACATCCAAGACACAGACATAATCTAAGGACACAAGAGTGAGCAGTGACAGTGTGGGAAGGGAAACATACTGGACATTCTTCAGACAGGACCATGATGTCATGAAGAGGAGAAATTATTCAGTGGGTATGTGTGTGATACCCTGCTAGGATATCATAAGACAGGGACAAGATAACTAAGGTGAGGTGAACATTCCATCTCACTAAACCTGGTCAGTAGAGGTGGGCCTGCATAATGTATAGGTAAATCTTCTAGCAGGAGAAGCTGGCCAAGTATCATTTGCATTGCAAGGAATTATTCATTTCAAATCAAAACACATCACAAGTTTGATTGGAAGTATTGTCAGGCTATTGTCGAAGAGTTTAAAAAACAGGGGACACTAGTTAGATATAAATATATGATTAGAAAATCCAAACTTTACCTAAAATTCATATATATATATATATTTTAAATATTCAATAAATGTAAAACTGGAAATAAGTTGCATTATTGATCAAAGATATCTCATTATGGCAGGGACATTAGTGACTATTAAATAAATTGCACAAAAGATATTGTATGTGCCATAGTAACTCAATAAGACAGAGGCAGTTCTTCATCCGGTTTAATGCAGGGCATTAAAGTTAGTTTTTGCTTGGCACCCAGAGACTGTGGACAAGTAGTGTATATTATGCAGATTCCTGTTGTTTTATTTCTGACTGCTACTGTAGTGATGACAGTGACTGACTCAATCACTCAGGCATTTCCGTGTTTTAATGCAGTAAAGAAAACAGCCGGCAGTGCTGAGTTAACTCCCTTTAATCCAAAAGCAAATGATGGCAAATCTCCATAACGGCTGCCTGTATCACTGCATTGAACTGCACCCATTGGGTCAATCACTCTGGATAGAATCAATAGACTGATCACAGGAAGCTGCAAGGGAAGCATTAGCACTCTAAGGTATTATTAGCTGGGATGTTCCCCTTATAATTCAAAGCACACCAGTCTGGCATCCTGGGACACCGGAGAATGAACACTGTGCATGTCTGCACATGCACAGTCAGTTTGAGTGACACTCCCCCTCCCCAGTCCTGCCTCTGGCATCCTGCATTGCTGGGGGGGGGGGGGGGGGGAAGAAGTTGGGAGGTATGGGATAGTGTAGCCCAATTTACCTGAATTGCTTTAGAATACAAAACACATCTACAAAGCTTAGATAGATAGATAGATAGATAGATAGATAGATATACTATTTTATTTATTTATTTAGAAAGTGTTTTACCATCTATCTATCTATAATAAAAATGACTGTCATCACCTTTAAGGCACAGTTAAAGGTAGTTGCCCAGGGCCAACAAAAGCTGCCCTAGCACCCTGGTTGTACCTTCTTTGAACAACTGGATAAGACCTCAAGAACTTGCTTAGGGGGGCTGTGAGTGACGGTATGCACATTACCCCATTAACATTAAAGACAAGACCTGAAAATTGTATGTTAATAATTTGATTTTAAATAAGTTACTTTTATTTTACATTTTTCTTTTACAAATTTAAAAAAATGTCCGGCTGAATTTTACTTAAATCATGTGATATGTCCACACTTCACAGATTCCTTAACCCCTTAATGACTTAAAGTGCCTTAAAGTCGTTAGGACGACACAGTGCGTCCTGTATTAAACAGCTCATCGCGGCTCCCCGCGATGAGCTGTTTTCGGGTTCCCGCTGCAGGTACTTGTAGCGGGATCCCACCGGTCAGATGAGGCCGCTCAAAGCGAGCACCGGCTACATTTGTCCAAATAGCGCCCTGCCTGAACTTCCAGGTTCGGGAATGCCTCCATGACGTCACACGTGACGTCCGGAGGTCTCGCAATTTTTTTGCAGGGACCCACAGGGTCTATTAAGACCCTGAGCGGGTCTCTGCCAGAATGTTCCTGGCTACCGATCACCTTGTGATAGGTGGCCAGGAACCAATCGTGACGTTTTGGTGCTTGCTTCATTTGGGACGCAAGCACCTTGCGTCGCGAAGGGGTTAAAGTCATTTCCAATTTGCAAATATGCAAAAAGAAATGTTTAAATAAAAGGGTTGTGCTAGGGAATCCTTTATTAATAAGTAAGCACAGCTTAATAGCATAGTTACATTGCTTATACTGAGGAACATGATCCAGAGAACAAGGAATTCAGACATGGGACTTAGAAATGATGACTTATTGTTCACATTTCAAGGTCACAATATGGAGAATGAAACATGATCCTTTGAGAGAGATCAGATACATGCCTCCTGTTATTATCCATGATCTCATTGCTACCTGTATTCTAAGTCACTCTTCGCAGGGAGATAAAGGTGTCTGCCAGCGTTCATCTGTCTTATGAGTTTCATTGTTTTGGAAAAAAGGTACAAATGGTTTCCAAGGATACTTATTATGGTGTATTTCTTACCTTTCTTTAAATCTGTTACTTCACTGTCACATTTATCTGACAGATATAGGGCAGAATCATCTAAAATAAACCTATAAACAAAATTAAAAAAAACTGTTAAACGTAGGGAAGCAGAGCTGAAAAGTGCAGGAAAAGTGTGTTATAGGAAAATAAACTGAAGACAGGTCAAAGTTCAGAAAGCAGGTAGGGAGTTGTAAATCACAGAGCAACAAAAGGAGCACATTCAAATTAGCACAGACCAAGTGCATGCAATTAATTAGAACATTTGGCCTTAAAGGGACAGTATCACCTGAATATTGTTTTTACTATTCATGTAGTGCATAAAAAATGATTGAGAATGATCTATTATACTTTGTATCAGCAAAACTGCAAGCAAATGCCTAAATTAGGAGAAAAATGTGTTTTAAATGTGTCTGTGGAGTCTGCTGCTTATGACATCACCTGTGGCATGGTATGCAAATGATATGCTTTTCAATGGGAAAGGTGGAATTTGCATACCCTGCCACAAGTGATGGCATAAACAGGAGACTCCACAGACACATTTAATACAAGCTTCCTCAAATTTAGTCATTTGCTTGCAATTTTACCAATACGTCTAGATCATTTTCAATAATTTTTTATGCTCTCCATGCCCAGTAAAAACAATATTCAGGTGATACTGTCCCTTTAAAGACTGCCCATATCCCTTTTAATGGCTCCAGGAGTGTTTCTTGTTGCCATACTCCCCAATAACACAGCTTTCAATTACAGTGTCTTCAAGCCATAGAAAATGTATTCATGCGACTGCATTACATTAATATGTAAAAATCACACGCACAAACAGAGGCCAAAGCAGGAAACGGAACACCTATGAATAAAAGACATAAAATCGGCTCAAAATGCGGAAAGGCCTCTTCCTATCCGTTGACCTCTCTGTTTTGCGTGTGATTTTTCATGGAAAGCAACTACAAAGCGTTATGCCGGCTGCAACTCCATTTATTCATTATCCTTGGCTCGTAGACGCTCTACTTTAACTGGAGCGTGTTCTGGTGAGAGAATTCTACGCAAATCAAAACAGGAAGTGGTAGTGAAATGGAACCGAACAGGAAAGAGGACTTGGGGTGGGAAAATCTGAAACATGAATTACACAGGAATGGGAAAGGTGGGAGCTAGCAAAAGCAGGTATGAATGACCAGGAAGTGATGTATAGACCAAGTAAGATACATTGATGGTGCGCAAAGATGGGGAAAATCCGTAGCAATAGTATGTGGACACCTGCTCAGCAGATAACGCATTCCAAAATCATAGACATTTGCATTAAATAGTAAAACATCCTACGCTGCTATAACAACTTCCTGTGAAGAAACATTTCCATTAGATGTTGGACCATTGCTTTGAGCATTAGAGAGGTTAGTCAATGGTTGTGCGTGGCTAATAGTGACATTTCATGAAGCTCCTGACAAAGTGTTCCTGCGCCAGCGTTGATCCCAGAGATCGTTTGGGAATCAGTAGTGCAAGCTTGTGTGGCCTACCTACTTTGTGGCTGTTGACCCTCCTGGATGTTCACACTAACAGCACATAGAGTTGATCAATGCAGCTCTAGCAGGGGAGAAATCTGACAAATGGACTTGTTGTAAAAGTGGCTTCCTATGGCAGTGTCACATTGAGAGTCACTGACCTCCTTCATACAGACCATAAGTATCAATGTTTCCCAAGGGAGATGACATTAGTGTGTGTTTGATTGTACAGCAATGAGTATGACTGAAATAACCAAATCCTCTAAATAGAAAGAATGGCTGCGTATGATTGGCCATGAAGTGCAGAGACAAAAGAATTATGGTAATAAAGAGAAAAAATTGTGCACTCCGTAACAGCCACTGGATATAATCCAATAAAGTGCTTTAATAATCAAATCACAAACAGTTGGGATACCCCAGAAACGGTGTACAAAAACAGGGGAAAGACCTAGCGCGTTTCGCGTGGTAAACATGCTTGATCATGTTTACCACGCGAAATACGTTAGGTCTTTCCCCTGTTTTTGTACACCGTGTCCGGGGTATCCCAACTGTTTGTGATTTGATTATTAAAGCACTTTATTGGGATTACATCCAGTGGCTGTTACGGAGTGCACAATTTTTTCTATTTATTTCCAATATTCATGCTTGATCCACGTGTGGAGCACCTGTTCTCAGCGTTTATGGATGGGAGTGGAGCCGGCTTGTGCTATCACTAAAAGAATTATGGTATCAAAAGTAGGAACATGAGTGGGCTGTAAGATAAAAAAGGGGCAAAGTAAGGGTTAAGAAATATTACAGTAGTGACTAGCAGATGGAAAGGGAAAGCAGGCAGATATAAAGGCCGATGGGAAAGAGGGTAGAATGAGGGAAAGATGGAATAGATAGAATAAGTACAATATTCAGAAATGGAACTGAAGAGTTAAGAGTAAGGGATTTAGTCATGAAATGGGGAATTCAACTTAATAGGAGACTTTTTCCAACTCTCCTACTAAGGCCCTTAAGTTTGAAATTCTCTCCTCAATTCCCTGTAATTCTCTCTCTCTCTCTCATGAAGCCCTAAATGATTCAGATTACAGATCTAATGTGAGAGGTTTGAGAGGCATGAAGTGGATTTGTCCCGGCAATGCACAGCATCCATTTTGACTCGTGCATATATCTTACCTGAGGAGGAAGGTTGATGTGTCTACCACGATGTTACTAGAAAGGGTAAATGTTTCTGCCGTCACCAGGACTCTTACAGGGAGGTAGAGAGGTCTAAAGAGAAGCAGATATGTATCAATATTTTATGTATAATATACCATTGCATTCCACAGTGCTGTGCACCGGGGTAAACAAAATATACAGTAACTATTACATCGATGTGACAATTTAAACTTAACAGAACAAAGCAGGAAGGTGGCTCTGGCTAAATTCTAGGAGGTAATAAGAAGAGAATTGTGCCCTACAAATAAAGAGACCTATTGGTCAAACTCTGGTGAGAGTTCGCATTCAAGATGACTGACATACCGGTAATCCACAGCACAGCTGAAAAGATGAGTATGTAACACTGTGATGACAGCAGGGGGGTTGTACCCTAAGATGGGTTCATCAACTACATCGAGGAAATCCAGGATCTGGAAAGGAAAAGAATACATGGAGTTAATAAGAGAATATATAGGCCAATAAAGAGAAAGGGTCACTGATTATCAACACAAACAAACTGTTACAGTTTGTGATGCTAACTCAATATATGAAGTACGCAGACATGGTCTACAGGCTTAGTTGTGGTTTGATCAATAGAAGAAGCACAATCTAGCCGACTCTTAATGCTCTACAGTCTTTCTAGTGTTTGTAGGGAATGGTTCGATAAACAAAAAATAAATATCCAGTGATTTGAGTGAAAATATTTTTTAATAAGTTAATGAGACAGGTTCAAAGAGACTTATTCAAGATGCTTAACAGGCCACAATTCTCAAATACAGCAGTGGTGTACGGAAGGGCATTTCTGAAAGCATAAACTACCTCTGCAATGACAAATAGATCTTCATCTGTAGGGACAGAACACTGGGGTATCCAATGGGCAGGATGGAAAACATAAAACAAAATAGTATAGGAATATTCTAGCTCAAAAACCAATTTCTTTCCATACAGACCTGTACCATAGACCCACTACACATAGGCCTACCCTATAAAACATGCTCATGGACATAAAAGCAGTGTACAGAAAGTGCACTAAAAGAATTTAGAAATATTGCTTAAAAGCATATTATTCTGGATGCTTCCATTGTCCTGTTTTCCACATGTATTCATAGAATAAGTCAGCAGGGAAAAACTCCTATTTACATGTACAATAAAATCACAATATTTATTTTGTCCATATCTTATGTTCACAATAAATGTATACTTATCCCATGCAGACTAACCTTCCCATATGACATTCCTGAGCACTGGATCTAGCGTTGAAGAACAATGCATGACAGACATTTGCCGTTTGTACTTTTTTTAATACTCGCCACTTACTTGACTGTGCCAGCTTTGGTTGGGCAGTGCCATGTGGTGACGCAGAGTGGCACCATCAAGCCTCAAAGCTACCAGGAACTCCTAAAATTATAACAACAAAAATATACATGAGAAAAAAAGCTAAAAAACGCAATAGAGGATTAAAAATAACAACTGTAAATTTATAAATTATCCGGGACTCTCTGTCACGTTAAATGGAAACTATAAAAAAAAAGCCTCTGCAGCACCACCTAATAGTGAGCTTTTATAGGCCTCATTTAGGCGTGACAAAGATCCCAGAAAAGTCCAAACACTGCCAGGCCGATCTTCTGAAGGTTTAATAAAAGCTCACTGCTACGCTGGTGCTGTTTAGTCATTTTACATTAACACAACTATAAAACCTATTATTGCAGAGATAGTTAATCATACCAATAAATAAAATGTAATAAAATAGACAGCAACAGAAAGACATACTAATTTATACATATCACAAGAAAAAAATGAACACAGTTAGGGTACATATCTTCCCGCTTCTGATAGAGAGAATCCAGTTTGAGGTATGCTGCATTGGCCGAGTTCAACATAACACCAACTGTGTTTTCACATGTCATTTTTAAGGCTGCAATTGGAGAGCCGTCCAACAGACTCACAGCTTTTGCTTTGAAGTAAGTTTACAAATATGAACATTTTAACCGTAAAACTGTGACTAAAAGGAAACTAAACCTCATGCCTTAGTTTTTTCCACGTGTTTATCTCCCAGCAGCATTTCAGGGTGATGTAATACAGCATGGCAAGAGCTTCCTGAGGTAAAATATCAGATATTCTCAAAAGCAGTGTTTTGGGGGGGATTTTGCATCACACACACACACACACCCATACATACATACATACATACATACATACATACATACATATACACACACACACACACATATATATATTCCTTTAACATATAAGTATCTGGCATGTATAAAAAAAACCATCCTAAGCAAACTAAATATTAAAAGAACCAAAGTGCTATTAACATGCACTTTCTTCCCACAGGAGAAATGTACAAATAACAGATAAGACAGGGATCTTTCACTTCTCTAATCCCTGATATTTACTTATGTATAAAGTATTTAACGTCTCTCTCATTTTAGTTTGTAGGCTGCCTACATATTTTTAACGTTTCCTCATGCTTAAAGGACAACTGTACAACAAATTAGGCCTTTTACATAGAAATGCTTTAATGAAAGAATACAAATAATGTACTTTATTGAGCTCACTTTGCTTCATATAGCTCTAAGAGCCCTAAGGGGGTGGACATATTGTTTAGAATCTTGGGGCAGATCTTCATTTATATGTATGAAGGTTAATGCAAAGCTGACCCAAGATTCTATACATGTCTGCCCCCTTTTAGAGCTCCATGGAGCATTAAAATGGGTTTTATTTCTATTCTTTCATTAAAGTATCTCCATACACACTTGATGTAATCATTCAGTTAGACATGGGCTATTTTTTTTGCCTACAGTTGTCCTTTAAAGAAATACTTAAAATTGTACTTCTATATTACACATTACATAAAAAATACACTATTTATTAAATACATTGGATAACATAGTCAATCCACTAAAAAATGAACTGACATATCAACTGCAAAAATCAGGTTTGAAGAGCAGAGTTGGAAAAACTTGCCAACTCAGCTATTAATGGCTGATTTTCCTCTTCTAGTTAGCCTAGAAGTTACAGGCAAACCAAAGAGAACCAGGCAAAAGGGACAAGAGCCAAGTATTTCAAAATATATTTTCCCCTATGTACCTTTCAGCCAGGTGGCCAGCAAACATATAAAAGACAGCTTTAGCAGTACTAAAAGAGCCTAAGATAGAGACTATTCAAAAAGATAAATAGCACAGACTAGGAATAATTCACATGGACTAGGCAAATAAGGAACTATATACCTTCACATTCTTTACTAGGTTTAGATCAATTCGAACAGCAAGTGAGAGCATCTTAGGGCTTCTCTCTTTGCGGGCTCCTGACAGCTGAGAAGAGACACCCTCCTCAGAGGTGTAAATGGTAGGGTCCAGGTTTTTGGGGAGCACAAATGTAGGCAATTCCAGGCTAACAGGAGGCAGGTAATCTTCTACCGCAGCTGAAAGGGACATTAAGCAGGTGGAAGGGACAACATTGAGATTATTTTAATGATACATGTATATATAGATGGAAAGGTAGGTGCACCAGTCCCACCCAGTGTAAGTTAATTCAATGAGAAAGGGATACAGAGATCCTAAGCCAGTTTGTCTCGATGATAAGGAGTGAGATGATAGAAGCCATTTGTGTGCGAGTACCTTTGTGATATAGAGATACAATGTCTGACTCGATACATAGATAGCTGAGGTCCACTTTCCCTCTGTACTTGGATACACTGAAGATACGTCCATTTTCCACATCCAGAACAACCTCACCATGGTGGTCATCTACCTTCTTGGTGGCTTCAGTCTGCAAGAGTGAATGATAGACGAGAAATGAAGAGAAAGGCTTTGAAACTGAGAACATGGCAACTTGGGAGGCAGAAAGAAGGGGATAGACATATAGGGGGAACAATGCAGGTAAGGATTACGATAATAAGAGGCAAAAGACACTACAAAAAAAAAAAAAAGACCTAAATATAGCAGTGGATGAAGGTAAAGACAGATAATAAAGCACAAGAGTAACGGAAGAAACTAAATATTGGAGTGTTAAATGGCTAGTAGAAAGATGGTGGTTCACCTTGGTTTCAGTCCAAGCTGTGATACGTCCCCGTAAAATATTAATTGATGCAGAGAAGAAGCTGTGGCCTTCAAGTGTTCCTTTTCTATGCCGTGCAGCTTCATCCACAGAATAGAAATGGGAGTCTTCATCCTCAGAGTCAGAGTCTAGTACAGAGGAGAGAAGGTGCTATCAGGAGAGCAGGAGTGTGAGCAGGAATATAGAATGGTACATGGGTAAGGGTTATTAAGCAGAGGAGAAAACTGAGCAGATACAGTACAGATGGCCACTTCGATTTTGATCACTATTGAACATACAAGAAAAGCGAAATAAAATTCAATGGTAATATTGGAATATGTGTCAATAATCAGTGAACACAGCCCTCAATCACTATCTAAAATTAATAAAAACATAAGTTATTAGTAACTGATTAATGGAGCAATTTGACTTTAATCAATTACTAATGAACTATGTTTTTATTTATTTTAAGTATTGATTGAGAGCTGCCTGGCCTGACTATGTTTTGTTCTTAGGAACATATTAGTCCCTAATAAAGACTAGCAGCTCCTGTTTTTTTTTTTTTTCCATACAAACCACTGAGCGTAATATTCCCTCTACAGCTATCTTTGAGACTAAGTCAAATTCAGCACCAAAGTTTGACTTAATCTCAAAAATAGCTTTGATCATTTCGCCTCCCATTACTTTCAATAGGGAAGATTCGAACCTGAGTTGCTTTTTTTTCAGACTCGGGTGCGAATTAGACTTAGTCTCAAAATGAAAATCGACCCCCAAAGTGGAGATTTTAGTGAATAGACCCATGAGTTTGTATATTGTAGCTATTGGCGGAGGGCTCACTAGAAGTGCTGTTTTTTTTTAATTGGCATGCGTCTGTTTATTACGCCGCTTTATGATACAAAGCCAAATGCCGTTATCCTGTGCCAAATAATAAATAACATTTCATAACTCATAAAATCAAACATTTTTATAGTGTACCGTGCCATATCGGAGAATCGTTCTACATTCCAGCCACCTGTATTTACTTTACATTGTAAAGATCGGCCTTGCAGGAAGCAGCAAGACAATGCTTGCTCCCCTTAATCAAAGCATGTTCCTCAATTAAATCAAGCATCCGATTATTTTTAAAGGTCAGCGTTCCAGGAGAGAAACATGTTGCCAGCTCCAGGGGATGTTTGCATATCAAAAACAAACCACGACAAAGAGAATTGCAAACACAAACAAGGATAATGCTTTACATTTATGTATGGTGTTGGCAGGAAGCTATCTTTTGAGCTTCTCTTCACTTGGTTCCAAGGGACTAGTGCCCACATTGGTATATACATGCTTGGGAACCAGAAGTATTTTGGATAACGGATCATTTTCACCAATAAGGTAAATTAAAGCATCTCAGCACTTTTACTGTGATATACCTGTGATGTGAGGCATTGTCAGGCCTGCATATGTACCAAAATATTACCCTTTGTGAGTGTGGGGGAATCTGAACATGCATGGAAAGGCTATTTCATAGTTTAAGGGGGCTGGACACTGAATAAACTGGTGTGGGTTTACATCCTGACAACTGTGTTTTGGAATTTGCAACTTGTGGCAAGATCTGAAATTTATTTTGGATAACGGATCATTTTGAATACGGATTTCTGGATAAGGGAAACTCAACCTTTACATTTTTTTTTTTTTAAAAGGCTACAATAAGACAACCATACTGAGTCGGACGGCTGAAAGTTAGCCCCGGCTGCCAGACTGATTATCACACAGCACAAATGTGCTGTAAGAGGAATTCATTTATTTATTTTTTAAATACAAGGCCCTCTGCTCTGGAGGGAAGGTGGTGGTTCTCTGATGCCTCTATCTAGAGTATATTACCTCCCTTCAGTTCAACCAGGAACCCAGCTACCCCAGTCAGAAGCAGCAGAGAATCACACACTTTGCATGATGCTGGGCAGTGTCCCTCTCATGAATCCCCTTAAAGAGACTGTCTAGTGCCCAAAATGCATCTTCCAAATATTAATGCATATTAATGTGCTTTCAAAGTACTTTAAAATGCATGTCTTACATTTTGCATTGCTTATAATATAAAATACTTACAGCTAGAAGAAATTGTGAAATTACAGCAATTTGCAAGAAACAAGGACTGCCCACACTAGATGAGTAAAAGTAATATCCTTTTTTTTTTTTGCTGCAGGAACCAATGAGAATAATACCATTCAAATGAACGGAATATCCTGTCTCTCTAGTGATGTCATCAGACAATGCGTAGCACTGTTAAGAGATCCTACTGTGTACAAGAGCAAGGTCACTCATGGGCCACTCAATAGACTCTGTTTGACAAGGACAGGAAGTGACTAAGTGAAACAAAACTTTATATCCTCAGTGTCTATATAATCAGTGCTGCCGCACCTGCGGTAAACATGCAGAGTAATCACTGGGGAGGGCTTGAGTCAAATATTAAAAATGTGATTTATACAAAATGCCTGCATCAAATCACACAGGGATAAAAGCCTGTGCATTATACAAGCAGTGATCTTCATCTTGCACCAAAGTGAGTTTGGGGACTAGACTGTCACTTTAAAGAGACTAGCATCTGCTGCACCCCTGATTGTTCTGTCCCAAATGGCGGGGAACCTCAACTAGTACAGCCACAAGGCAACTGCTCTTCTCCTTTATTATAATCAGGGTAAAAACAAGTCCCTCTTGCTATACATATCCAATGCTATGACTAAAGACAAAATAAATCCCATAAGCCTGTATATCTAGAAAGTGACTGGTGCTTGACGGTCTGGCAGCACTCCCATGCAAGTGTCTTTAGAGCATGCTGCAAACTACTTGTCTGCAGGTTACTCAATTGGTCTGCAAAACTTAGTACTCAACTCAGATATTTTTTTTTATTATTTACTCTGCATAACAGTGTCCGGATGTGATTTTTTTTTCCTCACTTTGTTTTAGTTACACAAATAAAAAAAATTAAATATCTTATCCCTCACTAAAAATGGACATAAAAAACATTGTTTATCTCAGCAGTATTTCAGGCTGATGTAATACAGCATTCCTGAGGTAAATTATGTAGATAGTCTCAAAAGAATTCTCAGTGTTTTTGGGGGGGGTTTTGCATCATTTTTAAAATATTTTTCTTCTTTTAACACATAAATATCTGGCATGTATAAGTATCGGGTCTGACTGTACAATCTGAAGTAAAACTCCAGGATAGAGTGCGAGACCTGCCAATCTAATCTATTTTTTGTTATGGTTTCTAAAAATCCTTGATATACCCCAACTTCTTAAGACAAAATCTGTGTACCATCTTTCCACAGCTTTGAAGAAAAAAAATCTGAAAGCGACTACTAAATTCTAAATACCGTATATAATTTGCAGGCACATCTATCCGATTCCTTTCATAGAACTGGTTAGAAAAGATGGCATCTTTCATGTTCGACATAATGACACACTCTGCCACTGTACATTAATACTTAATAACCCTATAACACTTTCCATTCTGTATTAACATGTCTGCTCAGAATCAAGATGTACATAACTGGGAATAAACAGAACTATAAATGATCAGTGGGGTTGATTCTGGTTTTTTTTTTTACTTGGAAGGGCAAGAGAACATTTGAGTCTGTAAATGTAGATTTTCAGCTTCTCCAAACAAATTAGAAGCAGGAAATAGCATTAGGAGGCGTGCTCTACTACATAACACACACACACATTCCTATTACCGTTTTGACTTTCTCTGTTTAGGATACAAAATTACCGTATTTGCTCAAATAAAAGACGCAGTGCTGTATTTACCGCGGCAAATTTTGGGGGGCGGCACTGCACTGAAAAAAAAAATTATAAAAAAAAATCCGCCCCTTTAAATAAATAAAAAAAGACCGCGCTTGCAGGCAGAGATGGATCGGATCGGAAGATCCTTCCTCATCACCTCTGCCTGCCGGCAGGCTGCACAGGGAGCCAAACAGGCAGCACAGAGAAACCTCCGTGCTGCCTGTTCGGCTTCCCGTGCAGTGTGACACAGAAAGTGCCGACAGTCACATGACCGGCGCGCTGACGTCATACGCGCGCCGGGTCACGTGATCTGTCGGCACAACCGCCTGGGAGCCGAACAGGCAGCATGGAGGAGACCATGCTGCCTGCCACTAACCACCAGGGAAAGGTAAGTGATGCGGGGATGTACTGGGGAAATTGGGGCTTATTAATGACAAATAACACTGGCATATTATTGGGCAAATTGGCTGGGGCATATTAAATGGCAAATAACACTGGCATATTATTGGCCAAATTGTCTGGGGCATATTAAATGGCAAATAACACTGGCATATTATTGGGCAAATTGGCAGGTGCATATTAAATGGCAAATAACACTGGCATAAAGTAAGTAACCCTCCCCCCCCCCAAAAAAAAACTACATTTATTTAAGTTACTTATTGACAACTAATTCGGGGGGGGGGGGGGGGGGGGGAGACTAAATATAATCCGATTTTTAAGGGGGGGGGTAAGTTTACGTATTAAATATTACTTCACAGGTAAACTGTTTCACATATTTAATAACAATCTTGATTTTATTCCCTTCCTCTGCTCACCTTTCATTATTGCCCCCACATCAAAATAATTGCACCCACAGGTCTTGCCCACACACGACATTCAGCAACCACAGGAATTGCCCCTGCATTGCAGTACCCACTGTATTTGTGCCTACATCCACTGAAGCTGCCATTGCACCCAAAGGACCTGTCCTTGCACCCAAAGAACTTGCCAGAGGACTTGCCTTACCAGATGGTGTAACAGAGCAGCGAGCAGACATCCTCCGATGCTGCTCAAGGTTCTGCAGGGAACCTGCATCCTAGCCTTATATTCAGACAAGAGTTCAGAACATTTGCTCTGAAAAAAAAACCTTGTCTTATATTGGAGCAAATTTGGTATTAAAAACACCAAAAAGCCTCATCCTGCCTTGTACGCCTCAGTAGGATCAATGTAAATGCAGGAAACACTTGCGTGTATTTTAATATAGAAAAATGGATTTTTCATAATGTGACAGAGGCAGCAACATTCACTAACTGCCATAATTAACAGCAACAGATCACTTAGTATCAGGGGGAAAAGGCAGCAGCATCCACCAACTGCCAGGCCAAAGAAAATTCTTGCAGGTCAAGTGTCAGAGCTTCAAAAAGCTTGCTATGTTATAGAGGACATTAGAGGCATACTGATGTAGGTGCATGCAGTATCTAACATACATGGATTATATAATGTATTACAGTTTACACTGTCAATTTAACTTCAGTGTCTCTCCAATGTAGGAGATTCGGAAATCTTGCATCCAGTAGGTGTTTCCACACTGACTTCATTACCTTTCTTAATCTATCATCCCCAATATCTCACTGTACAGTAAGCTCCTCTGTATCAGTAAGTATTCATACAAAAGAATGGTAACGCCACATAAAAAAAAGACTGCAAGTTTGGTCAAATTGGTTTGAATACAAAGTAACAGCACATATTTTCAAAGCAACATGAGCCAACTAACAGAGTTCTAAGGAGTCCAAATAGTTGGTGCCCAAATTACAACTGTATTGGACACAAAAACTGCAAAATTATTTAATGTATAAAGGAGAAAGGACTAAAAAACATGACAGTATATGCCAAAATCCTGGAAAAACTGCATTAGTAAGGAGACATGGTTACTTAACAGTATAGATACTAAACATTACTAAAAATACAGCTTCAAGCAGTAACAAACAGGATCCCTGTGACCAAGTAACAACAAAAAGATAAAGTTTAGGGTAAAACTACCTTTTGGAAACCACTTATTTGTATTCAAGGGTAAAGTACAAAGAGATTGTTCTAGTTGTAGCTATTGATATTGGAGGCCATTTTACAGGCACACTATGGTGAGAGTACTGTTTTGTCATTATGTTCATGTATAACAGGTTGATAATGACTCCATACACGATACATTCAAGAGTTGTTTGAACACTCTAAAATCAAGACACCTTCCATGACCTCCCATAGATAAAAACTTAATCTAATCTTTATGGATAGTACTGGAGTGTGATTTCTAAGATTTCCTTGTGGTTGACATCGTTTTTAATAATCTGAATCCCCTTTAACTGTAGATGTTTTCAATAACAAGATAAGCGATCAAGCAGAGCTTGCAATCAGGTGAGTTCAGGCATGTCTATCCGAACAAACAGACGTGGGGCAAACCAGATACAAGTTCACAGGTAGCTGGATTTTAGGAGAAGAGCGCCACCTGCAGTAGACTTTAAGAAGTTTTCATCCAATAGCACTTCAAACTTTTCAATCGCTTCAACTGAGATACCAAGTGAAATTAGAAGGGCGACACTAGCTACAACATTTTAAAAACCTTCCGTGCCTTTATGCAACTTCTTCCTGCTCCCTACAGATAGGGTTGCCACCTTTTCCACCAAAAAATACCGGCCTTGCTATTGCCTGCCGGCAAAATATCAACTGGGTGGCAACCCAACTCATGGATTTATGGTTTATATATATTAAAGGCCCACTTGTGCAACTACTCTGAGGCTCTGGCATCCTCCTTCTTATGGTTGCAAGCCTACTTCTCTGTCATTTTTCCTAACTGTTCACATTAGCATTCACACATCTTATTCACACTTACCGTCACAGTCATTATTCTCAGTTTTCAACATTGCATTCCCATTCACAAATACTGTCCTCCCTCCCAGATTACATGACTGATACACAGACACACACAGACTTTACAATAAGATTGCTTCCAAGTCTTTCAAACATAAAATGCTTTATAAAAAATAAAATGAGTTTCTCTTTCATGAACAAGATAATGGGAAGTACTAAAGGTCTACCAAAAACAATTACTGGTAAATTCAAAATTACTTTTTCTCCCTGCATGGCATAATCAGTACAGGTGACGAGATGCCTGAAACCCTTTTACAAAATGAAGATTAAAAGTTTTAAAAAAAAATGCAAAATAAAAGAAAACAAGGCTTAACACCAGTGAGGAATTAAAATAGAGAGAGATCAATAAGGGGAGCAAGGGCAGGCACCAAAACTACTCATAGTGGACATTTACTATGGTCTGTGATGGACAAATTATTGGTGTTCTATGGACCTTCCCAAATCTTGCCACAGATACTGGTGTCCTTCCTTGGACACTTTGCCTATCCCTGAAGAGGAGGAAGTGTATAGTCCATATGGATAAAGAGTAATTTCGAAATTACAAAACTCACCCAGTCTGAACGCAGACTTGCACATGCGGAATGTGTCCTGCTTGTAAGCTGGAGTGTGGGGCTGCTCAGTGGGGAAGAGTGTGTCAGCCATTGGTGAATCTGAAGTGGACACTGGCTCCCACATCAGAAGATCATTACACAGCCTGGAGAGAGACAGAAGCATTACACAGAATGGGGAAAGTTAAAGAAGTGTGAGAGAGAAGGTGTGGAGAGAAAAGAGCTGGTACCTGTTGTACAGATTCTCATACATGTCCTTGCTGGGTAGAAAGATGTGAGCTTGGGGCAGAGTCACCTCAAGAGTGTACTGAGAAGATGCCAATGTCACCCTCTGGAAATCTGCCATCTCTTCTGGATCGGCAGGGATCACCATCTGAAAGAGGACAAGGAGGAACACGTGATTTCCAACGAGACGGAATACATGACTTGATGTTAGACTATTAATTGTAGAGCGACAAGAGGTTGATGTAGCGCAAAACCTTCTTCCTCCGCACATAGTACAAACCCAAAATAATGACTTACCTCCTCCGTCTCATACATTGTCCTCTTAGAGGAAAAAGGGGAAGGTTCAGGCTGTTTCAGCTCACAAGGGCTTTCCACAGATGGAAGATCTGGGTCTTCCATCTTGTCTTGTCCATAGTCCCAGGGTGAGGCCTTGTTCTGAGGAAGGAGGGTCAGGGATATGCTGGAGAGAGAAAAAGACGACTAAATTAGATAAATGTACCAAAAATATTCATTATCACCACATGTACTAAGGGGCAAACATTCAGCATAAGCGGTCTTATATGGCCTAAATTGTTAGCAATACAATTAATATAAATGGATTTAATGTAAATTACTACAGTTAAAGTAAAAAAAAAAATCAAACATATGCATGCCATATAGACTCAGGGACTTTTATTGCTTCACTAAGAAGTGCATTTTAGAGAATGATTAAATCTGCAGATCCAGACCAGGGGGGGGGGGGAAACTGACACATTTTAAATCTCTATTATGATTGGCATCTTGGTGTTCTGACCAATTAGAATCCACATCACAGGTCAGTGACATACTAGAGATACAAGGAACAATCCAATCTAACCCAACCTGGAGCATAAACTTTACAGGTGCCCTGCAGAGCAAAAACTACAATATGCAGATAAGTAATATTTTCACCCACTAAGACCTCACTTAGACAGACATGTCTCATACAGATGGATACGCTGTTCCAAAGAAAAAATATACCATGGGTTGTCTCTGGGGATAATGAGACATCGAGCTCGCTCCAAGGTCACAGAGCTCCCAGACAACACACACAAATAGCAGATTAAAATAAAACTCCTAAGTGTGTGAACTCGCTATGAAATGACCAGACAGATATTTTAACCCTTACAGCTCCAGAGTGACAGGTTGCTAAGCAAACTGAAAGAATCATTTCTACAGTACGGAACAACCAAAGAGAGGCTTCTGGCTCTGCAGTGCAGGGGTTACGAAACACGGTCAGCAGTCATTTATGTGCATAACTTCCTGGTTCTGTATTATTGTCTGTCATGGTACATTTTACAAGGGATTGCACTGCACTTTCTCAGGGGCTATAAATGCTCAGTCCAAATATAGAACCAAAGGCACTGGAATGTGGTAAGTTCACACTACTGCAGGGGAATCATCTACCTGCTGTACTGTAGGTTAAGCGGAACTGACTACATATTGCTGTTTAGTATATAGTCTATTTCTAATTCTCAAACACATGGAAAACAGGCTGGTTAATAAAGTGAAAAATGTTCGAGGGTCAAAAACGTGTAAACAAAAAAAAAAAAAAAAAAAAACTATCCAGTAAAACACCCACCATTAGCAAAACTACTTTTTAAAAATACACACATTCCAACCAGAAAACAAATAAATACATAGAAAGCAATTATCTGGTACCCATAATGCCTCCTTTAAATGTGAATGCATATTAAAGTTCTTTCAAAGAAATTTATAATGCATATTTTACATTGCTTAAAACATTATAGATAGAAGGAATTGCACATTTGCAAGCTTTTTGGAATATTCAGGAATGTCCACCTCTCACCAAGAACTCTTAGAATTCTTAGTTGTTGTTTTCTTGCAGCAGCCAATACAAGTTATTCCCTTTCATGTGAATGGGATTTCCTGTCTTAGTGATGTCATGCAGTGTTACACTGGCATGGGTCCCACACAACAGGACCTTGAACAATTATTTCGATGTCACAACTCCCTAGTCTATATTAAACAAAATATGCAAAACATATGCGCAGTATAAGGTATATGGTATTAAAGCCTGTAAAGAATGTACAGCACACAATGCCATAGATTAAACGCATATACCTTGTCCAACTCAAGACAAAAGGCCAGCATACAAACTGTTTTACACGTCTAATGTATTGACATGTCCCAGACTGCCCCTTGTAATTATAGGGGTTAAATGCTCTAAAACTGTCTGTCTGGTAATTATAGGGGGTTAAATGCTCTGAAATAGCCTGTCTGGTAATTAGAGAGGGTTAAATAGTCTGAAACTACCTGCCATGTATTTAGAGGGGGGGGGGGGGGGGGTTAAATGCTCTGAAACTGCCTGTCTGGTAATTAGAGGGGGTTCAGTTCTCTGAAACTGCTTATCTGATAATTAGAGGAAGTTAAATTATCTGAAAATGCTCTTGTATGATAATGACTGTATGTATTTTATAAATATATTATTCATTCAATCTGACATCGAAATGGTTCCCAAGGCTTCGTAATAATTGATATGATATAAAATTTAGAAATAAAATGTGCTCACCCCAAATTTATACCTATGGTATGTGAAACACACAAGATACTTTCATACACTAGAATGGAATCAGTAATAATAGAGGCATTCAAGGAAGTATATATATTTGCTAGTAGAGTTGCAATTACAAGGCACACTTTTAAATTAACGACTTATGTGCATTGCCACCCATGTCAACTAACTGTCAACTAACTAACCTTAATCTTATGCCCTTTTCAACTCCCCTGCAACATATATGTTTAATTAGCCAAAGCTATAACCAAACAGGTAGCTCTTCAGTTGTAGTTGAAGAACTAGTGCTAGTCTGTGCTAGAATCCAATTGCATATAGTCATGGGAACTTCGGAAACAAATGAGAAAATGACCTATCTGCTGCTTGCCCACACTTGCATAGCCTGTGACACCACACTCCAACTAGTGTGGACTACAACTCCCACCATGCTTGGTCAGCATCACCAACAATGCTGCAGTCAAGTCAAGCAGTAGTATAATGTGAAAGTACACTTCGGTCTGGGGGCATGGAAAATAATAGTGCCCATGTCAGAGATAGTGATCAGTCATAAAAATACAGGAACCTTATGTGAAACAAGGCACATGTATCTGTGATCTAGAGCCACTTGCCGCTTGGTGGATACCGCTACCTGTTTTCCAAAGTTCTTCTTAGCCAATTTTTCCTTCCACTCATTATTCCTTCTTAATAACTGCTTCTTCCCCATTGAGTTTTATTTAATTGTTTGCTCTAATGTCCAGCAATGATTTATCTCTACTGTATCAGAAAAGCTTTGGTTTGTCAATAATGGGGGAAAATATCATCTCTACAACTCGGATTTTGAAATCAGTGAAAGGGTGGTAACCCTAGAGGGCTACTAACCATTACTTGCAGCCCAAAATCAAGCTGGGGCAGTTCCGTGCCCTTTCCTACAGCTATCTCAACCTCATTGGCCTGATTGTGGGCGCTAATTAGAGAGGTCTTACCATCAGCGTCCTTTTCTTTCTGTAAAACGCTATAGGCATTGGGAACGCTAATTGAAGGGCCCAAAAATTCCCATTCTGCCATTCCGAGTGGTGCGTGAACCTTGGTTGTGTTATCAGCCATCATGGTTTATAACTTGCTTGGAAGAGGAGGTTATGAAGCAAAGGTTTTTTGGGGGGGATTCCCTCCTGTACATCCACCTTTGATCTAATGGTAAGCCCATTTCTTTGTCCGTTAATGCCCACCATAGAGTTATGTATAAACGATAAAGAACTGTCTCAAAGGACAATGCAAGCAAAAACACAGATCAAACTATTATACATAATCATGCAATCATATTCAGAGGCCCAAAGCCATGCAAACAGATAACACATGACCATCAGTGTGTACAGAGATGAGAAATGAAGCCCCTAAGCCAAGTCTAGTTTTTGTAAATATGTGGATTTGTTTTGGAACTGCAGGGGATGAATTGTGCTTGAGTTTACATAACAAAAAAAATAATTTAACCAAACATGATGAAAATAAAAATAAAAATGTGGTATAGACACAAGTGCATATATATAAAAACCAATATAATAAAACACAATGGGGGACATGTATAAAAACTCCTGCACTACAAAGTGTTGGGGGTTTTAGAAGAAAAAAATATCACCGGTTGATATGTATAACAGTGGTTGCGCTTTTTTAGAACTCCCGACGCTTTGCAGTGTGGGAGTTTTTATACATATCACCCATTGTGTTTTATTATGTTGTTTTTTTCCGCGCCCGATTTTTTTTATACATAGGCTGCCCCAGCCCAACAAGCGCCGCCACAACCTAAATCTACGCATTCAGTGTAGAGAACAGAGACTGCTGTAAATCTGCTTTATATATTGGTTCACACGCTGATTCCGCTAGTATTTGGCGCAATCTACATGTGCGCCGTGTTTATCCATGCCCCTCAATGTACCTTGATTGAAAGACAATGCACAACGGTCAGAAACTCAAAACACACGTGCAAACTAATTCCGAAAATAGATGTACCAGAGAATAATAGGAACGTTATTAGGAAGTGAATCATAAAAAAAATAATCTATAGTTTAAGAAGAACTCGTCACAGTGCACAGTTCACTGGAATGGATCCAAAAATGAATTATAGCAAAACATTTAACAGGATATTTCCTCTACACACTACATTATGTACATCAATAGGATCTCAGAACAAGTAACAGAAGGTGGAAGGTGGGGGACAGTGCATGAATTTGGAATGTTGGACGTTTACAGATCGGGACAATAGAATGCTGAAAGGTGAGAGAGGGTGGGCTTATGGGGGGGGGGGGGCACTTTAAAATTAAGCAAATATGGTTATAGTTTAAAGGGTCAGTTCCACCTTCAGCATCTGACAAAATATTGTTAGGTTACTACTGTATTGTATAAAAAAATTAAAATATGTCTTATAAGTATTGTCCTCAATATTCCCTATGTCCAAAATACTTTATACAGTGTAACAAAAGTATTGCTGCTGGTATGACAACAGTTCTGGATATTTCCCATAGTCTTCCTTTGTTGTGTTACATCACAGTACACAGTCCTGGCTAAAACCATGCCTGCCTGTACCTTGAAGGGGACCATTTCATCCAGACTAGGTATTCAGAATTTTAAGTGCAGTTGTTTATAATGCAAGGAATAAAAACTACTCACGTGGGGAAGATGAACTTCTTTCCTCCAGATTTTGCAAATGGATCAGCACCTTTACTGATTTTGACACAGGGGATACGCTTCTCACCATCCGTAAATACACCTGGGGACATTACAAGATATTGCACTATTATTGTTAGAGTACCAATCTGGGGACTGAGAGGTCAGCCCAATTGACTTAATAACAAACATTTTTATTAATCCTATAAAAGTGCAGTTTTGATTTCAACTGTTTTAGGCTGCTTCTGCTTTACCACAATATAAAGAAACACATTCTATGCTTTAATAATTTGATGCAGCAAACACACGAGCATCTCTATCATGTGTCCCACTACAGAATGAAACTTGGAAGCCCCTGCTGTAGATTCACCACGTTCTTGTAATCATGTTACTTAAATAAAGTTTAAGCCATCTAGCTGAATAAAAAACATTATCAGAAATAGAGTAGTCAGCCAAGAAATGAATTACATTATAGGATCTTTGGTCCTACAGGTAAACCCCAAAACCACACACAAACACAAACACACACACACACACACACACACACACACACTAACACACGTAAAAGAAATAATCAAACCTAAGGCTCATATCTTGCTATAGGTTTGACCTTTCCAGGGTTAGTGAATTGCAAGTGGAGTCTTGCACTTACATGGCCAAAGATCCCATTATATAATTAATTTGTTGGCTGGGTAATGTATTTTTGTTTTATTAAACTAGAAAACTTAAACATACATTTCTGCATTTTTTATGTGTGTGTGTACGCCATAAATCCAGTGGAAGAATGCTATTAGGCAAACTATAACATGCTGACATTGTATTAGTTTAATATATTGACCACTAAATTTCCATCTGTCTATTTTTTCAGCAGACACTTTTTTTTTTTGGGGGGGGGGGGGGGGGGGATTTTGGGGGTGTCATTGTTCCCTATGTGTAACAGACAGTTGTATTGCAGTAATATTAATTATGCTGTCACCAGTCTGTCTCAATGAAATGGCAGATGGATAACCATTGCTTTCTTGTCACACTGTGCAGTGTGAAGAGGCAGACACACGTTATTCCCTTTGTGTGCGTCACTGTGTCTCACCGTGCAAGTCACTGAAGGTAATGTCTATCTTGCTGGGCTCTTCTGTCCAGTTTTTCCTTTGTGTGTGTATCTCCAGGTCAGCCACCTCCATTTCCAGACATTCCCTTCTCACTGATTTTTCTGTCCATGAACGACGCTCTGCGGTTGGTCGCAAGTCTGGCACCGGAAACTGGAGACAGATGTGGGCTTTAGAAGCCACCACACGGATTTCAGTGTCCTCTTCAGGAGCTGGGGTTACTGGCATCTGAATGAGTCACAAAGATACATTATTAAGACTAGGGGACAATATCTATTGAAAGATGCACAATCAATTCCCCATTCAAACTGAGGTTTTAATTAAGCAGAAATTGCTATCTGCCTGGTTAATATTTGGATTAAGCCCCTCTTTGAAGTCTCTTCTTAGAGATCTTCACTATGGAAAGAGCACAAGTTCTCTCCCACAATTCTCCACAATTAATCGCGGAATGCGCACCGCATTCTTGGGGTGGAGCTAAGCATTGTGGATTTATGAATTTGCTTGCACACCACAATGGCGGTCATCTTTTTAGTCTTCACTTGTATACAGTCAACATTAGATTCATAAATAACTTCTGAAAAGGCGTAAATGAAAGAGGAAGAGAAAACAGCGTAAAAAAGGTATAAATATTTATTCTCGTCTCTAAGCTTCACCAAAAAAGGTTAAAAAAATTAGCAAAATAGACAAGTAACATGGCTGGTGGTAACCCTAGAATGTCTGCTGCCTCACGCATTTCGCGCTGTAAGACGTTTAATCATGGTGGAGCCAGACCATTAAGGGTGTGGCACCTTCGCAAAACCAAAGTTTGGAAACATTTCAATAAAAAAAAATAAAAAAAAACATTGTGCCCAGCCTAACTGGACTTGAATCATAGCTTCTTCATGCCAACGTCTGGAAGAACCATATCTGCTCGTGACTGATTACCATGTGCATGTCAAGGTTACTGCAAGCATATGTCTCCTGCACATCTTTATCCTGGAAGAGGGATCCCAGTCTGTCGACCAGCCCAAGATCAAGGTCACATTGAAACTCTTCCAACTCCACTAGGATCTCAGAGTTGACCTTTACTGCTTGCTTCTTACGGCTGCTCTAAGAGAGAGAAGTGGGGAGAAAAGGGTAAGAGATGAAGATGTAAGAAGAGCGTGGTATGCAAAAAACATATTGCTAAAAGAGTGTTTAGTTTTAAAAAGTGCCACAAAAATAAAAGGCGAAAATGAAGTGGAAGAAAAGAGAAGCAGTGTTTGATGGAGGAAAATATTACAGATAAAAGAAATAATCAAAGAGTAGCAGAAGAGTCAGGCAACCAATGGAAAGTAATTACTATAAGGTGAACATGAGCTGAGCAGGTTTAGAGAGAGAGAGAAATTCAAATTGGGATCTAGGATGAGAGAAAGAGATGCACAATGACAGGGTGTGTGATACTCACTCTGGAAGGTGTTCTGTGAATTTGCTTGTAGTGGACCTGAGAGCAGGGACGGGAAGATGATGTAGGACTGAGAAACACCATGAGCTAGGACAGAAGAGCACAGAGACTGTAATGAAACACGCCCTCATGTAATAACCTCCTGCTGCATAACTAGTGAATAGTAGGAGCACAGAGATGGCAATGAATCACGCCCTCATGTAATAACCTCCTGCTGCATAACTAGTGAACACTAAGAGCACAGAGACTGCAATGAAACACGCCGTCATGTAATAACCTCCTGCTGCATAACTAGTGAATAGTAAGAGCACAGAGATGGCAATGAATCACGCCCTCATGTAATAACCTCCTGCTGCATAACTAGTGAACACTAAGAGCACAGAGATGGCAATGAAACACGCCCTCATGTAATAACCTCCTGCTGCATAACTAGTGAACACTAAGAGCACAGAGACTGCAATGAATCACGCCCTCATGTAATAACCTCCTGCTGCATAACTAGTGAACACTAAGAGCACAGAGACTGCAATGAAACACGCCCTCATGTAATAACCTCCTGCTGCATAACTAGTGAACACTAAGAGCACAGAGACTGCAATGAAACACGCCCTCATGTAATAACCTCCTGCTGCATAACTAGTGTATAGTAAGAACACAGAGACTGTAATAAATCATGCCCTCATGTAATAACCTCCTGCTGCATAACTAGTGAACAATAAGAGCACAGAGGATGCAATGAATCACGCCCTCATGTAATAACCTCCTGCTGCATAACTAGTGTTTAGTAAGAGCACAGAGACTGCAATGATACACACCCTCATGTAATAACCTCCTGCTGCATAACTAGTGAATAGTAAGAGCACAGAGATGGCAATGAATCACGCCCTCATGTAATAACCTCCTGCTGCATAACTAGTGAACACTAAGAGCACAGAGACTGCAATGATACACACCTTCATGTAATAACCTCCTGCTGCATAACTAGTGAGCAGTAAGAGCACAGAGACTGCAATGAAACATGCCCTCATGTAATAACCTCCTGCTGCATAACTAGAACAATAAGAGCACAGAGACTGCAATGATACACACCCTCATGTAATAACCTCCTGCTGCATATCTAGTGAACAGTAAGAGCATAGAGACTGCAATGAAAAATGCTCTCATGTAATAACCTCCTGCTGCATAACTAGTGAACACTAAGAGAACAGAGACTGCAATGAAACATGCCCTCATTTAATAACCTCCTGCTGCATAACTAGTGAGCAGTAAGAACACAGAGACACAGAGACTGCAATGAAACACGCACTCATGTAATAACCTCCTGCTGCATAACTAGTGAACAGTAAGAGCACAGAGACTGCAATGAATCACGCCCTCATGTAATAACCTCCTGCTGTTTAACTAGTGTATAGTAAGAGCACAGAGACTGCAATGAATCACGCCCTCATGTAATAACCTCCTGCTGTATAACTAGTGTATAGTAAGAGCACAGAGACTGCAATGAATCACGCCCTCATGTAATAACCTCCTGCTGTATAACTAGTGTATAGTAAGAGCACAGAGACTGCAATGAATCACGCCTTCATGTAATAACCTCCTGCTGCATAACTAGTGAGCAGTAAGAGTACAGAGACTGCAATGAATCACGCCCTCATGTAATAACCTCCTGCTGCATAACTAGTGAGCAGTAAGAGCATAGAGGATGTAATGAAACACGCCCTCATGCAATAACCTCCTGCTGCATAACTAGAGAACAGTAAGAGCACAGAGACTGCAATGATACACACCCTCATGTAATAACCTCCTTCTGCATAACTAGTGAACACTAAGAGCACAGAGACTGTAATGATACACGCCCTCATGTAATAACCTCCTGCTGCATAACTAGTGAGCAGTAAGAGCACAGAGACTGCAATAAAACACTGGAAATTCTTATCCCAATTCTCTCTTTTATGAGTAGACCCTATGGTAATCGCCACCTTATCTATGGAGGGTCTGCAGGGTGCTAGATCGCCGATTTGCACATACCTCTGTATACTCTGGATCTCTTGGCTTCCTTGATATGTTGTCTCTTTGCCACAAGCATTCCAATATCTCAAGTGCCCCACAGCTCAAGTCAACACTGGTCTGATGTGCTCCTTTTCCAGCCTTCTGCTCACAGACAATTTGAACTGCTACTGCTGTAACCCTATGGGAAAATCCAAAAAGGTAGGGTAAACAGAGGGTCACACTCATTACTATGCACCTAGAATACATCAGTGTGCGCCTTCAGTATAAAAGTTAGTGATATGATCGTTTCATTTTATTAAACTATCCATAGCTATATTAGGTGCAAGCCTCTGACACTGCTTGTACTGCAATACAAATTGACAAAACAAAACACAGGTGATCTATAAAAATTATATAATACACTTAAAGGACAACTAAACAGTTTTTTTTTAACTGTTGCTTCCTTGAAGGAGTAATAGATCCATGTGGGTTTACTCTCTGCTGTGTCTCACAGCTGAGACACTGAGAAAAACCTACCATGTGGGCACCACAGGGGATGGTGTGATAGAAGTTTGCGTGACCCTGAGAGAGTTAGCGCCAGTTTCCCTGGTACTGTACCTGGTTTCTGCAGGACACATCTTGCAAGTTTAAGCTATGTACAGTATGTCTAGTAGATGCCAGGACAGACCTACATTTGAGGGCACTGGACCCCAAAAACCTGGATTGTCCTGTCAAATGCGGGACCCTTGGCAACTATAGAATATATATGCAAAAAATATAATTGAATCTTTAAGTGTGTACAATAACTGATAAACACTTCTTCATAAAAGCACAATATTTGTTTTTCTCTTGGCAATATAACATAATACATCTTCAAAGAACCAAAGATATATTCAGCGCTGCTCATAAAATTTTAAACTGAAAAAAAAAATAAACACCGCAAAATCCATCATATTAAACATAACAATGCTTCTCACTCCAACCTCCCTTCCTAAGGTTCCCAACCGAATCGTAACAGACAGTGTACTATTAAAAAGGAAGGAAGAGAGAGAGAGAAAGGAGAAGAGGGAAAAAAAGAGATATACTCGTCACTTGTATACATTTCCCTTTCCCTAAACATATCCCAAACATATCCCTATACAACCCTATCTTAACGCTATATCTACCTCGAGAAAAAAACAATTCCTCTTCACCTTTTATAATATTTTTTTAATTAGTTAAACAAACTTGTAATTTTATATACCATCTGCTTAATCCTGATTTGTGTGCATTCAAGCTTTGTAGATGCTAGTTTTGGTGGTCACCTTTAATATGTGGCTAGAAACAGTGGCCCCCTACCTCATGGGGAAACCAAGGTCTTATGTTTATATTGCTTTACCTAACATTGCTCATCTGGCATGCCCTCTGGAAGTGCTCACGAAGATGACCAAAGTCTCGCCCACTAAAGGCTGCATATTGGAAGGATCCCAGTTCTGTGAAAAAGTGGTTGGCAGCATCTGGGCAGGAAGAATTCGATACAATGCTGACGTCATCAAGGAGGTGGGGAACGGTCACTGTAAGACCTCCAAGGGTCAGCTTCACCAGCATCTCCGGTTTAAGAAGTTCCAACGAAGAAGGAGCTGACGATTTACCTGACATATCGAGAATACAGGACATTGTTAGATTAATCATTTTATATTACACATGAATAACTATCTCTTCTAGTTCATAAAATCAGTGCTGGAGAATAATCCAAAGCAAAAGCAAACTCTATATATTCCAGGATTTCTGTGGACATTTCTCACTCCCTTTTGTTTGGTTTTGGCTCTATATTATCACCCATCCTGTAAGTCTTCCTCAGAAGGCGGAGATCCATCTTTTTCCACCTTATGGTCCACCTTTTCTTCAGAAAAATGCCAGCCTTGATTCTGTCTCCAGAGACTTAACATTGGCATGAAACCAATTTTTTACCAGCCTGCCAGTAAAATACCGGCCAGGTGGCAACCTTAGCATGGTCTTAGCACTAGGTTTACCCTACTGGCCCTGGCCAAAAACTAGCAGAGAGAGACCCCCAGAACAAGCAGACCCTGCTCAGATGAAGGGTGATTGACTGTGCACTAGCCTCTAGCTTGCGGTGTCTCAGCTGTGAGACCCACATCCTTTAAGAGACACGTGGGGTTTACTTAAGAGATATTTTTTAACTCTTGCTTCCTTGAACACTTGAACGCTAGAAAGTGTTGTCGTTTAAGTAAATAAAATCATTAAGGTTCCTTGGGCGATAAAGGGGGAAGTAGAATGGTTACACAATCTTCCAACTGACACATGTCAACAAAAAGACCTTGTTCCATATAAAACATTTAGATTCACTAGAGAATGTGGTCTGGCGAGAGGATCCAGTGAATCCTGTGGAGGTAGTCATAGTTGCAGTATCCATTTAAGGCCTATTTGCTGTCAGTTTCAAATAGGGACATTACAAGAACAATTGAAGTGATACTTTACACATTAAATAAAAATACACATTCATTATGCAAAATAATGTGTATTTTTTCAATGCATAAAATATATAGCTTCACCCCCATTTTCCCTTCCCAGAACTGTCTGCCATTTTATTCCCATTTTGGGAAGCCTGATACTGACCAAAGGGAGATACTGCACAGTGGGTGATGTGAACAGCCAAGCTTCTACATAAAATGGCTGCTCTCATAACTGCCAACTTATCCCACAAGTTCCTGACACATAAAGGGCAAAGTTAAAAATGGGCATGACACCGCTGACATCATGTGATGTTGTCTGACCACGGGAGATCAAGCTCCAACAAACCTTCTACAGACACCCATTTTCTGTATCTCAACTCCCCTTGTTTAGGCTGATTCCACAGTAATGGCAAATACAGCTTGTAAACATCAAATCTTACCTGGCACCTTGTGAATGTTCTGTAAAGGAGGTATTGTGGCTGCGAATGGAGAGTGACCATACCGTCTGGGGCTACCAAGCATTAACTGAGTAAACAGACAAAAAAATGTATATCATCAATCAACCCACTCTGGTTTTCTATGCAACTTGCCTAACAATTCATTAAACATGCGGTTTTAGCGGACTACCTCAGCAGGATAATGATTATTTAACCTATATGGTTGAAAATTCATCTAAATAGAAGTTTAATTTAAACTTAATGTATGTTGTACTGTCCTATTAGAAGGAGTGATCACATTAGTCGTTACAGAAAAATAAATCAAATTTACATTTTGAAACCTTTTCCATATTTCCAGGGGGGTATAATATGACCTTCTCCCTTGTTTCTGTGACGTAACAGCGCATCAGACAGGCGTTCATGACATGGGCCCACACTGACTTAAAACTCCAGAGGGCATTAAATATATTAGAGGGTATTCACATACATATGAGCATAGTGTCTGTAAGGAGGGGATTCACTCTCCCTTAGTGTACGAATGTTACTGCTGTACTCCACAGGATTCAGGTGCTCAGAAAGCTTCCATTGAGCCAGGGAAACTATATTGTATAGTGGTCTATATAAAACAATCTCCAGGTATTTCTCAAGCTCTGTGCATGTACAAGTTTTGCATCATTTTGGGGATGATTATCATCGACCCTTAAGAGAATTAAAAGTGTGCTTTTTATGGATTCACACACTGAGGGGGGTGGTGGATCATTGAAAATATATTATGGAATATTATAAAAAAATAAAAAATAAAAACAGTAAATACACAGAACGTGTTGGCAGTGAAGAAACACTTGGTTCATTTAATATGCCTATATTTTAAACTACTATAAAAATGCATGCTTAAATTCCTTCACTGGATTAATCTCGATCACTTCCACTGAAAGGCTATTCCATGAATCCAGGACTCTCTCAGTGAAGTAGTACTTCCTGATATTACTTTTAAACCACCCCTACAATGATGATTCTCTTGATGTAGTTAAATCAAGGGAGTAAAACTGCGGTCATTCAGCTGCTGGAGAACCTCATTTCCCATACTCCCCTGCTAGCCTCTATAACCGCAGAGTAGTGTTGGTGATGTAGACCATCAGTAGTTTGATACTTTGGATCTACGGAGATGTGCTCTCGTTATACACTAGATGCACTAGCCTTTCCAGTTAATTCCCATCTTGTAAACCTGTGATGTACAACTGATAGCTCACACAACGGATGTTGTATATCTGTATATAGTGTATTTACTATAATACCTCATGAAATGAAGTCCAGACTCGCCAAATTTAAGCGCTGTATGGGATGCGGCCCTCCGCATTAAAATGTTGGACAGCACTGTTTGAAACCCTTTTTAAGCATGCTTTTAATGTCTTTACAAGTCTTGCATGCTTTATACAGCAGATTTGCCCTGGTATTGGGTCCAATATACACTATCAAGTGTATCTTATCCTCCCTCTGTAAGCCACATAAACCATTAAACAGAGAATTAATACAGGTCACTTCCTGCATGAAACATATTGCGCTATCGGTGGTATGTGACTAGGGTTGTTAGATTTGATCATGTATCCTGGACCCATAAGGTTTACCTGCTGTCTGGAAGTATGTAGTACGATATCACCTTCTTAGTGAATCAATAGGCCACCACTTGATGCGTATGAATTCTATATGTACTACAGGGGACCATAAAGAAATTATGTGGCTGATTTGTGCAGCCCTATATACAAGCATCACTGTTAAGCAATATAGAGACAGGATTTCTTACACCAGGGGTAAAAGCTGGGCTCTGAAGTTGATTAACACTGTAATCGCTGTACATTGACGAATCCAAGTCCACATCTGACAGTTCATTTGCCGATCGGATTGAAGTGGCGCTGTTTGTCATGGCCGCCATAGAGAAAAACATATCTGCAGAGATGAAAAAGAGAGATTTTTTTATTTTAATAACCACCTCCCAGGCAGATACATCTCATGCATACTATGCAGTTCACGAATATGCTAGGGAATTTAAAGTGTGTTTGTTTGTTCTACTTTCCAATCTTGTTAAATTATGTATACAGTGGGCCGTTCTGCTGTGAAGAGAGATGGCACAAAGCCTTTTATGTTTAAACTGCAGAGAGCTACTGCCAATCACTGCATGATTATAATAAACACAGAGAGAGGAACACGTGGCCAAAACATGATTTACCACAGGACTCAGTGCCGTCAATTTTACATGGCATGAAATAAAAATAAACCATAGGTTCCTGCGGTGCTGGAAAGTAAAAAAGTAAAAGGCACAATCGTGGTTTCTTATAAAGGCGACTGCACCTTAATCAGGCGCTATTACCACTCATACATACATCTCAAAGAATGCATAGTTACCAACAGTCCTGGATTTGCCAGGTCAGTCCCGTTTTTTGGGGGTCTGTCAAGTCAAAATTGAACCCATCTCTGGCTTCCTTACTGCCCACAAGCAGCATTGTATTTAAACTATGGGGCTAGTCACTAAAAGGTGAATTGTAGGTGAGTTGAGGTGAACATTTAATCTCACCAGTTTAGCTACACATTGTGCAGGGACAAACCTGGTGAGTTTGTTTGGCGAAGGAAATGCACCAGCTTTGTACCTGCACAATGTATAGTTAAAAAAAGTGAGATAAAATGTTCAGTTCACCTAATTTCACCTTTTAGTGAATAGCCCCCTAAGTGTGTCTGTAAACTCTATGTCTATATGAACTGTAAATGTAAAGAAATGAGCTCCAGACACTGTGTACTTGTACTGGGAAAGCCGGAACTCAATATTTCAGGATCACACCTCACTTCTTCTTGGTAATGCGAAATGGCTAGTAAGTTACTGGATGTGGACCTGAGTTTGCAGGATGTGGGGGGCCATAGTGATGTTGATGCTCAAATAGAGAAGGAACTTTCCAACAAAGCCGTTACGTACTACATCAGCTATGTCAGTTCACCTGAAGGCAAGCGATAAGCCGTGTGTAGTATAACTGCATTGAAGGACTATACAAAGTGTCGACTGTCGATGTGGGAAATGGTATACAGCACATGTGGCAGGGATGGGCAGAAGCTGGACAAATCAGGGATTGGACAAAGGAATACACCAGCCAATGCAGGCAGCAGAAAATTACCATGTGATCACTTGTAAAGTTTGACGACTGGGCAGTGGACGGGCAATGTGGCTCAAAAATGCTCAGGACAAAGGAGAGGGAGGAAGATATACTGATCCAGGGCTGGGTTCCATTCATTATAAGGAGAAGCAGCAATGCTGAGATTGAGGTAACACAAGATAAAATAGAGAAATATAGCTAGATTATGCCCTAGAAGAGGGGGCATCCCATCCAAGTGTTATCTGAAGGGGGCCGCGTCAGCAGAAATGCATTTGGGCTGCATAATTAATTATTTTTATTTACAGTTATAGCAAATAGCTTGTTAGTCATAGAAAAATGTTTGGTTGTTTAGCAGTATTACCGAAGCAGTCCAAAAACAGTTTAGATCAGCTGTACTCAAACAAAACAATGAATATATAGGGCTAATGAGGATATGAGTAGTAAAGGCAGGTGGGCGGCTCTTTGCATTCACATTATAAACCATGTTTAGGTGACAATGTCCCTTGAACCAGGAAGGGAGTACCAAGATATTTTCTTGTAAGTCCTAAAGAGATTACTATTAGCCAATATCCAAGAGGTGTCATTTTCCCCAAATTTAAAAGGTATTCATTTTATACACCTGCACAGGAGAAAAGGTTCCGTCAACCTTGCCAGGAACTGAACCTGCAACCCTGAAGATTGTATATACTGGAATACACAAAGATGTGTACATAGTAAACTAATATGAGGCTACAAAAGTAAGATGAAGGGGTACATCATAGAAAAAAAAATACTGTCTGTACTCCTCAACACAACAATACAAGTCTACAGAGTGCAAACAAGTGGATTGGACTATTTACACTTTGACTATGTATTTGTTTGGGTTGAGTTCATATATTACCTTATTGTATATATAATGTCAATATTGTATTAATTTCCTTTACATGCCTGGTCCCTTGGCATTGCATCCCAGAGGATTGAACAGACTGATCCAGTTAGTGTATTAACCTACTGAGCCGTCTCTCCATAAAATATAAAAATAATAAAACCAAAATCTTCCATTTTTACATAGGGTGGGTCTGAGGACCAAAACGGAGCATTTTTTCAACAGAGCATATATGTCAGATAGCTTTAATCCACGTGAAAAAGTGATTAGAAACATTCACAACTATGCAGTTGTGTATTAAGTACAAGTCTTAATACAGCATTACTTTACTAACAGAGTAGTGGATGCATGGAATAGCCATCCAGCGGAAGTGGTAGAGTTCAACCTGGTGGAGGAGTTTAAGCATGCGTGGGGATAGGTATATCCTGCATATAGGATAAGGCCAGGGAATGATGAAAGTCAGACTAGATGGCCTGAATGATTCTTATCTCTCGACACATTCTATGTTTCTATATTTGACACAATCCCTTATATTTATTTTATTGTACAATGTACAGTCCTCCTGCAGTTTTACATTGAAAATAATTGCACTGGGGCCTTTAAAGTCAGTGATGTCCAATAAGAAGGGCATTGAGTGCAATATCAATTAATCTATTGCACTTTACTTGCAGGGTTAAGGAGTCAGAAAGAGTGGAGGAATAACAGATCTGTTTCGTTAGCTTTATATGATGTAGTAACTCTCTAAAAATAAGATTTTGGACACTACAGGTGGAACTGAAAGTTAGAGGGACGACCGGATCCACACTTCCGATATTAAAATGAGGAGTCATACTCTCGGCACTCTCGCCACACACAACAAACAAAGGAAGAAACCAACAGGGGTAGAGGATCATCCATCAGGTATTCCAGGTAAGTGCTGTGTAGAAACATTTAATATTCAATCCGTCATACAAAAGGCTGTAATAGAGAGTAGGATATACCCGGTGGGATAAAGTGCTACGCGTTTCGCGCCTATATGCTGGCGCTTCGTCTGAGACGAAGCGCCAGCATGTAGGCGCGAAACGCGTAGCACTTTATCCCACCGGGTATATCCTACTCTCTATTACAGCCTTTTGTACTATAGGTGCAACTGCCTCTTTAAGGGGAAAGAGGCCTGGCATGCATCAACCTATGTATAGACAATTGATAGGATTTAGCTCTAACCTCCATTCTCCAAAGTCTGGAAGGACACAAGTTCCGGATCTGGTATGAAAAGGGATCCAGGACTTGAGTGCAGTTGATGATTTAGGTCTTGTTCAATCAGCTTTAAATCCTCCATGTCCAGGGGCCGGCTCTTCAATAGTTTCTCCCGGATATTGCTTGATTCTGAAAAACCACAACTAAAATGCATCATTGTCTTCAGTTACTTGATCTGTTTGTTTGGGACTCACACATCTTTTACATTACCTGATATACTCAAGGCATCCATCAGCTGCTGCAGGTTAGATATCTGACGTGGATTCAGGAATAAGTGCAGTGACCCGATCTTTCCATCGATTTCAAGCTGCATATAAACATTAATTTTAATAACAAAGAAACTAAAATGTATATTAATCCGGCAGAAGGCCACTTCTGCCTGATTAAAGGACAACTGTCAGCAAAGAATTAAGTTATGTCTAATTGCAAGATTGCATTAAATGCAAGCAGGGTCGGCGCCACCGTAAGGCTGTTTAGGCAGCCGCCTTAGGGCACTGCAGGGTGGGGGGGGGGGGGGGGCGTGCAACAGAGTGGAGAGTGCTAGGTGGAACAAATAAAAATGCCAGTAGAGGCACTGGCTGGGGAGGCACCGCTCTGCTTCATGGGGAGGGGGCGGACATCGCACACGGGGAGATCCCCCCATCCCAAGGTCTGTCTGGGGGGGGGGGGAGCAGGGGAGGGGGGAGAGTGAATAGGGGAGGGGGAGGAGAGAACAGGATAGATGGGAGAAAACAGAAATGGGGGAGAGAACAGAGGAAGAGGGAGAGAGAACAGAGATGACGTAGGAGGGGGAGAGAACAGAGATGGGGGAGAGAATGGAGGAAGAGGGGGAGAGAACAAAGAAAGAAGATATGGGGAGAGGGAGGATACATAAGGGATATGGGAGAGGGAGAGTCATGAGATTGGAGGGGGTACCAAAAAGCACTTTCGTCTGTGTAGCAAAAAATCCTTCCACGGGCCCTGAGTGCAAGCATTTTAAATAGAAATCCATTAATGAGAGAATGATAATATAGTACATTACTGGGTATTCTTTGCTTGTTTAGCTCTGTCTGGGGGCAGACATTTTGGGTTAGCTAAAAGGAAAAGATTCTAAAAAAAAAACATGTTTGCGGTATTTCTAACCAGAGCCAAGAGGACTCATTAATACACTTTATTTGTATTCTTTCATCAGTAATCTGTAAACGACTGTCGTGACAAACTGCGTCAGTCAGAGGATAAACGTTTAGCATTTTCATGGAAACATTGCAAGTGTACATGTTTTAGATAGAAATGTTTTAATGAAAGAATATAAATTAAATACCTTATTGAACCCTCTTTGCTTGTATAGCACTAGTAGGGGGAGGACGTGTTGTTTAGAAGGAATATCTAATTTGTATTGTTTCATAAACAAATTTCCACAATCTACACTTAATACACAAGTTTATTTTTTGCTCACAGTTGTCCTTCCAAGAAGTATAACCTGCTGATTTTGGCAGCTGCTAAATAGCTTCTAAGCTCACCCCCCTAAGGAGCTGTGCACCACCGCTGACGTGATGTTGACAGATTGACAGTGACGAATCAAACTTTGCCTTCTAAGTATCCAAGCCATAGAGTAGTCTCTGCTTGCGTGGCAACGATGCTTGTGAAAATGGAGCCGTTTAGCAAGCAAATCCTTTTTTAGAGTGGATATTTATGGATTCTTACAGATGCAGAGGGAAACATGAGGGAGTGATGTGTATTTGTTAGACATTTTCGTCCGAAAATAGAATTTTTGTCCATTCGTCCGAAAAACGAATAAATGAAAATGCTAAACTAACGAAAGCCGAATGAACGAATGGTTAATAAACGAAAATCATTCGTCCATTCGTGCTATTGGCATTCTATAAACCGAAATAGAGTCAGTTTATAGAATACCAATAGCATTACATACATTCCATAAACCGACATAATGAATGACTTTCGGTTTATGGAATGCATGTAATGCTATTGCTATTCTATAAACCAAATGTCGTTCGGTTTATAGACTTTCGGCTTATGGAATACATGTAATGCTATTGGCTTTCTATAAACCGAAATAGAGTCCCCATTCATAAGAAATTCTTATGAATGGGGACTCTATTTCGGTTTATAAAAAAAGCCAATAGCATTACATGTATTCCATAAGCCGAAAGTCTATAAACCGAACAACATTCGGTTTATAGACTTCCGGTTTATGGAATGTGTAGGTCAATTGATTCGTACGAACGAATAAAACGAAATGAAAATAATGAACGAATTTCGTCTGAAACAAATGCAGTAATGAACGAAATGAAAGGGAACTATTTATTAAACAGTGAACTGTGGTGAACTGGCAAGGGAACTGCAGAATCATGGCATTTATAGCTGAGAAAGCTGGAGACTTTTTCCCCCACACAGCTAATAATGCCAATTTCCTTGTCGGTTCTATAGTGAATAGACCACAATGCATGTGTTGCACATGCTGCTTACTATTGGGAGGCAAAATCGCTTGGAAGAATCGATGAAGAATAGAGACCAAGCAAGTGTCTTATGTGATAAAATAATTCAAAAGTGTTAGCACACAGATAGCGGTTTCAGAGATTCAGTCTGGGTACATTAAACTTTACACCATTGTTTTTATTACGGTTTATCTCAGATCACTAGGAGTTAGCAAATATCTATGGTGGGTTCTTTTTGAGGCCTGTTTGTATAGTAATCAGACAGGTGTGATCTCTCTCTCGCTTATTTTACAGTGAAGAACACACCATTTAAGTTATGGTGGGGTGAAGGTGTTGGAAACCCCCTCCACCTGAAATTCAACGGGTAGCAGAGGCATTTCTTCCCCACTGAAATCTCACATTCACAGTGTTATCCCCACTGCAAGGGATTCTGGGTAGGCATGTGCAAGTCAGGTCAACAATGATCACCTTTTACTTCTAAAATCCACTTTATGTATGGACAGTCTTTAAATACAGCCCAGGACACAGGTACAAAAGCCATATTATCACTCATGGACAGCTGTTTTGTCTTTTAATGGGACTTATCAACATGAGGTTGGTATACTGGCTTACTGCTGGAGGCTTGGAGCAGTACATGAAGAACACACCATTTAAGTTATGGCGGGGTAAAGGAAAGGGACCGAGTAATGCTGAATTAACTCTTGTGATGCTGTTAACTCAATAAATGCTGAGTTAACCCTAACAGTAAAGGTGATGGAAAAACCCCTCCACATGGAATTCAGTGAGCAGAGAGTCATATTTAACATAGATTTCTTCGTTGATTAGCACCAGAGACCCATAATTCAGGTTATTTCATCCCCTACGATAATTAAAGCTGCATTAAACCACATCCAAAATTTCTGTCCCCATAATCGTGATGCCGGGGGCTTCAGGGGGGAAAAATCAATACTGACGGCGCCATCCAGCTGCGTATGTACAGCTGTGATGGATGGCAAGCTGCAGTGCAGAACCTATTACCTCTGGTGACCCAGAGAACATAGGAGCACAAGCCTGAGCCATGGTCCCAAATCTTTATTACTCCACGAAAAAACTAAAAATTCTTTCACAATCTAATTATAGCTTTAGCTCTAGATCTATAAAAGAAGCAAGTTACTCTCAAAGGTTACTGGATCGCGGTCTAGACTGTGATACTGAATACACTGCATTATGCAGTATTGGCACATAGTATACATCTTTCTGTCACCTTTGGTCCTGGGAACACGTCAGTTTGTTTCAGTTTGAATGTAAGCTCAGTACATCCAGAGAAGCTGCCAATCTGGAGGGTAGGAGAGGAAGGTGCTGTGGACTCCGCAGGCCGGCTGGGAGACCCTGACTGGTGCATTGGATCGGACTCTGTATTTCTGGAAGATAAGGGGTTGTCCTGTGGAGAAAAAAAGGGTAATAAGGGAAATCAAGTATAATTTAAGTAAGCCGACACTATGAAGCAGCACAGAACACATGCCTACTGCTAAAGGATGTATAAGACGACACATAGAAACTGATAATCAATAGATCTCAATCATTGATACACAAAATAAAGTTACACAAGTCTTTTCCTAGAATACACAAGTGTTAGACTGCCTTTCTTAGTAGCACATCTGTCAAGATGACATTGTTATTTAGATTATTTGAGAAATGTGTTGTCCCCTGGGAGGTATACACTGCCAGAAATACAAGTGAGCAAGATCAATGTCCACATAAGACAACATATTATAAAGCAATGTGTTCTAAACTTTCAAAGAGATAAAGTATCACAACTAAGAGTAACACAGTCTTAAACCAAGCCCACACATGGCTATACCCATGAATATATCATGTATGTATTGTATTAAAGAGCAGACATGTGGAGAAGGTCTCTTTTTTTTCCAATGCCTAGTGAATAGTGAAAAATGTTTTGAGATCCAGGCTTTTAAACTAACAAGTGAGAGCAATTGGCTGGCGCACGGCGATGTGTGTGCTTTGTTTGTCTTCCAGTGTGTATCCTCAGTCAGGCGTATGACTGAACATACAGCAGTGATAAACACTGAAGGCTATGTTCACCAGTGTCTTGTCACACAGATATGAAGTTGGCTTTTAATTTCCAGGTGGTGCACCTTCATCTAATGACCCTTCCCACTTTCCATATCTATTCTAGCTTTGTCCTCTCTCTACTGTATTTGTACCTCAGAGGAAGGCATTGGAGAGGAAGCTTGTCCTGAGGCCTTGAATTCCTCACAGTGGAGAGAAACTCCACTGAGCTGCAGGATCTTTTGGATGAAAGCTGGAGGTTGATGGATATCCACAGGGATGGTTTGAGCAGAGTCCCGAACAGCTTCATCACAATAATCTAGTCTGAGAGAGAGGTGAAATCAGGTTAGAAGATAATAGGATGGACATTGTGGGACATATTTGATTAATTACATGGGTTTTTCAGCCAGCATAGAGGCCTGACAAAAACCCTTGGGCTGCCATTTGGTCATAAATACTCTAGGACACAAAAAAGAATGTCACGGGGGATGACAAGGGTATAATGAGCAAGGGATTGAAGATGGGCCAAAATCACTAACACTACATGCAAATATGCTCTAAACTACAAAAACATTAAAAAATTATTCGTTAATGTGGCACAAGTTTCAGAACGGCAGACAGTTAACTAAAATAGCCCAAACCATGAAACAGGGTAGTAACAACCTGCACATTTACATTCCTCAGTACAGTTAAATCATTCACTTTACAAAATACCATTACAAATGTGGCACTTTGGTACCTAAAGAGAAATCTAGCTCTGATGGCTAATATATAGGAAGAGGAAATACAAAATCAAAAGGAGATAGTAATCGTAGGAAAGGACCATAAAAGAGTCAAATAGGATACGATATAGAAAAAAAATCATGAGCAGATGACAGGGTAAGAATATACAATCAAACCACATGATAAAGACAGGGATAGAAGAAAGAAAAATCAAAATGGAGCATGCAGCAGAGGTTTTCTAATGCTACCACAGACTGGTAGTGGGAAGCTGGTACCTCGTTTGGATATGTGGTCAAAGCCAAGACTATAGATATAGGACCGGTCTGGCCTAAATAGCTGCATAAAACTAATCTTTCCCAAATCTGACCTTTTAATGTGGATTTCAAGGGCTGTCCCAGTGGCAGAATCTGCTGGGGTGTTCTCAATCCGGATAATAGTGTCCAGAAATGTCACCTTTATCCTCCGCAGCACTGCAAAAAAACAACAACACAGAAGACATTGGCATGTATTCATGAAAGAGGAAGCCGCGGGGATTTGAGAAGGGAACTGCAAACTTAAGGCCAAAGTAACAGAGTTGGAAAAATGATCCACTTCAGCTGAACTGGAGAATTCTTCCAGCTCGGCTACTTTGGCCTTAAAATAGCCATTGTGGAGAGACAGACAGACATGGGATGGCAATCACTATGTCACTCTGCAAACAGACCCGAGGAAGCTGCCTCTTCTATTAGACAGTGCGGAATACCTGTTGAGCGAATGTCTTACCTGTCTCTAAAGTTTGTGCGAACATCTCCAGTCCTTCTATGGGCTGTGACGGCTCTGATGGTTCTTCAGCTTGTTCCTTTAAGCACTCCTGGGCAAGCTGCATACTGGTAGTCATGCAGGAGGACCAGCTATGGCTGTCTGTATCTGCCGAGGCTGAACAGGAGATTAGGATACTGGGTGCAATCTATATTTTACTGGTTAGAGTGCACAGTTTCACTGCAGAGTCAATAAACCATTAACGAAGAGAATGAAAGGCAGCGTAGAAATTAACATTTTATTTTTATGGAGGTTATGTAAAAAAAATAGGT
Organism: Pelodytes ibericus; assembly: GCA_036172795.1. Taxonomy (NCBI): domain Eukaryota; kingdom Metazoa; phylum Chordata; class Amphibia; order Anura; family Pelodytidae; genus Pelodytes; species Pelodytes ibericus. Next base: position 25,484,298 of record CM069863.1, on the reverse strand, counting down.
GCATGTGGGATGCTGAATGTGGTCAGGAGTTAGTGCTATATACGGCAGTCCTACACATCTAGGTTGCTCAGGCACAGGACGCAAAACCACATATAAAAAAAAAAAAAGTTATTTCCATACACATGAAAGTGTAAACTTTTTTTTTTTTTTTTTTTTAAAGGTGCAATTGTCATTACATATAAGACACGGTGATTGAGCAATTATTTTATTTTATCCTTTATACACTTTCATGAATGGTATTTTTTTTACCACCTACTGTATCACCAAAGCTTTGCTTGTACCGTGACTATAGAGATTTTTTTTTAATTGAAAATGATCTATACATTGTGTTAGCAGATTTGCGAGTAAATGTCTAAATTAGGAGACAAATGTGTTTTAAATGTGTCTGTGGAGTCTCCGGCTTATGACATCACCTGTGACTTAATATGCAAATTAACTGGTCTTCAATGGAAAAAAAATGTCATATCAAGCCGTAGGTGATGTCATAAGCAGGAGACTCCACAGACACATTTAAAAACACATTGTCTCCTAATTAAGCATTTGCTTGCAGTTTTGCCAACACATTGTACAGATAATTTTCAGTATTTTTTTATTCCCTGCATGCACAGTAAAAGCCATGTTTAGGTGATACAGTTCTTTTAAATGTACAGAGACATTGTCAAACAAATAATGATTCAATTTAAACAAAAAGGCAATAACCTGATTATTAAGCCCTATAACGTGCTTTCTTTAGTGTTTATTTCTTCACCCACCATTTCTGCATCCTGAGCCATTGAACCACACAATGCCAAAGTAGGTAGTAAATATTTTACCACAAGGCATCACAGACAGGAAATGAACAGTCATCATTATGGCACTTGGCAATTAAGTAGTAAATCACTGTACAATCTTATCATTGAAAATATAAAATTGACCAGTTCATTTGGTAAAAAAAAAATTACAAAATGGTTCTCACACTGTACTTTTAAAGGACAATTAAAAAAGGACAGTTTTTTTTAAAACTCTTGCTTCCTTGTGGGAAGTGAACGGTTAAAATACATATCCCACTTCTGGCAGAAACCAGACATGTATCTGTACAGTTGAGACACAGCAGGTATGAAGGCTGGCACGTGCTGATCGGGGTCTGCAGAGTGTTAGCGCAGAGAGAGGGTCTCGTTTTTGGATGTAACCAGCAGGGGGATCTTTTTTCATCAAAGTGAGAGCCAGTCATTGACCAGACCGAGGTGCCGGCTTCCCAGGGGAGAATGGCAGCTGCCCGTCAGAGGTTTTTATATCTCTACTCATGGCTGACACTTTAAGAGGGAAATCCAAAATGTCAGCAAAAAAAAAAAAGTTATGTTTAATTTAAAGATTGCATCAAGTGTAGGTATTTTAAATAGAAATTATTTCATGAAAGAATATAAATAAAAGCACCTTACTGAGCCCTCTTTGCTTGTATAGCTCTAACATGGGGGCAGACATCTTTGGTCAGATGGATCAGATCTTCCATCAACTGACCAAAGATTCTAAACAAGATGTCAGCCCCAGATAGAGCTGTACAGGCATGGAGAGTATTTATGGTATTATATGTGTATTCTTTTGTTAACATATTTATTTTTAAAATGCCTACCCTTGATGTAATCTTTCAGTTAAAATAACTTATGTATTGTCACAGTTGTCCTTTAATGAAGCACAAGACTATTTGCAAGATGAAATTCTCCCTGGCTGGATGTGTGTTCAGCATAATAGACAATAGAAGTTGCCTTGTGTGTACTTGACTGATACAAACTGAGCACTCAGTGATCATGTGTGGACTGTTTGCAAACTCACCATTTCTGTACTTGGGACGGCAGGTAACTTGTAGTTCAGACACCTCGACTGTACAATTTTCGGTGACAAGAGCAGACCATGGGATAGTGACAGATATGCTGCCGATAAAGCCATCAATAATCTCTAGCGGAGCTCCAGCTGAGTCCAGAAGATCATTCACCGACTGAGAGAAGTGTATGAGGGTAGAAAGGTCAAGGTGGAGGAATTAAAGTGTAGGACAGGATACGTCAGAGTGCCAAAGGGACGCAGTAAATGGAACAGGGAGAGAGAAAATAAAACGAGATCCACAATAAGGTATTGAGGAGTAATGATCAAGAGAGAAGAGGACAGAAAGGAAAATCAAAGCAGGGAAAGGGGTACATGGTCCAGAAAGCAGACACAAAGAAGAAGAAGAAGAAGAAGTAGAAAATGTACAAATATAATTATATTTGTAACTTATAACAACCAAAATATATTTTCCATTACATTAAACACCATATTTATTAGCTTTAGGTGTCAAGCAGGGACTTAGATACTTCCATAGAGTACTATTTATAACAATAAAAAGTTAGTAGCCGGCACTAGGGACTTTAGGAGCCAGGCCTACCAGGCTCCTGGCTTTTGCCAAGCCCTGTTATAAACAAACATAGGATGATCAATGAAAGGTGTATGAGAACTACTCCCATGTTCCTGTATTTACTAATTCAATTGGTATGTGTTTTAGTTTGTGACGTGATGCAAGGGGATCAATTGAGCTGGTGACTACGATCTAAGAGGAGCACCTACCCATCCAAACCAGTTATATTTCGCACTTCTGACCTATTTACATATATCCCGGTCACAAAATAATAGCTGCTATGTTGGGTATCCTTTGGACTTTCTGACAGTTAAAGGGGTCATCGGGTCAATGTGACATTCCAGGATTCGGACAGCACATTCTGTCTTTATGATAGAGGGTGGCAGCTGAGACTTTTTTTGGAGCATGTTCAAGCCTTGCACAAGTAAATTAAACAAAGATAGCTTCTTAGAAACAGCCAGGACATTTCAAGAACTGTCTCACTGATCTTTTGTTGGTGTATGTTTTAGATGTACTCGGTAACCTGTTTTCTCGCAGACTACAACATTTTCCAACTTTCTTACAATTTCTAGCATATTTCAAACTCCAGCGAATGGAAAAATAATGTGATGACGAATGGGAATTCATGTAATGGACAGGTTTTTTTTGTTCCCTAACAAGAAACTAAAACTAAGTCACATCAGTGGTGTATGATCAAGTGATAAAGCAACGGATTCAAAATTGGGGTTTTAATGTGCTCGACCTTTTAATCTGTATTTTAATGTACTACAGGTTGAGTATCAGTTATCCAAAATGATCCGTTAGCCAAAAATATTTCCGGATTTTACCACAAATTGCAAATTCCACACACGCCAATCAGAATGCAAGGGCACAACAGTTTATTCAGTGTCCAGCCCCTCTAAACTGTGATATAGCCTTCCCATGCATGCTCAGATTACCCCACCACCACAAATGGTAATACAATGGCCCGTGTGCAGGCCTGACGCGCTAATGGCAAGTTCCCAATGATGCCTCACATAACAGCAAAAGTGATTTATTTGCTCCAAACAGTATTTTCATTGATACTACTGTATTTCATGAATGCTGAGAGGCTTTGGTATCAGTGAAAATTACCCATTATCCAAAATATCTCTGGTACCAAGCATTTTGGATAAGGCGTACTCAACCTGTAGTAAATACATTGGCATTTATGGTATAAACAAGAGTCACTGAAGCAAGCTCTGTGCAACATGCAAAATCCACAATCTGGGATAGTAATGTGCGTTGCAGTTACTTCTTGGGGTTGCACTCGATGCAGAGAGGCAATTTAAAAATCTTCAAATGATTTGGGGTTTGTACAGAATAAAACACAAAACAACTTCCCAGCGGGGGAAACTCAACATATGTCAGATAAGATCGTATGGGATTCTGTTTGCATTATTTTTATTTATTTTTTAATTAGGAGTTTATTATATTAGGGACAATGTGCCCGGCAGAACAACATTTTTTTTATAGCCAACCAATAAAAACAATTATACAACTAATAAAACACATAATACACAATCCAGGGGGAAGAAGACGGTGTTTGTCCAAAATGCTGTTTACATTGAACTTATTGTACAAGTTTAGGTCAATAATAATGTGCAATTAGCATGGCAACAATATTATGACAAAAACATTTAATTTAAATCTAATAAACATAGTCCCTTCTACAGTATACATTTTCCTGTTCCTCGGGTTTCTGCCCTGAAAGCATTAGATTACACTTAAAAAAAAAAAAGAAGTTCAAGCTTCTTTTGGGTGGTTTACAATATATGGAGCAGCTACCTCGTACACTAGTAAGTGGCCTCTGAGAACAAAGGAAATAATGGTGGGAGCTCTATTAGATATAGCCTCCTAGAGTTCAACGTGGGCATGTAAATACACAGTTATAAAAATGGTGTATGTTACATACATGTATAAGGAAAGAACTGTTAAGAAAATACAATTATAAAAAGATACAAAACAGATCATACAAAACAAAATCAGAAAAACATTTACACTAATAAAATATATGTGGATAGTAAAACATATTTGCACTGTATATTCTGATAATATATGAGGGTAGCAAAACATATTTGCACTGTATATTCTGATAATATATGGGGATAGTAAAACATATTTGCACTGTATATTCTAATATATGAGGATAGTAAAACATATTTGCACTGTATATTCTGATAATATATGGGGGTAGTAAAACATATTTGCACTGTATATTCTGATAATATATGAGGGTAGTAAAACATATTTGCACTGTATATTCTGATAACATATGGGGATAGTAAAACATATTTGCACTGTATATTCTGATAACATATGGGGATAGTAAAACATATTTGCACTGTATATTCTGATAACATATGGGGATAGTAAAACATATTTGCACTGTATATTCTGATAATATATGAGGATAGTAAAACATATTTGCACTGTATATTCTGATAATATATGAGGATAGTAAAACATATTTGAACTGTATATTCTGATAATATATGAGGATAGTAAAACATATTTGCACTGTATATTCTGATAATATATGAGGATAGTAAAACATATTTGCACTGTATATTCTGATAATATATGAGGATAGTAAAACATATTTGCACTGTATATTCTGATAATATTTGTAAACGTTATTTGGTAACCACAATGCACCTTTCTATTCTTTTTACAAAACTGTATTTATCATCTGCTCATAATTACCGATGTTTCTTCATTTTAGTTGGGGGAAAATAAACCTGTCCATTATATTATTATACTCTGATAATATTTTTAAACTCAGCTTTTTCAAAAAAAAGATTAAAGATTGGAAAGGTGCATTCTGTTTACTGAACCGCGTGTAAATTTTTTTTACTATGTGCATATATTTTATTAATGTAAATTATTTTCTGATTTTGCTTTATTTTCAATAAACAAATTGTATCAATCTTTACAGTTCCTACGCGTTTGAAAATCCCCTTTTTATGACAAGACCATGTGCCTTGTATGCAAATTATTATTTCCCTTTGTAAGTTGTTCATTTGCATAACCTATCACAATGTGATGTCATAAACAGGAGACACAACAAGCACATTTAAAAACACATTTTCCTCTTCGCCTATGTATTTGTTTAAAATGTGTGTGAACACAGCGTATACATCCTTTTGTATAATCTACACTCACAATAAAAAGTATGTTCATGTGACTGAGTTCCTTTAAAGTTCAATAATTATAAAAATGTATGCATTTATTAAAAATGTTAACATCTTTAGTCTAAATAAGTTTAATTTACTCCAAAATGTCAGGTTACCAGATTCTACTCGGCCTACCACTCATATGTAAACATTTGGCTGGAGACTGGGTGATAAAAAAATAAAAAAAACACATTTAAAGTGCTTCAAAATAGCAAAATGCTAACTGATAATTGTCCCAAATGTTTACTACAAGTGGAAATGTGACACTAAAAGGATGATAGGAAAATGGACATTTTCCATACAGGGGTGATCATCAAAACAATCATTTATGTGCCTTAGTTCTTAACACTTTTGTGACGCTAGGACATTTGTCGAGCCCTGGTATAGAATGTCCAGCGTTTAACAGCTCATAGCGCCATGCCGTCGGGAGGTCTCATTATTTTTTGGCATGGACCCACAGGGTTCTGTGGCCAGGAACAAAAAGTGGCATTTTGGTGCTTGCGTCTTCTGGGATGCGAACACCATGCTTCACGAAGGGGATAAAAGGACACTTTATAAAAAAAAAATCCTCTTAGAAAAATAAGAGCTTTATTTATATCTGGTAGTGCAGAGAGAGACCCTCGTTGTTGCATGGGATCAGCAGAGGGGACCTTAACTAGCAAAAGACCAATCTGCACACTCCAATCAAATAAGATGGGCAAGACCGGGTCAGATCATGCCACCCTACAAACCTACTGTGTCTCAGCTATGAGACACGGCAGAGAGTAAACACGTGTATCTCTTAAGATACACTTTGGGCTTACTCCAAGACAGCAGGACATAGTATTTTAACTCTTGCTTCCTTTAAGTGCAGAGAGTGAACATTATTTTTCCATGCCATGGGGGGGTTTCTCAGTGATTATCTACAATTAACCTATTAACACCCTAAACACAAATCATCTTTCTGCACAAAGATTCATCTCTAGTGTACTTTCTTTCATATATTGCATTTAGTCCATTAAAAAGAGCACATTATCACACATCAAAACAGAGCGCAATATTTTGGACCAATGTGGATGATGTGTCACTTAACTTTCAGAACACCATAGTTTAATAATAATATTTATTGCAATTTGAAGTCAGTTAAAATCTACTATAAAAGTATGGCACTGAGTCTCCACAATATGCCGTTTATTGAGAAGACATCACAGCCAATGTGTTATGGGAGTGAAACCACCTGGTAGAAAAAAACAGAAGCCTATGCGTTTCGCGCTGTCCAACTAGGCAAGGACTAAGTGCTAGTTTGCAGGCGCGAAACGCATAAGCTTCTGTAAAAACCACCGGGTGGTTTTACTCACATAGCACATTGGCTGTGATGTCTTCTCTCTACTCAGTGTCATACTTCCATGGAGGCAGATTTCCTCATTTGGGTGCTGTCTCTTTTCGGTGGGAATGCCGAAGGGGTGTGTTCAGAGCTGGCAGAAACAGGCGTCTCTCGATGGATCACGTAGTATCCCCATCGCATCGCAAACCCATGATATACCAACAATACCATAGCACTGGCAGAGTTTTAAATCAAAGCTCTCTTTTTTTTTTGGAACTACATGATATAAACTTGTTTAAGCTGTCCATAGTACCTGTAGGTGCCAACGAAAAGTATCAAAGTTAAGTTCAACTCTGTATGCCTTTATACCAGTCCTGGCTAACCTAGGCAATGCAGATGTTTGAGAACGACATATCCAGTAATGCTCAGTCTTAAAAAGGTATGTAGTTCCCAAACCCCTCCAGAGCCAAGGTTAGCCATCACTGCTTTATACCTTCATTCATCTCACATGATGCACTGTTTATAAAATACAAACTATTCCTACATTAAAGAATATTGCTGTAATAATAAACTATGCATTCAAACGCCTTGAGATAATGGAAGACATGTTTCTCAGAATATAGTAATATGCAATCAACCCTTTTGTGTAGTTCTTAAGCAGGAGGTTCTTCTACAATGCAGAGGGGGTCATACATAGAAGCTGATGCTTAAAGAAGAGTTCCGAAAAAAGTTACAACCACTGACATCTTATATGTAACAGTAATAATACAGTTTTTATACCATCCCCATCCCTTTTCTGGCTGAGCTTGTGTATCTGCCAACTACTTGTTGGCATGGAATCCAAGCAAACTTTCAGGAGCATACGAGCACTGTTTATTTAAAGAAAAAATGCAATAGGTGCCAGGGCAACCCAGAATTATAAAACTGGAAGACAAGTCGCCAACTGATGACAAAAGTTGGGATTACGCGGTCTAAGAAACTAAAAACTCATAGGACCAGGGCTCCCTTGCTCTACTTTAAACTATGTGTAGGTATACATGTTAAGTCTTGTAATGTAATAACCTAGTCTTGCCTGCTCCCAAACAACACATGTACAATAACAATTTGGTACTTTTAAAATCTCCAGCCAAACCTTGCCATTGGCTGCAGATAATCAAGACATATGTCTCCTACACAAATTCAGGTATATATGGGCAGAGTTTTAATAATATTACTTCACGTCTCGAAAAAAGGTCAAACCTTTCAGAAATATTCACAAATACTTCTTGTGCAGGTTCTTTAATAGATCAAAATTCACTAACAGTTACATATTCCGGATATTGACTCTGTATAGTGGTATTTTATTGGCAGGCCGGTAAAAAAATATTTAGAGCAACGTTAAGTCTATGGAGTTAGTAGCTTGGCCGGTATTTTTTTGAAGAAAAGGTGGCAACCCTAACTCGGTACCCAACGCATTTCGCCATATAAATAAATATTAATGTAATATGCAGTTTACGTATCGAATTCCCTTTTTGATGGTACACTTTCCAAATAGTTAACATGATTCCCTACTACCTTCTGTATCATTTGATGGTGCGATAAATGTTGGTGCGCTGTAAATAAATTATAATATATTATAAAATATATATATTACCCAAATATCCAAGTGTATGTCAGTAAGACGTCCGCTTCCATTGTACAGGTCCAAGCTCAATTGTTCGAGGCTCAAGCGCTCCTCCAGGTAATGGCCCAGATAACGTTGCAACAGGTACCTGCATGCCCTCTTCTTGATGGAACTAGACCATGGGAAAAGCCACCGAGACATAATGGGGACAGGGAGGGTCTATGGCAGGCCACGCTCACCTCATAGCCCCTAATTGGGGGGGGTGTTAGTCACCCACGTCTTACTGTCACAGACACAGCCTTTGTGTATTTATAGACCTGTGTCACCTGCTGCCCTGAAAGGTCTATGGTCTAAGAGTCCTACATTACACCCAGTAGAGGTTAATCACACCTAGGATTTTTAAAAAATAAAACAAAATAAAACCTGTGATAACTATTTCATAACCGTATTATGTCCGCCTTTGCTCAGGAGAGTGCCGTATTTTTAACTGCTGTCCCGGTGTTCTTCCGTGTCCCGATGTTTTTGTTGGTGCTTTAAATTTCCAGACATGCGCAGAGCAGCACAAGCCAGAGCGCATGCGCCGGCAGCCCTAGACTAGGCGCGCGTGCGCGTGACTGAAGACAGTCACCGCTCACGCGCTGTTGTTGATAGTCGGGCCTTTATTTATTTATTTGTTTGTTTGTTTTTCCAGAACGCGCATGCGCATGGCTTCAGAACGAAACGGCCTGTTCTGAACTAAACGGCTGGAACATGACGATATAACTGCGCATGCGTGCCTAATTCTGCGTCCTGCATTGCTATTTCACCCAGTAAGGGTTTCTCTGTCGGGCCTTCCCGAGTTGATGGACGGTAATAATATTATTATACGGTCTGGAAAAAGTGTTGTAGAATACGTTTAGATGTAAGATATCGATGTGACTGGTGGCAAAATATATTACAATCAGGTGATTTTTATTATTCATTTATTAATAATGTGTGACATGTAGTATATTAGTAATATTATAAATTCTTAAAAACGTGATAAACACACAATTTTTCTGATGCTGGCTGTGGAGTCAATTTAAATAGTTGATTAATTTACAAAATGTAGAGGAAAGGATGCCAAAATCTTACAGATTTAATGAGACTGATTATCTGTTTTTTTTTTTTTTTTAATTCAAATATAAGTTAATATCTTGCTGATAATAACTGTATTTAATTAAATTCAATAAATATAAATAATCTAATCATTTAATAAATATGATAGTAATATATATAATAAAACCATCATAGATCAATTGTTCATTGCCATGGTAATTGTAATATGCCATAATAGCATATTTATGTAATAAACTAAAACAGGGCTCGACAAACCCCAGGCGCCAGGTCGCCATGGCGACCAGGAAATTAGACCTGGCGCCTGGGTGCTGTCGGCCTCATGGTCCCCTTGCCGCTGCCATCTGATTTTTCCGCAGCGCGAGGGGGTAAAGTCTGTGCCGATGGCCGATGGCACAGACTGCAAGCTCCGCCCCCTCGCGCAACGCGTGTCTGAGTGCCGGGTGTCGTCACGTGACATCCTGGCACTCAGCAGGCCGACCAAAGGAGATCAGCAGCAGCACGAGTGTCCCCCTCCCGTGCAATGAGGTAAAGCAGCTGGGAGGGGGACACATCAAGAAGAAACCCCCAAGAAAAGACTATGTGAGGTGGGTGTGTGTTTGTATGTATTGTAAAGTAGGTGTGTGTGAGGTGTTTGGATATATGTGTAAATGTAAAGTAGGTGTGTGTGAGGTGTTTGTATATATGGGTATATGTAAAGTAGGTGTGTGTGAGGTGTTTGTATATATGGGTATATGTAAAGTAGGTGTGTGTGAGGTGTTTGGATATATGTGCATATGTAAAGTAGGTGTGTGTGAGGTGTTTGGATATATGTGCATATGTAAAGTAGGTGTGTGTGAGGTGTTTGGATATATGTGCATATGTAAAGTAGGTGTGTGTGAGGTGTTTGGATATATGGGTATATGTAAAGTAGGTGTTTGTATATTTGTGCATATGTAAAGTAGGTGTGTGTGAGGTGTTTGGATATATGTGCATATGTAAAGTAGGTGTGTGTGAGGTGTTTGTATATATGGGTATATGTAAAGTAGGTGTGTGTGAGGTGTTTGGATATATGTGCATATGTAAAGTAGGTGTGTGTGAGGTGTTTGGATATATGTGCATATGTAAAGTAGGTGTGTGTGAGGTGTTTGGATATATGTGCATATGTAAAGTAGGTGTGTGTGAGGTGTTTGGATATATGGGTATATGTAAAGTAGGTGTTTGTATATTTGTGCATATGTAAAGTAGGTGTGTGTGAGGTGTTTGGATATATGTGCATATGTAAAGTAGGTGTGTGTGAGGTGTTTGGATATATGTGCATATGTAAAGTAGGTGTGTGTGAGGTGTTTGTATATATGTGTATATGTAAAGTAGGTGTGTGTGAGGTGTTTGTATATATGTGTATATGTAAAGTAGGTGTGTGTGAGGTGTTTGGATATATGTGTATATGTAAAGTAGGTGTGTGTGAGGTGTTTGGATATTTGTGCATATGTAAAGTAGGTGTGTGTGAGGCGTTTGGATATATGTGTATATGTAAAGTAGGTGTGTTTTGTATATATGTGAAGTAGGCGTGTGTGTTTATGAATTGTGTTTATGTTTGCGTGATTGTCTGGCTCCTAAAAAAAATTTCTGGCTCCTAAAATCAAATTAAATTTGTCAAGCCCTGAACTAAAAGAATTAATATATCAGATACCTCGCATTAGTAACCTAAAGTAAAAAGTAGGGAATGGCCACGTATACAAATGCACATAACATACATGAACATATAACATTGTATACATCACCACAGGTTATATGTAGCCTCCAGCAAGGGCTGGTGGAAGGATTTTTTGCTACACAGGCGAAAGTGCTTTTTGGTTCTATCCCCTTCCTCTGTTTTTTCCCATTCTAATGGACGGACCCTGGGAAGGAACCCCCTGGTGAAATCCGCCCCCTCCCAGGGTCCTCCACTTTGGCCATGTAGAGGGCTGGTGAGGGGAGATCATCTTCCCTGCCAGTCCCTCTACTGGCATTTTTTTCCCCTGGCGCCCCCCCCCCCCCCCCCCCCCCCTGTTGCTGCGCACTAAGGCAGCCTTATGGTGGCACCGGCCCTGCCTCCAGCCATCATGCCACATGTATCATATAATTTCATGTAACTGCTTAGCGCATACACATATGTAAAGATACCGTTTTTCCAATTCGGAGTAGGAGTAGACCCTTTAGATGTGAAAAGTGCTATTAAGGGTTTATTCCCTTTTTAATAAACTGGTGATCTGCTGATTTGGCTCTTTTTCAAAAATGTTTCTACCGTGTTGTGTTAGAAGATATCGTGTTATGTAGGTGAGAAACTAGGTTGAAGGAGATTTGTAAGATTCTTCCACAAGGGCATGGAACCCTTTTTGGTCTGTAAGTCTGACATACAAGACTGTGCTAGTGCATCCATTGGTTTGCCACACTGATAGAACATGCCCACGAGGAGACACTGGAGATGTGATGTCAGCAAAACAGGGCCAATGTATTAATAGTCGCTGCCTAACAGAAATGCCTAAAAGGTTGAACGATGAATCTGCCCTCTGAATATACAAACACTAGACATGGTTGTCTATTGAATAAAGGTCCACTCACACTTGAGAATGACCTACCTTTTTATGCATAATAAAGTTAAATAATCATGCAATGTATGATTTTATTAATATTACATTATGTGTATTCTACCCATGTTTTTCACATAGTGACAAATATCAGCTTTGCACCTTTTTTCTGATCCCTACTCTGCTCTGCATTTGGCTGGCATTTGATAGGGAAAATTGAAGTGTTTTGATTATGCAAAAAGCATACTTATCATCTGTAAGACTTTATTTGTAATGTGCCCAGGGCACATCTGCAGGTTTAATTCTAGCTTTTCTCATTCACCCTGGATGAAATTGTCATTTCAAAATTTGTTCGTGAAAAGCTGATCATGATCCGAGCTGTGTGCCGGTGTTATGATAAAATATCCATGTAACGGGAAGGTTCAGTATCCAGATGTTAAGTCTCGTTTGCGGGTTCAATATCTCCTCAGCCCTCAATCTTTCGCAATCGATTGTCAGATCACTGGTCAGCACCCCTAAGTGATTCGTAGCAATTCCCAGAGGTAGACACGGCTACCAAGGATTTTACAGCAAGAATAAATTATTACAGACAAGACAGTACATTTATACATGAAAACATCTTAATAATAGATGATTGAACAATACACTCATAACAAGATTATTGCCATACAATGGGTAACAATTAAATCTGGCGCCAGGTTTAGGGGGGAACAATGGAAACATACTGGGGAAAGTAGCAACCAATGAGGCGAGAGGGGCAGAGCCGGGTCCCTTTAATCCTTTTAACTTTAGGGACTTTTAAACTCCTCACCAATGGAATGGGCGCCTACCATTTCCCCTTGAACCAGGGCGACCAATAGGATCCGTGCCGACAATCTGGAGCAACCAAAAAGCAGCGCTCAAATACTCCAAGGGCGGGTGAAAGTCCCAGGCTTAACCTTTATTGTGGCTGGCCGCCAAGGATACTTGGCCGTCCGGGAACCATACTGTCCTGAAAGTTGCTAAATCAATGATTCGTAATTCTATTTCACCTCACCTTTCGCATATATTTCTGTTCCCTATTTCGGAGCTCGGACCAATAGGAGGGAGAGCTAGTCGGCCCTTTAACTCACCACTCAATCCCCATACGAGTGACGTTGGGCCGGGTCGCGGGAGTTTTGAATGAACCAATGGGTGGCTGAGAAACAGGCTCTGTAGTGTCTAGGTTGTGGTAATGGGTACTTGGGACTTTGGGGTCGGGCACCAGAGGGGCGGGGAACACGCAAGTGATTTGCCCTTTTGGGGAGGTATTTAAACTGGGGAAAACACAAGAACACACAGGGTATACAACAGAATTAACACAACATTTCCAGGCCGGCTTCCCCAGTCATGGAGTTGCGTGACAGTCCAGTAATGCAGTTCTTACTACCGAGTGAACCACGTGTGCGCTTGATCACTCACATCGCAGATTTGAAGGCTGGGAGGCAATGCCGACAACTACACTTCCCATGATGCCTCTCGCCTCCAATGGAATGAAACGTGAGCGATTAGACCAGGGGGATTAGGGTTACAATGAGGGTAAGGATTAGGGTTAACTCTCGAGGGGTCAGAGTTAGAGTAAGGGCATGGGTTACGGTTAACTGTATAGATTACAGCTAACTCTTACCCCAACCCTAGGGTAATGTATGTACCTTGGTGAAAAAAATTATGAGTTAACCCTAATCCTTACCCTCACTGTTACCCTAATCTCCCTGGTCTAATCACTCATATTCCATACCATTGGAGGTGGGAGGCATCATGGGAAGTATAGTTGTCGGAATGTCAGATGGCATTTCCTCCCAGCTGTCAAATCTGTGATTTGAGTGATCGCACCATGCATGCAATGAATTTCCCATCGGGTGAACTGCACATGAGCACGATCACTCGGATATTATGTTCTGTGATCGCGCATGCCCAGAAGACTCAATTCACACTCAGTAATATTTGCTTGAACTGCATGCGCTGTTCACCCTATGGGAGCTACCGAGGACGTTGTAGTAGAACACCAGCAATGCAGTTTTTTCTGTTGAGTGACCCATGCATGCACGCGAGTTCCCGGAGTTTGTGGTAGAACACCGGACATATTGTCAGAACTGAGCATGTGCAGTGACAGTTTGATTGGAAAGTTGGTAACTGGATCTCTATTTAGTTCTTCTTTTGACAGCAGTGATTAATGGGGCAGGAATCTTGTGTGAGGTCACTATTAATTTGTATTATGGACATTGGAATATGAAACATGAGCAAGGGCCTAACGGCCTGAAATCCACTTACCCTTTTAGTTGCCTTTTACCAAGTTAATAAAACATACCTTTTTAATATCAGTATGTGTGGAACCTCTTTGCTATACATTGAAGTAAAAAAAATCCACACACACTTATTTATCAACTGAATTTTTACTTTCCATCATCATCACGGATCACATAATAATACAATTCTTACCAGCTCTGAGAATTGAGCCTTTTAGTAAAAATGTCATAAAACTGGTAATTAGGTATGGTGTCTGTGAACACTTAATAAAAAATGCTCTTTGAAGTGCAGGCCGCACTGCACTAGGAGGGGTGATAGTTAACATCACAGATACTCACATGCTTAAGTGAACAAAAAACAGAAATGCAAATTACCTTCAGAAAATATATATTAAAGGTGGAAAAATAATGTTTCAGGACATGGATGTGGCAATGATTTTAATACATTCTACTGGAAACAGAAATCCCATCACTATTATACAATGAATAATTTATGATAAGTTACAGCAAAATTGTCTGACTGGCAGCCTGTGTTTGTGCTATCCTGTACTGAACCGTTAATTAAAATTAATTCCAAGGCCATAATTGCACCTAAATTTACATTAAATGGCCGAATTTTTCAAATGTAGATTGATTTTAAGACTGTGTTTAAAGGAAAACAACACTTTTTTTGACCATTGTTTCCTTTAAGTACCGGTCGCAAACCAGACTAGGGTGCCTGCTTCCTATGAAAGCTACTGGTCAGAAGATAAACTGGTATGTACTAGCAAAAGCACATGCCAGTTTATCCTCACACTAGGGACAACTAACTTTTCACTTGTGCTTCTAATATATATATTATGAAAAATAAAGTGTAGTGTCCCTTTAATTAAGGGCTCGATTCAGTGAAGCAAAATGCCCTCAATGCATTAAAATCATTATCGTACCCTATCTAATAAAAGAAAATGCATGCTACCTAATGCATATTTTGCCACCCCTGGTTCCCCTTTAATAAAATTGCCCACTATCCCCAGAACATGTATGGGATTGATGCATTATGGGCAGCCTCTGGTCCTGAGTTATGTTATGAGAGAGAACTAACTGTATTTGTGCAGCCCCCCAGTCTATGCATTCATTATGGGGGGAACAAGGGGCCTTGGTCCACATAGTTTCATTGGAAGATATTACACCCCTGATCATGTTATTTTATTTAACGGACAGATGGTTGAATAGGTTTTCATTCGAAATAATGCTGCTAGCATAACACAGCAGTGCGGTTAGAGTTTCTATTATGCTTTGAGAGTGTTTCCTGTGACTTGCGCGCCATACGCTACTAAATAACCTGCAATATAAAACATAGTTGTCATTAAATAGACCTGAGTGACTGACATTATGACATAATTGTCAGTAACAGTAACAGTGTAATTGCTGTGTTACTCCAGAATTCTATTCCTTTCCACTCGTTTAGTGCAGCAATATCTATAATGTGATACATTATAGAGGGTCTATGCGTTACAGTTTAGTAGCCTCCATATCTTGTGTTGTTTTAGTCTTTTTCTTCAGTCTATTTAGATCCCTAAAAAAAATAGAAATAAACATATATGAGCTTCCAGTCTTATGTATATACACTGGTGCTGTTTCTTACTGTAACCATGATCCTTTTTGCATATATTCAGGTACATCGTGTGTAAGGAAGTCTCAATATGTTTTACACAATTTAGGGGGGAGGAAAGCAGAGGTGTCCAGAATGGGGTGGCAGACAATTGTGATACCTTAAAGTGATTTTTAAAGACAATTGTACTCCTGTTTTACAGAATAAAGGACAACTGTCATCAAAAAAAAAATAGATTATATTTAACTGAAAGGTTGCATTATGTTTATGCATTTTAAATAAAAATGCTTTAAAAAAAGAATACAAGTAAAGTACCTTATTGAGCCCTCTTTTCCTGTATAGATCTATCATGGGTTTGACATTTTGTTTACAATTTTGGGTCAGATGAATGAATAACTGACCCAAGATGTCTGCCCCCTGATAGAGCTATACAAGCAAAGAGGGCTCAGTAAGATGCTTTATTTATTTTCTTACATTAAATATGGCTACACTTGATCTTTCAGTTAAACATAATTTATTTTTTTACCGACAGTTTCCTTTTACCACTTCGCGACAATTGAAATGTCAGGCACGTCCTGCCGGGAACTCTGTTCCCGATAATGGACGTGCCTGGCACATCCTGCAGTTAATCAAGCTGTTTTCGCGATCGTTGACCGCGAAAACCGCTTTAACGGTGCTAGTCTATTGCCTCGATGGCGTGCCTCGACATCGAGGCAATAGACTAGCACCGTTAAAGCGGTTTTCGCGATCAGTACCAAAATTTACCAGTACCAAAATGTATTTCCTGGGGCACCACGATCGCCCCAAGGAGCGATCGTGGGAGTGATACTGACGGAGCAGCATGCTCCGGCAATATGGCTATGCCCTCTGGGTCTTTTTAATGATTGTATTTGTCTAAATTATATTTTAGGTCAAAGTTAGAAAAAGTGTTTTTTTTTTAATTTTTCATAATATTTTATGATTTTTTTTGTAGTAAATGATAAGATAATGATGAACATAATGGTATCTAATGAAAGCCCTCCTTATGACGATAAAAACAACATATAATTTGTGTGGGTACAGTATGTGAGAAAGAAGAAAATTGCAGCTAAACACAAACACCCCAGAAATGTCAAAACAGCCATTGTCACCAAGGGAAAGTCAAGGTGAAAATGTCTTGTCGCTAAGGGGTTAAAGAAAATGACATATTCAGTAAATACAATTAATAGTGTATTTTTTTTGTTAAAATATGATTTCCACCTTCTTCCCACTCCTGAAACTTCCCACCCCAGCAGTTCTCTCTGCATGAGGAGGGAACATCCATTTTGGGAGGAATCATATTTTAGCCATTTTAAAAAATGCACTGTTCTCTTAGTTACAATGATGCTGTTTTATACTAACTGGAGCACTAAGCACAGCATCACTGCGAGATGAGAAGGATATGAGTGATCCCAAGCGTCTCCCTACCGGACCACAACAAAAAGGAGTAGCAATGACTCATGCAGCTTCAGTGGCTAGACCTTACTGCAAAACAGTGTCTGTTTTGTAGCTGATCAGATGACAGCTATTGGATAATTATAATTTCGTATTGCTTGTGTGGTGACACTGCCGATATACACTTACCTTGTCTCAACTTCCTCAATGGTGTCCAGAAGAGGGCAGTTCATGGTCTCCGGTAGAAACAAAATGGGTATTGCACAGAGAATGGGTACCACCCCAAATATTATAAGTGGTAGAAAAGACCCATAGGCCTTCATCATCATCACTACCGGGGAAACCACTGCACCCAACCTCATAATCATGTTGGTGAATCCGATCCCTGTCTGTCTGTAAATGATGGAAATTCCAGAAGCAACATCACTGTTTATGTTCAAAAACGAAATAACTTTACACTTAACAATTACGGTATCTTTGTGATTGCTTATCATATTTAAGACGTAAAACAGAAAATTAAAACTACATAAATTGTCAGTTAAAAAAAAATAATAAGATGATTTCATCCCAGATTATTGTAAGATCAATAGGTAAGATCAATAGAATAATCAGACTTCTTCAAAGATGAATCTATACATTATGTAGGACAAGTTGACATCTTCTAGCTCTTCACCAGGTTTGTCCCAGCACAACGCATACTTAATCCTCTAATGACCTACGATGTCTAATGGTACCAGGGACCAAAAAAAAGAAAAAGAAAGGTAGACTACTTGGAGATGCTTCCAGCTCAGATATTAAAGGACAACTAACTTTAGTCCATTTTTGTACATTAAAAAATATAAGAGCTGTTATTACACTAAATTGTGTACTGTGTTTTTTTTAAAGGATGGCTACATGGGGAGGGAGCATCCATTTTATCCATCTCTTTAGTGGCATATGACCAAAGGGAGAGGCATCCCGGCAGCTTAACGCTGTGCATAGCGGTCTAAGCGCTCGCATGTACAATAAATGACGTGTAATGTTCTCTGAGTACAGCCGTGGCCCAGCGCACATAAAACAGTATATGCTGTTCGTGCGAGGATCGCTGACGGATCTCTCTCTTCAGGTTGGATGCGACCGAAGAGGTGCCTTTGGTCATATGCCACTATCATTAAACAAATAAAACACTACACCAGTTAGTGTATTAACTTAATGTTTAATGCACAAAAAAGAACTACAGTTGTTCTTTAATGACTGATAGTTGCGTCCCTTGAAGGTTCACCATACTTTACTATTAAGTGAAGAGTCCTGAGTGTGTCCAGAACAGTGGAGCAATACGCATCAACTGGAATATGTAACTCTTCTCCCTCGGAGTGGAGGCAATGTCAAAGTTACTTGATTCTATTAAAGAACCAAAGGTTTTTTACACTATAGTGCTAGGAATGGTTCCCCACTCTTATGCGGGAGGTTGCTTTTAGACAATGCTACTTGTCCTCAAAAGCACTGGTACAATTATCAAATCATCCATTCCTATTACATTTTAAGTGAGATTTTAAATCAAATTGTATTAGTAATACAGAATCGTATCTCGATAAGAATAGTCTGGTTGTCATTAGTGAAAGAGACTATTCAATGCCTCTCAACAGAAGTTTGTACATTATTTAACAGCATATCATCGACATCATCTTGTTCCAGGGTAACATTATCAGGCATTAGTTGAGAGTGCTGCGTGTTGTTGGGTGAACACACTCTACGGTGCTTGCGGATGTAACCATGTGAGTGCCAGCGCTAACAACATAAAAAGGTGTAAAGGAGAAAAATGCCCTGTAAACTCCATTTAATATATCTATATATATATAGAATGTCAAATAGGATTGCCGTAGTGGCTCAGGAATGCAACATAAGGCCGAGCCACTCTAGGGAACACAAAGAAGAAGCCCTGCAGCACCTTTAGATGAGACAAAGAGACATTAAAGGGACAGTCTAGTCCCCAAATGCACTTTGGTGCAAGATGAAGATCACTGCTTGTATAGTGCACAGGCTTTTTTTCCAGTGGGATTTGATGCAGACATTCTGCATAAATCGCATTTTTTATATGTGACTCAAGCCCTCCCCAGTGATTACTCTCAATGTTTACTGCAGGTGTGGCAGCACTGATTATATCGACACTGAGGATATAAAGTTTTGTTTCATTTAGTCACTTCCTGTGCTCCTCGAATTGAATACATTGTGTGGCCTTTAAGTGTACACAATAGGATCACAGGATCTCTTAACAGTGTCTGGTGACAGCGCTAGTGAGACAGGAAATTCCATTCATTTGAATTAACTTATTCTCATTGGTTCCTGCAGCAAAAAAAAAAAAAAGGAATAACTTTTACTCAGCTAGTGTGGGCAGTCCTGGATTCTAGCAAACTTCTGTAATTTCACAATTTCATCTAGTTTTTATTTTATTTTAAGCAATTCAAAATAAAGTACTCTGAATGCACATTCATATATATTTATTTATATGCTAATTCATTTAATTAATTATTTTATATTAAATTGTGTATTTGGAAGCTGTATTTTGGGCAGTAGACAGTCCCTTTAATATGAGACACCAAAAGTGATCAGTCTAGCCATTAGAAACATACACGTCACTGCTTTTAATCTAGCATAGATTGCCACCCCTTGATCTTCTACTAACCGTGTGTAGAAAGCTTTTCCCTCAAAACTGTCTTAATATATGCTCTCCAGCTGCATGCTTATTATAATAGTCCCCATGCATGTGTACACGTAAAAGACATGTCACAGGAGGCTTGAGAAAGATGGTGGCCATGTCATCAGAGAATACGAGATAATTAGTTGGATCATCCTTCAAAACCCATTTTAATCAGAAAGAAAGGCTTTTTAGAGTCAAAAGACGTCTAGGAGACTTTAATTCATGTTGTGCATTACTATTGCAATATTATAATTTTTTACTCAGTAAGTTGTCTCCTTCACATTTAGGGACCCTACTAATATACATTAAATGGGGTTTGTTTGTTGAGACCAATTTGCCTGAGGTAAAGTTCTAAATGTGGAGCAATCACCATGGAAACCAATGACATTGCACAAAAAATGCTCTTCATATAACCCCCAACATATCAAGTGATGAGTATGCATCTGGTTTATTCACACATGAGCCTGAACTTACCAAGTTACAAAAAATGCTTCGATAAGAAAGTACCAATGACTAGCAAAATATACCAAAATCCCACTCTATCTGCCATGGAAAAAATATTCAATAGTCATGTTCACTACTATCATACAGCTAAAACACGATCATTAATCTAAATAGTAGACCCATAATCATGGTAGGGCTGGCAAGGGGAGCAGGTAGGCAGTTGTCCCCAGGTTACTCTCTGACCTCTGTCAATGGGCTGGTGCCGCAACACTTTTCACCTATACATTTTCTATCCAATTGTCTTGTCTGCCTATCAGTCTCTGTACCTTATCTCTCTGCACATCTGTTTTACATGTCTATGCGTATCTCTGATGATATCAGGAGGACTGATGAAGTGGCACCAATGGAAACTCAATTGACCCCCCCGGGTCTACCCTGCCCATAACGCCCACCTTGAAGACATATTATGTACGAATATGAGAATAGCATGCCTGCAATATTTACCTGAGTGCTGTGGGGAAGAGTTCAGCTGTGTAGAGATAGGCACACACAATATTGGAACCAAGAAATCCCTTAGCCAGGACAGTGAAACACATCTGTAGGATGGTCATGTCTAGAAGTAAACAAATAAACATGTCAAACATGTCTTCTGCTAAGACAAGTGTAATCCAGTGGTATTCATGATGGACGTCTAATGTAATGATCTTCTATGGTCCTTCACACAGGTGTCGGTGTACGGACCCTTTGACTTTACGCCATTAAGACTTTGAAGACGGCATTTCTATAATTAAATGGAAAATACCAAGAATATTTCAAAAACACCTCCTTATAAGACATCTTTTGGCAGGTAGACCGACATTGTACCATCTGTAAGTAGCACATTTTGCTGTCTTGCCAAATACCAATCTTTATTCATTTTTCTTCTTCTTTGCAATATTAATTACGATTTATATTGGTTGAGTACTTGTGTAGTATGGGAAATGGCTCCATTGTTGTTTTACAATATATTTACTATTGCAGTTCTGATGAAGATCCTACATATTATATGTTTCGCTTAAAGGAAAATTAAACGTTTTTTAAAGGAAGCAAGGGTTAAACAATACATGTCCCGGTAGAATTAAGTAAACCCGACGTGTATCTTAATAGATACACTCTGGTTTACTAACTGCTGTGGCTCACATGCGAGACACAGCAGTTCCTGGTTGTCGCGTGCTGAAGTTTGTCATGGGCTCGCCCCGCTCTGACAGCTGAATACGAGGGTCTCTCACTGCTAGCACAGCGAGAGACCCTTTTTTTTTGCATGGGATCAGCAGGGGGGACCTAGTTAAGGCCCCCCCTGCTGATCTCATGCAAAAACGAGGGTCTCTCTGTGCGCTAGCAGAGAGATCCGGTCGCCGACCAGACGGCTGCCTGCCTCCTATGGAAGCATGGTAGCTGTCGGTCAGAGGATAAATTAGCGTATACTATCAAAAGCACACGCCAGTTTATCCTCATACTAGGGACAACTAACTTTTCACTTGAGCTTCTATATTTGAAGCACAAGTGAAAAAACATGTTTAGTGTCCCTTTAAAGGGGGTTATTAGTCAATTTATCTGGTTATTTATAATACCATGTAGATTATCGATACATCAACAATGCTAAGGGAAGGCATATATTACACATTTTAGTTGTATTAGGCTACTTTTGAATAATATTGATAATATGCGTAAATACTTTTGTATAATATTTCCATTTGTCGTTGCATATTAGGGTCACTTTATTTACTATTTAAATATAATTTTTTATTTATTTTGTATTATTTTTAGTCTAGATGTTTGTACTTTATAATTGATTCAATAATGGTATATTTTAGTATCCATATATAAATAAAGTTAATTGATTCTTCATTTAGTTCAACTACCATTGTATTAATTCTGTGTTCATATCTGTAACTAGCCAGTTTGGAGAGTCTTAAAAATATTTTTTGTGAAAGTATTGTCTCAAAGCTATTTTTAAGCAACCCATTTAATTATTGAGAGGTTCATAAAATGGCAGGTTTTTATCGACATGTTACATATGTTTTAATGTGAAATACACTTAAATTGACTTCAAACTTCCAATTTTACGTTGGAAATCATTTTGCAGGGACCACTAAATCCAGTTAGAGTGAGTACAAAGCTGGATTCATTTATCATAGTTATCATTGTAGAACCAACCTCTGTTCAACCAGCTTTGTGGTAACACAATAATACCGTATTTGCTCGAATATAAGACGACTCTGATTATAAGACAAATCCCCAAACTTTGCATATTCCTTTAGGAAAAAAACTAAAAGTCTGAATATAAGACTACCCTATAGGAAAAAAGTTAAACTTGCTGTCCCTCCCTCCCCCCAACAGTGTCTGTCTCCCCAATGTTGTCTGTCTCTCCCCCACTCCCTATCTCCAACGTTGTTTGGCTGTCGCCCCCCTCCCTGCCCCCCCAAATGTTGTCTGTCTGTCTCCCCCCTCCCTGCCTCCTCCAATGTTGTCTGTCTGTCTCCCCCAATGTTGTCTGTCTGTCTCCCCCCAACGTTGTCTGTGTATTCCCCCTCCCTCCCTCCAACTTTGTCTCACTGGTGGCTAATGGGGGCAGCCGGGGGATGTCTGCACAATATGTGCAGACATCCTCCATGCTGCCCGACACTTCCGTCTATTATGACGGACAGCCGGTGCAGACATCCCCTGGCTGCCCAAATCTCCTGGTGGCTAGTGGGGGCAGCTGGAGGATGCTGCATGATACGCGCAGACATCCTCCGCTGCTGCCCGGCACTTCTGCCGGGACTTCTATGATGAAGCTGGAAGGTCCTGGCTTCATCATAGAAGTCCAGACGGACATGCTGAGCGGCAGCGGCATTGCGCAGACATCCACCGGCTCTTAGCGAGGGGGATCCAGGTCCCCTGTAGCTCTGCAGGGGACCTGGATCCCTGTCTTATAGTCTGACCTCGATTTGAGGTCAGATTATAAGACAACCTCGAATATAAGATGAGGGGTCTTTTTCAGAGCATTTGCTCTGAAAAAACCCTCGTCTTATATTCGTGCAAATAAGGTCATAATTAGCACCTTTTGGTCCCAGTGGGATTTAAAGATGTTTTTAGTCCATTAATCGAAATAGAAGCTGATTTTGAGTGGTTGTCACTTATCAACTTCGGAAGGATAAAGGATTTGGACCTGTGATCTTGAGGTTTGAACAGGTTCTGTAGTTAGGGCATTTGCTAATTGAGCCATCTCACCAGCTTATGAACACTAGGAGAACTTGGGAAGATGGACAGAACCATTAGGCCTAGGCAAAGTGTCCATACTAGGACAGCAGTGTTCATTGCAAGGTCTCTGAAGGTCCATAGAACGTCATTACATTGTCCATCACAATGTCCATTAAGTGTCCACAATGAACAATGTTGCGCCTCACTGCAGTTGCTGTGGCAACAGCTATCGCTCGGAGAAGGGAAGTGTTGAGAGAAAAAAACAGATTTGTTTCTTTTTCATTTCTCATCTCCAAATATATATCAGATATTCTTAGTGGAACTGCACCTTTTAAAGAAAGACCTTTTTTTTTACTGATTGACATAAACCTCAAAATTATTTCTGGCTCAAGAACTGATAGTTTTCTCTTTGGCAAGGTTATTGGATTGGAAGCTTGCAGAAAAAAATGGCAAGGAAGTAGTAGAACAACCTGCAGTTGCAGTAAGGCAACCTCAGCTTTGTATCCTATATTACCAGCACACACATTTTATTATACAAATCATTTCCAGTTCCAAATGCAGGACTTCTGTGGGAGGCCTCCTATCTCCCACCAGCTGTTACAAAATGGCAGTATTCCCAGAGAAAAAATAACATGCAAATACAATGTTTCTGAATATCTAGATACACAACCGGATGAACCGGTCCATAGCCTGAAACTTACCTGCTGGGATAGCCAGACTGACCAATATAAAAACTCCAGCAAAAAAGAGGAAAAAAGAGACAGAAAATCTCCTGCCAACGTAAGTAGCCATAACTGTACTCAGGATCCTGAGAGACAATTCAGCGCAGCCGAATATCACCTGAACCAAGTATATACTGAGCCCAAAACGCTGGACATCCATTGCAAGAGCGAAGAAACAGAAGCTACTGGAAAACCTAGACAACAAAGGAAAACCATCGAAAAAGGGAAATAAAATAAAAGCAATGTTTAAAAATATTACCAGTGGATACATTTTTGTTTTATTTAAACAAAGATTTAAATAATGTAACTCCCATAGCTATTTAGAGTTTGCAGCAACCTCATTATAAGGGGGGTGACAGATCAGATAGGTGCAAAACTCAGGCTTTAACATGATGCTTGGGCTTTTTATGCCGTCCTAATTTTAGTGGTCCTAAAAGACGTTAGGACGGCTCCCCGCGGTGAGCTGTGCTCGGATCCCGCTGAAGGTACTTGCAGCAGGATCCTACCTGTCAGATCTCACCTCAGTCTGACAGGGAAAATGTAGACGATGATCAAAGCAAGCACCGGCTACATTTTTCCGAATCCCACTAAGTTCGAGATTTAGGGTCAATTAATCAGACCTGAGATTTTCCAAGCTGAACTGATTATCACTGTATTATAGTACAAAGAAAATTACTGGTGCCTGAACCATTTTAAAAAATTGGAAGAGGTAAGAATAGAGCAGTTACGGATGAGTTATGGTCACTGCCAAACTTGCAAATAGCAGATATAAAAAATGTATGAATGAAAAATAAAAACGTTTTAGAGAAATATATATATATATATATAGACATTGCTTACCAGGACATAGAGAGGCTAATGGTTATTTTGCGCATAGCAGGGGTACGAAATAGGTTAAAGGGTGTCAATGTTTTGCGTGTCACGTTAGGGTCACCTTTTTGGTCTTCAAGCTTCAGATTCTGGAGCAGATTGAGAATCAGAGGTGGAATATTATTTAAATATTAAATAAAACTGTAGGCAAAAAAATGTACTTCTGTTTAATTGTAATATTACATCAAATGTAGACATTTTGACTATAAATGTTTTAATGAAAGAATGCAAACAAAGTAACTTATTGAGCCCTCTTTGCACTTTATGGCTCTATCAGGAGGCAGACATTTTGTGTAGACTCTTGGGTTAGATGAATGAATATCTGACAGATCTAAACCAAGATTCTAAATAACATGTCCGTACCCTGATAAAGCGAAACAGAACAAAAGAGAGCTCAATAAGGCACTTTAATTTTATTATTCTTTTAAAACGTCTTCACTTTCAAGAAGGTAACAGGATTAAGTTTAAAGGAAACATTTTCGCCTGCTAGAGTAATAATGGCGGTCATAATGTACATGCCGCAAAAGCGGTGTGGGTTACCTCTACAGTGACCGAGCTGCCCCCTTTCTCTCCATTGATCCTTGCCACACGATTCAAGTTCATGACAGCCTGGTGCGAGCGGTTGGTGAATGCAAGCCAGCGAGAGGATTCTGGTACCCACCTATCACATTGTCAAAAGTGTGAGGAGAGAATAGAATTTGAGGAAAAGAGGACGGAATGATGTATAGAAAATAAGTACTAATATAAAAATGATTTATTATCCTTTTCCTACCCAGGCATGTTTTATATGTAATGGGTGCTTTATGCAATGGGACAATGCAGACAAATACCCATCATTAAAGCAAGCAATTTTATATGTCGGAGGATCTTGATACATTTTGTGATTTTTATTTTTCGACATTACTAATAATAATATCATTATTTGCGGTCAAATTACAAGCATGCTTACCCATCCCCATGGTCGCAAGAGAAAGTTAAGGGGGCACATACAATTTTGTGTGGATTTTTTTTTTTTAAACTGCTCTATAGGTAAATTTATGGCTCGTATGTTTCATAATGCAAAAATAAATAAATGCAAAGTTCTTCACCAAATGCATTAAAAGAGCACTAAAGGTTTAAAAAAAAAAAATAGCTTCTTTAAAAAGTGCTAACAATAAAAACGTAGTGCTCCTTCTTGCAAGTAGACATGTGCATATTTATAAATGTATGTGGGTTTACATTTCTCTCTGCCTCTCTAATTAGTGCTCCCTCTAATGATTGTATGTAAAACCAAGGGTGTCTCACTGCACTAACAGTGAGTGAGTCGGTGACTAGATGAGCCTGTATTAGACTGACCATCTATCATTCAGGGATGAGACCCCGGCATAGTAAAGTGTTCAATAGTATACAAAAGTTTTAGGCAGGTGTGAGAAAATGCTATAAAGTAAGAATTATTTCCTTGGCCAATTACTGCATCTATAATCTTTAACATTGGATGCCCCTTTGTGTTTTTTCAAAGAAACGTGGACAACACTTCTGGAAAATGGCTGGGATGGACCTTGCTGATGCAATATAACTACCCTGTGTCTTGTTGCTGTGGTTAGTCTTGCAGTGGTGTTTGACTTTTGACATTAAACTTGTCTTCAGCAACTTCACCATGCTTGCTGAGTTTGGCTGGTCTTCGTCTACTTGTATTCCTCCTACAGAGTTGTTTTAATCTACATATTCAATTGATCATCATTATCACCTGTTTGGTGTAATTTTTAAATCATACACCAGAATATATGCCAACAAAATTCCTGACTTTGTGCAAGTGCACCTAGAATTTATGCTGTTTTAAAGGCAAAGGGTGGTCACAAATGATGTTTTTCCTGTTCACCCACTTTGCATTTTGTTGATAAAATTAAACTATTAACATTTCAATTTTTTAAAGCATTTCTATTTTTCACACATGCCTAAAACGTTTGCACAGTGCGGTTTAGATATATAATATTAGAGTTTTTTCCATCTACTTTGGCCTGAAGTTTGAAATTCCCATCTCAATTCTCTCTTTATTGAGTCGACCCTTTATATTTATGATTTGTTCTGTAAATACTGGTTACTATCTGCAAAATGTCAATTTGTTTGAAGAGGAAGAAGTTGAGGGTATAAGTAAGAAAGAAACAAGAGAGGGCTGTGTGTTCATATGTTTGATGCAGTTCTCTTTACTACCAACATACCAAGTG
This sequence comes from Pelodytes ibericus, assembly GCA_036172795.1. NCBI lineage: Eukaryota > Metazoa > Chordata > Amphibia > Anura > Pelodytidae > Pelodytes > Pelodytes ibericus. The sequence goes on along the minus strand of CM069863.1, from coordinate 25,456,782 downwards.
AGGATAAAGAAGATGAAGAAAGGAACAGACAGTGCCAACTGCAACCAGCGCCAGTCTGTTATAACATATGCCACCCCTGCCAAGACAATCTGACCAACAGTGAGACAATAGCCCTGCAGCATGGATGTCATTGGGCGGAATTTTTTCGGCATCCACTCCATGGCTGAAAGAGAAGAATATGGTGTAGTAATAACCCGCTTCACTGTTACTTTTGTCCATGGGTGTAGGAACCCCCAAAAATCTGGGGGGGACAGCATTTTTGCTCGCCGGGTATAGCAGCAGTAAAAATAAAGCTTGTCACAGTGTATATTATATCACCAAGTTCCCACCAACATTACCAGGATCCTTGGTATACAACAGATACATTCACAGCACAACATCTACGTCAGGCAGGTGCATTTTATCACTGTTACATGAAATATAGTCAGCGAGCTGTGTGTACACCATAAAACATACATCAGTATGAAGCTACCACTTCTGCTGGAATGCCATTCCATGTATCCACTACCCTCTCAGTAAAGTAATACTTTCATTAGTCCCTGACCTTATCTTATATCTAGGATAGCCTTATACCTATCCCACGCATGCTTAAACTCCTTCACTGTATTAACCTCTACCACTTCTACTGGAAGACTATTCCATACATCCACTCCCCTCTCAGTAATGTAATACTTTCATTAGTCCCTGGCCTTATCTTATATCTAGGATAGCCTTATACCTATCCCATGCATGCTTAAACTCCTTCACTGTATTAACCTCTACCACTTCTACTGGAAGGCTATTCCATGCATCCACTACCCTCTCAGTATAGTAATACTTTCATTGGTCCCTGGCCTTATCTTATATCTAGGATAGCCTTATACCTATCCCATGCATGCTTAAACTCCTTCACTGCATTAACCTCTACCACTTCTACTAGAAGACTATTCCATGCATCCACTACCCTCTCAGCAAACAAACATTACATTTCTGACCAGAAAATAAACTGTAAAATATTAAATATTTCCAGCATTTCCAAAAGCTTAAGGTGGACCCCAAATATATGTATATAACTAGTAACATTTATACCAGGGCTTGACAACCTTAACTAAGTTTTAGGAGCCAGGAAAAAAATCTAGGAGCCAGACAACAGCACATACACACAATCACATGCAGTCATATACAGTCAGTCACATAGACACATATACTCATACATACAGCCTGTCACACATATACATACTGTCACATAGACACACACTCATACATACATACATACATACAGTCTGCCAGGCACACACTCACACATACATACAGTCTGTCAGACACACACACACACACTCATAAATACAGTCGTTCACAGACACACTCATACATACATACATACATACAGTCTGTCGCAGACACACACTCATACAAACATGCAGTCTGTCAGACACACACTCATAGATACAGTCTGTAACATAGACACATACACTCAGAGTCAGTCACATAGACACACACACTCATACATGGTCTTTCACATACACTCATACGTACAGTCTGTCACAGACACACACACTCATAATCAGTCACATATACACACAAACTCATACAGTCAGTCACAGACACACAAACTCATACAGTCAGTCACAGACACACAAACTCACACAGTCAGTCACACACACTATATCTCATTGCAGGGAAGGTGGGCATTTCTGTTCCAGGTTTGTCTGTGCCTCTTACAAAGGCACAGACCATCATTACTTATTAATTACATTATTTTGCCCATTCATTTGTCAGTTTTATTTTGCCCACATTCATTTGCCAGTGTTTTTTTTTTTGCCCAAATTCATTTGTCAGGGGTTTTTTTTGCCCACATTCATTTGCCAGTTTTTTTTGGCTACATTCATTTGCCAGGGTTTTTTTTTTTTTTTGCCCACATTCATTTGCCAGGGGTTTTTTTTTTTTTGCCCACATTCATTTGCCAGGGTTTTTTTTTTTTGCCCACATTCATTTGCCAGGTTTTTTGTTGCCCACATTCATTTGGGCAGTAATATTGTGCCAGCCAGATGCCCAGTAATATAGTGCCAGCCAGATCCCAGTAATATAGTGCCAGCCAGATGCCTGTAATATTATGCCAGTCAGAGCCCAGTAATATAGTGCCAGCCAGATGCCTGTAATATTATGCCAGTCAGAGCCCAGTAATATAGTGCCAGCCAGATGCCTGTAATATTATGCCAGTCAGAGCCCAGTAATATAGTGCCAGCCAGATGCCTGTAATATTATGCCAGCCAGATGCCCAGTAATATAGTGCCAGCCAGATGCCTGTAATATTGTGCCAGCCAGATGCCTGTAATATTATGCCAGTCAGAGCCCAGTAATATAGTGCCAGCCAGATGCCTGTAATATTATGCCAGTCAGAGCACAGTAATATAGTGCCAGCCAGATGCCTGTAATATTATGCCAGCCAGATGCCCAGTAATATAGTGCCAGCCAGATGCCTGTAATATTGTGCCAGTCAGAGCCCAGTAATATTGTGCCAGCCAGATGCCTGTAATATTATGCCAGCCAGATGCCCAGTAATATAGTGCCAGCCAGATGCCCAGTAATATAGTTCCAGCCAGATGCCTGTAATATTGTGCCAGTCAAAGCCCAGTAATATTGTGCCAGCCAGATGCCTGTAATATTATGCCAGCCAGATGCCCAGTAATATAGTGCCAGCCAGATGCCTGTAATATTGTGCCAGCCAGATGCCTGTAATATTATGCCAGTCAGAGCCCAGTAATATAGTGCCAGCGAGATGCCTGTAATATTATGCCAGTCAGAGCACAGTAATATAGTGCCAGCCAGATGCCTGTAATATTATGCCAGTCAGATGCCTGTAATATGCCAGCCAGATGCCCAGTAATATAGTGCCAGCCAGATGCCCAGTAATATAGTGCCAGCCAGATGCCTGTAATATTGTGCCAGTCAGAGCCCAGTAATATTGTGCCAGTCAAAGCCCAGTAATATAGTGCCAGCCAGATGCCTGTAATATTATGCCAGTCAGAGCCCAGTAATATTATGCCAGCCAGATGCCCAGTAATATTATGCCAGCCAGATGCCCAGTAATATTATGCCAGCCAGATGCCTGTAATATTATGCCAGCCAGATGCCCAGTAATATTATGCCAGCCAGATGCCCAGTAATATGCCAGTCAGATGCCTGTAATACTGTGCCAGTCCCCCCACCGCCCTTCCCTAGTACTTACACTTCACTGCTCCGTGTCCCCCGCCGGATGTCTCCTCCGTGCAGTCTTCCCTCTTGCACGGAGGAGGGAAACAGTCACCGGATGTGACGTGACGTCACATCCGGCGTAATTTTTTTTTTTTTTTTTTTTTTCGGCCGTCGCATCCATCGGATGCGGCTTGCAGGAAAAAAGCGTTCACACGCGCAATGCGCTGTGAACGCGGCAAGCAGGGGCTGGGGGCCCCGTTTGCCTCGCGTTCTGGGTGGATTTCACCCTACCTCTCCCCCCCACATTTTTTCCTGGGGGGGATCCGTCCCCCCCATCCCCCCCGCTTCCTACGCCCATGCTTTTGTCTCCAGATCCCAGCCTTACATTCATCAGAGTTTGTCTCTTTTATCATTGATGTTCGACGGGCTACCACAGGCCGACCCTCAAGGTTTTTGTGTGTAACCCTATGCTGGCTAAAAAAAAACATAGCTTCTATTTCCCCAAACAATAAATAATGTCCTCCACAATAAAATGCTGGACAAAACTGGTATATAATAATTTCTGGTGATTATAAAAAGTCTTGTTACATAGTGAGAGCAGATGGCACAGAAGCCTTTTATTTGGTGAAATCAATATTTTCAAAAGCCTGTTGGTGAAATTATGGTTTGCATTTCTGTGAACTATCAGTTTTATAAATTTTATACAGCCGGGTGAGCAGACTGGGTTCCCTTAAACCCTAATCCTTATTCCTAACCCCAATGTCTATCCTTAATCACAAACCCCAATCCATAACCATAATCCCTAACACCAAACCCTAATCATTAATCATAATGGCCACGCATTGACACATGCTTTGAAGACGTGTGTCATCATACTGAGACAACCTAATGTTTGTACGACTGTATAGACGTGACATTTTACACATGGCAATTCAAAGTACGCATTGTTGTACTATAAAAAGTGTGTGTACCCTAGGTCATCATGATGTAATTTAGATATAGGAACATCAAAAATGTGTGCCGAATGTTATCTCCTGCTTTGACTTTCAATGGACCATAATATATTTGGGGGCCGTAGCTCCCAAATAGGAATTCACTAATCTGGCTAATACTGACCACCCATCCACTTGATTACTATCTCCTATTACATGCTCCACGATTACATTACTATCTCCTATGGCATGTTCCTATTACTATTACATGCTTCATGAGGCTTTTGTTAGAATAATAAATACCCTGTACAGAAGAGATGATATTTAACATGATGAAGTTGGAAAAGCAGACTCACTAAGGCTAAGGTCATTAATGAGGAAGCCACAGATCCCCATGCCAGTCATGAAGCGGAAGAAGCAGTATGCAATGAAGTTGGGAGATAGAGATGCGCCGGTTCCCATCGCCGCAGTCTGCAAGAGACAGCACAGAAGTACTGCCCGTCGTCCAAACCTGAAATAGATAATAACACTGAGTGTGTTTAGACTAAAGTCACACATGGCGGGTATTTATTTACACCTACTGTTTTTGTCATATGAGAATGCAACATTTTTACCCATTAAATTAAAGGAATTAGCGATATGTTTTTTAATGTTAAATTTATAGTTCATGTAAGCTCAACGATGTGGATCAATTACATTGAATATATGCACATAATAACCAACGAATCACGGAGCTGCAGAGAGGAGGTGTGTCTGTTGGAGTGTGGATTTAAGAGAGGCATCGTGAGGAGGCGAGTGTACACTTGAGGAAGCCCCGCCCGGCGAAACGCGTCTGTGACACGCCCCTCCTCTTCCGCATTCCGATCGTGCTTACTGCTTCGATTTGCTAAAGCAAACGGATAATTATAACGGACACTTTCCGGACTATCTTCATTTATCGTGTTTGGTGCATTGAACAGTACAAACGAATGCTGCTTGGATAAACCTGCGCTCCCAATCTTCGGTCCAGGTGACGACCATCAAACAGTTCTGCACTTTATTGCGCTTTTTGTGAGTTGAAGAAATTTTAACTCACAATATTTTTAAGTAAGCCTTTTTTTCCCCCGTCTTGATTAAAATATTGTTGTTGCTGTACTTCACTACGAGATTGTTCCTCTTTTTTATGTGAATGCCAATATACTGCGATATTATTCATACAAGCAAATCTTGAAGAGTTGAAGTCCCCCACAATCCCTGGGAATCTCCTTTTACATCTAGATATAGAGCAGTGATTCTGCTCTCAAATTTGTGAGTACAACACCCACTATCCAAAAACGTCCCCATCACTGCAAACAGAGAGCACTATTTCTCTTCCCTCTGTTTCTTTTCATATGTTGAATACCTGGTACTCTGTGAGACCTTCAATCAATCATCCAGAATTTTTGATGTCATAAGTATCTCTTGAAAAATGTCTTTATTTTTCATCACAAAAATTTTTATTTATTTATTTTCTATCACAATAATTATTTATCATTGTCTCTTTTCACATATTTATATTTTAATTGCACAATTGTTTATATATATTTGCGTTCCTCTCTTTTTCTTTTCTCTTTTCTTTGGCACATGTAGAAATAAGAGGTGATTTTCTACTGAGTAGTGAGCTGCATACGTAAAAATTCCTGTCACATAATTATAGTAGCGCCGTACACTTTCGTTTTTGTATTTTCTCGGTGATCTTCGTCTAGCTAAGTTATTTAAGAGGATTGATATTAAACTGACAGTCTGGTCAGAACATAATTCAGTAGTTTTATCATTAAAGGATGGACAAAAAGGGGCAAGATCCAACTGGACGCTGAATGACTCACTATTCAGTAAGACATGTTACCAACAACTTAAAAAAGCCACAGATCTTTTTTTAGTGAGAACAGAGATAAAGAAGTCTGAGCCCCTATGACATGGTGTGCCTACATTAGAGGCAAATTGATTAAACTGGGAGCCAAAGAGAAGAGGTTAAAACTGGGGAGTCAGATCCCCGTTATTTTCAAATGGAAGAGAGACCTAAGGGTCAAGATTGATTCAAACAATTTGACTGGAGACTTTCAAAAACTATGTCAGTGAGATGCTTGAATTTAGCTGAAATGCAATTTAAACTTCTTAATAACCTCCTATGTTCAGTATATATCGTGAACAATCCAACTTATGCTGGAGATGTGAAGTCCAAAAAGGAGATATTTTACATATCTGGTGGGAACGCGCCCATATTGAGAATTTCTGGGCACAGCGGGATAACACTCCTACCAGATCTTCTTACTGCATCTTAATTTCCCAAAGATTAACAGAGACAATTATGAGTTTATCGTTCATTTTTTTGCTGGCTGCAAACATTGCATTGGCTAGGAAACGGAAGTCACTACTCTCTGCATCTTGTTTGGAAGGTAAAAACCAACTGTTGTACCAAATGGAAAAGGGATTGATTAAGTGTGTGCAACGCAGATGAAAGTAAACCCACGTGTAATATTTAAGATAATCGTAGCGTTTACTTGGGAAACGTGGACATATTTTTAAAGGATAAGATGGAATTATTTTTGATACCATTATTTTAATTGTGTCATTTATTGTAGAAAAAATGGGGGAAAAACACTTTTTCTTGAAAAATATTTTACTCATCTGCTAAAGCTAATGAAATCACTTGCTAAATAGATTGAAATATTTGTCCCTGGGATTAGAAATACCCCATGTTCACATGTTTTTTTGCAGTTTTTTTTCACAATTTTAGGCAATAAGCAAAAGTAACCCATTGCTACGAAACTCTGTGATTCTGGAAGCCAGCTGGGAAAGGTGTGTTAAACTGGGATTGTATGCTTGTGTATCCTCATTGGCGAGGAAGCTGACACACTATTCCTACGGATTTGGGCTGAGGAGATATTGAATTGCTTACAAAACGAGAATTAACACCAGGCTGGCCTTCTCATTACACAAACCCTAGAATGAAGAAACCTTTTTTATATATAAAAAAAAAAAAAAAAAAGCCTGAGGTGTGCTGTATGGGCTGGGGGTGCTTGGGGGGGACCATGGGCAAGCAGCAACTACTATACTTAGTCTCTTCCTGCTCCACGATAGATGTGGAGCAGGGAATGCCAGGTATACCTCGTTTTTTTGTGCTTTGACTTATGCTATATATTATGTAAATATATAATTATATAAAACTATATATATATATTTATATATATAATGTATAGGTGGTTTCTATAATATTTAGATTAAATGTGTGTGTGTGTATATATGACTTACACAGTCAGATAGACACACTTACATACACAGTCAGACACACTAACACACAGATAAACTAACACACAGACAACCTTACACAGTCAGACACACTTACACACACACAGACTTACACAGTCAGATAGACACACTTACACACACAGTAAAACTTAAACACACACACTCGTTTGTCCCCCTCCCTGCTCACTTACCTTACATTTGCAGGGAAGGGGCTGTTTCTTCTGTGCGTGGCTCCATGTGTTCTGAGCACGGACATCCGGTGCTCTAACATGCTCTGTGAGGGGGTGGAGATTTCCCCCCTCACGTGACACACTTACACATATACATACACTTACACAGACACCCTTACACACACAGTCACCCTTACATACAGTTATACACACCCTTACACACAGTCACACTTACACAAAAATACACAAACACTCTTAGACATACACAGACACCCTTACACACAGTCACACTTACAGATACACTTACACACAAACACACACACTCTTAGACAGCCTTACACACAGTCACACACTTACATTTTATTTATTTTTACCGGAAAAATATATATGCTTGTGTGACACTAACAGTCACGCTTACACTTATACACACAGTCACACTTACATACACACACTGTTATACACACCCTTACACACAGTCACACTTACACAGAAATACACACACTCTTAAACACACAGTCACCCTTACACATATACATACACCCTTACACATAGTCACACTTACACACATAAATGCATGCCCACACTTACAGACACACTCTTAGCCATTATTTTTAGCCCCGGTGGAGCCTAGATTTCTTTTTCAGAAAACATCACACTCTTAGCCAGCCTTACACACAGTCACACGCTTAAATTTATTTGATTTCTTTACCATAAAAAATAGGCTGCTTGTCCCCCTCCCTGCACATTTACCTTTACTTGCAGGGAGGAGAACGTTTCAGTGTTCTGCCTCTCATCCCTGCAGAGGCAGAACACTCTCCGAAGTTACACAGTGTGATGGGGCGGAGCTTGCCCCCGTCGCGCTGTGCTCACCCCTTGGTGCGGTTACCTCTCACCTGCGGTCCGCACCTCGAGGTGAGGCGCTGTTAGGGAGTGAACTCCCTAAAGCAGCGCCTCTGGATTCCTGCGCCTGGGCGCGGTGCACCCTGTGCACCCACGGGCAGATCCACAGTCTGATCTGGGGGGGGGGGGCACATTCCATCTGTCTCTTCCTTCCCGTGTCTGCCTGTCTCTCTCCTCTCCCTTCCCATGTCCGCCTGTCTCTCTCCTCCTTCCCATGTCTGTCTTTGTATCCTCTTTTTTCCCATGTCTGTCTCTCTCCCATTGCTTCCCATGTCTGTCTGTTTCTCCTCTGCCTTCCCAGTTCACTCTCTTTACTCTTCCCTGTGTATGTCTCTCCTCTCCACCGTCTGTATTCTCTTCTCTCCCTTCAGTGTTCTCACCTGTCCCCCCTGTGTTCTCTCCTCTGTGTTCTCTCCTCTGTCCCCCAATGTTCCCCCCCCTAGTTTTCTCTCCTCTACCCCCCCCTCCCCAGTGTTCTCTTTATCCCCCCTTCCCTGTGTACTCTCTATCCCCCCAGTGTTCTCTCTATCCCCACTCCCCTCCCCAGTGTTCTCTCTATCACCCCCTCCCCAGTGTTCTTTCTATCCCCCCCTCCCCACCCCAGTGTTCTCTATATCATCCCCCTTCCCCAGTGTTCTCTCTATCCCCCTCCCCACCCCAGCGTTCTCTCTATCCCCCCTCCACTGCCCTCCTCACCCTAGCGTTCTCTGCTCTCCCCGGCTCCCTCAGCGGGGAGACGCAGGCAGCATGTGCTCAGTGTTTGTTAAACACACTGAGCGCTCAATCCATGCTGCTCGCGCTCCCCGCGCGTAGTTATGATGCAGAGCATCGTATTTCCGATGCTCTGAACCAACACTACGCGCGGGGAGCGCGAGCAGCATTGATTGAGCGGTCAGTGTGTTTAACACACACTGAGCACATGCTGCCTGCGTCTCCCCGCTGAGGGAGCCGGGGAGAGCAGAGAACGCTGGGCGCACCTGTACTATGCGATCAGTGCTGATCGCATAGTACAGGTGCAGTTACGGAGGGGCAGCGGGACCACCTGGCAGCTGCCTTGGGCCCCCCAGGAGTAAGTGGGCCCGGGGCAGCTGCCCCATTTGCCCCGCGTTAAAGACGGCCCTGCATCCCGTGATCGGATCTGTCAAGTTTGTCATGACATAAAAGGACCATCATTTGTTGTGAAGGGGTTTATAGGGACTCTGTCACTGAAACTTTGTATAAAAAATAATAGAAAATACTCAGCACTCCAATTCAATGAGAATCTTATTTTCTTTAATCCATCAACACCAGTGGCAACGTTTAGAGCTGTCGAAACCATGGCTTGAGAAAGACCGACGGGTCGAAACGTTGCCACTGGCGTTTATGGATTAAAGAAAAGAAAATTCTCACTGAATTGGAGTGCTGAGTATCTGAGTATTATTTTTCATATTGGAGGGCTTGGTGGAGCCCTGCTCGTGCATTGACCCTTTGGAGTGATGCTTAACCAGTTCCCTTTGGTGAAACTTTGTATATACTGCAAATGTAGTGAATAAAAAATGATGAAACATTATTTAATGTGCTAGCAGGATTGTAAAGCAAATGCATACATTAAAGGAACACTGCACCTTTTTTTACCCTTGCCTCCTTGAATTAAGTAATGGTTAAAAAAAACATGTCCCGATAGATTGGGGTAAACCCGATGTGTATCTTAATAGATACACGTGGGTTTACTATCTGCCTTGTCTCACATCTGAGACACAGCAGTTCCTGTTTTTCACGTGCTGGTAGTGTCAGCGCGCGCACAGCCAATCAGAGCAGTCGCTCGTCCCGCTCCGACTGCTGAATGCAAGGGTCTCTCGCTGCTAGTTAAGGTCTGCGCTAGCAGAGAGAGCCAGTCGCCGACCAGATGGCTGCCTTCTTCCTATGGAAGCATGGCAGCTGTCGATCAAAGGATAAACTGGCGTGTACCATCAGAAGTCCATACCAGATCATCCTCATACTAGGGACAACTAACATTTCACTTGTGCTTCTATTTTAGAAGCACAAGTTAAATATCAACTTTAGTTTCCCTTTAACAAAAAATGTGTTTTAAAAGTGTCTGTGGAGTCTCCTATTGACCACATGACTTGTGGCTTTATATGCAAATAAACTACTATTTTATGGTAAATATGTAATTTGCATATCAAGCAACAGGTAATGTCATTAACAGGAGACCCCCACAGACAATTTTAAAACACGTTTTTCTATTAATATATACATTTTCTTACAATTTTTATAGATTTTTTTTCTTCATCATTTATATATTCTCTATTCATAGTATAAACAATGTTGAGGAGAGTCCCTTTAAGAGTCTTAAACACTCCTGTACAGAAGGGGAAAGTTGAGGGATAGAAAATCTAATCATAGAAACATAGAATGTGTCGGCAGATAAGAACCATTCGGTCCATCTAGTCTGCCCAATTATTTTTTTTAACTTTTATTAGTCCCCCGTTCCCGGTCTTATAGCTAGGATAGCCTTGTGTCTATCCCACGCATGCTTAAAATCCTTGACTGTGTTTACCTCTACCACTTCTGCTGGAAGGCTATTCCATACATCCACTACCCTCTCAGTAAAGTAATACTTCCTGATATTACTTTTAAATCGTTGCCCCTCTAATTTAAGACTATGTCCTCTAGTTGTGGTAGTTTTTCTTCTTTTAAATATACTCTCTTCCTTTACTGTGTTGATTCCTTTTATGTATTTTACAATAAATTAATGTAATCAAACAAACATGTGGTACAAACTAAGAAGGAACTGTTTGTGTTATATAATGAAGAATAAATTACCTGTCTGCCAGAACTCCATATACCATTGCGCCCACCAGAACCCCTGCCATGTAAATGGACTGAGCCAATTCCTTCAGATTGTCTCGTTCACACACCAAGTCCCACTGTGTCAGAGCAGAGCATGTTCAGTGTACAATGATAAACATTTAAGAACACTCAAATACATAAACAATAACATGTTAAAAGAGCCGTTCCACCTACAGTGTCTGAAAAAACCCTCCACTGCAATTAGATAATCAGATTTATCAGTAAGTATTTGTTCTTATGTCAGAAAAAGTGAATATAAAGCATCATATATTTATTGTGACTGCTGCAGCTCTCCATATTGGATAACCTGCCCCATCAAAAACCATTCTGGAGCTAAATTCCAAACATGGAACAATCAGCAGAACATTCTATTGGTTTCTATAGTGACTGTTCCATTAGTACTTTGACGCAAAATTGCTCTTTAGACATAAACCCCGCAGTGCCCCTCGCTTAGAGCCTGTGTAAATCATGTTTTCCTGAAATCATGGCCTTTGTTAGCAACTATGCACCTCCCATGTGTCCCCTATTTTGGAAGGACAGTTCCCCTTTTTTTGTGGCTAGTACAGATCCCCCTGTCCTTACCTTAGTGTCCCTAATTATAAAAGCTGAGAAAGTTTGTCTCCAACCAATGAGTTTACGTACTAGTTTGTGTAAATAAAATACAATTTGCATAAATAGATATATATATATATAGTTTAGCAAACCACCTAAAAATTGGTAATTTGAGAAGCAACTCAGAGACCCTTACTCTTCGGAGGTGGTAGAAAGCTCCGTTTTGGTTACAACATATTATATAATGTTGCACCTCATGTATATGTTGTCTTTCTGTTTTTTGTGTCTTGTTTCTCGAATTGTTTGTACTGTCTATTGTTTCTTAGAGCTTTTTCTACGAGTACTTAATAATCTTTGTCATATTTATTATAAAATACAAAATAAAGTATATAAATGTAAAAAAAAATTGGTGATTTGACACTTGAAAGTGCTCAAATCAACCATTTTCAACCAGATACAGAGTTTGTAGATGACACCCGGTCCCATATACAATGTTTTACTAGCGGGAAATCAATAAATTAATGATGGTAGATCCTATGGGATGCCCTCCTTAGCCATTTCATTGTTTCCCCTTGGACACATATAACTACTGAACACTGGTGGTCAGCATTTAACAATTATATGTGTTGCATAAATATGGCCGACCTGACAAGCCTACTTATCTATATGCCAATGTGAGCAGTCGCCTTATTTACCGGTCATAAGATTTACTCCCTTTTAAATCATCCCTCCCTTTTGGTGGACTTAATTGGTTCTGTCAACTTAAGAGCGATAAGATCAGGACGGGAATTAGTTATGCAGTTTTTTGACACACATACCACAGAACTCCACTCCAACTACACTGATTATTAGCCATCTATATCAATACATTTAAAGAGACATTGTCATTTAAACATTTTTTATCATGTAAATGTGGAGAATAAAAAGGAGCTATATGTTGTGGCAGCAGACATGCACGAATGAATAGTAAATGTGTTTTAAATCTGTCTGTTCTGTCTCCGGTTTATCACATCACCATGTGGCTTTGAATGCATTCTATACATTTTCCGTGGCTTTGAATGCATTGGATACATTTCCCGTTAAAATAGTTCTGCTTATGTCTATCCACAAGGTGATGTCATAAAATGTCACAGATTAAAAAACACATTTTGTCATAATAGATTTAAGACTATTTTATATACCAAAAATGGTGCAATTTCAGGAAAAAGTACTAAAATAGTAGTAAATACTATGGAAACCAATGGAATGTTATGGCAGTTTGCTCCAAATGCAGCACTTTTTAAAAAAAATAGAACTTTTTTTGTCTTGAAAAATGTGGCCCAATTCTACCACAGTGACATAATAGGGAATAGCAAAACTCATTTATTAATAGTTGATTTCTGAACAGAAAAGTTGGGAAATTTTTCCAGTTCGTCCATAGAAACATAGAATGTGTCGGCAGAAAAGAACCATTCGGTCCATCTAGTCTGCCCAATTTTTTTGAATACTTTTATTAGTCCCCCGTTCCTGGTCTTATAGCTAGGATAGCCTTGTGTCTATCCCACGCATGCTTAAACTCCTTGACTGTGTTTACCTCTACCACTTCTGCTGGAAGGCTATTCCATACATCCACTACCCTCTCAGTAAAGTAATACGTCCTGATATTTCTTTTAAATCTATGTCTATGAATGTCTGATTTTTGCTATTCCCCTGTCAGTTTACAAATCATTATTTATGCTCTAGATTCCCATTTTAAATGATGGACTTCATTTAATATACCAAAAGCTATGCAGGTGAGAGACCTTCCTTAATTAACACAATCAAACGAACATCCTTGCAATGAAATATATGTATTTGTATGGTGTTTACCTTTCTTAAGTGGACCGTATTATTTTATCATTCCATCACTGAAGAATACTATGACACATATATATAATAATACACTGGCATACAACAAATTTGCACTACTTATTACACTCTCTCTACATTTCTGTTACAAATCTTAAAAATACTGGATTTCTTTGATTCTAAGATGCACTTTTTTCCAATTTTAACAGCTGTGGGAAAGGTATGTGTCTTATAATCAATGGCGTCGTACATTCTGCAGCTAAATATGGCCGCTGATAGTAGGACGCGATTTTTGTCTCGACAGCCGAGATTTTCTTCTCAACAGTAGAAATTTTGGCAGCCAAAATGCACGTTTTGGCTCACATAAAGGGGGAGGTGTTTTGGCACTGGATGACGTGTGAAGCTGGTGCATGGAACAGTCGGCTTCCGGGGTCATGCAGCAAGGTAAGTATAACTGGTTTTGGTATTTCCTCTAAGATTTTTCAGTTTTAACACTGCAGAAAAAAAGGGTACGTCTTAGAATCTATGGTGTCTTAGAAACGTGGAAATTCGGTGAATAGCCAGTTGGGAAGAATAAATTACTTCGTTCATTAATGCCACGCAAAAGAAGGTTGAGCTAGTATTGTTTGTCTAAAATGGAATGTTAATATAATGGGAGAAAATGGTAGGTGAGGACCAACAACAGCCAGTATGTCTCCCAGTATGACGTACCTCACTAATGATGGTGGATGTGTATTCTCTCAGGTCGTAATCCCAGCCAGCATCGTCAGTGCAAGGTTCTGTTTCATTGGTCAAGGGTGAAGCATAGCGGGTACAAGAATCGTCCAGCAGCCTGCTGTGGTTCTGTGTGAGATTGGAGCGGCAGTGATGAGGTGGCACTGCGGCTGTAAAAATCTGCATGAGGTTGTGAGTGGCGACAAGCATTAGTGGGAGAGAGAGAATGGTGACCATAGTGGACTGAAAGGGGGAGAAGAGACTGTCCTTGTCCAAAGCATCTCTTAGAGCCATGAGAGGAGATTGCAGGTTAAATATGTATCCAAAAGCCTTCGGTAATAGAAAAAATATTTTAGTTCTAAACAAGAAGTAATGCCACTTCTAAATGACCACAGCTACAACAGTATTTATAAAGGATTCGTGGAAGTATACGAACTTCTCTACAATGACAGAACAATACCCTACTGTATCTTCTAAAGGATAAAGCTTAACTGTGATAAACTGATGTACCCTCCAACAGTTAGAATCAGTTTAATAGAACTGCTCTCAGTGACTGCAACTATAAGCTAAGTGTCCAAATGAATTAAACCACCTCCCTAATTTATCTTCTGTGTGATAACCAGTACAGTTCTCCAATAAACAGACAAACTGTCTACTAAGTAACAACCCTTTATCGAGCAGAATAACGGCCCAATTCACAGCCTTCTAACGGATAGCCAACGAATAGGATAGACAACCAATAACCAAATCAGTCCTCAAGTGAATGGAACGTCCCTTGTCAGTGAATAGAACTCCCTTCCAGTGTAATGAACTACTGTAAAATGAGTATAAATGCCAATATCTAAGCATGGTCAACTCTAAATTCTTGTTGAGAACATAAGCATGACTTAGCATCTAGTTAAAGTTGTTAAATATTTTCCCTTTCCCTAACTTAAGAATAATAAAGTCAAAGGTAACTATATTTAAATTAAACATTTACAACACAGAGGAATTACTATCAATTTTATAGGTTAGACGAACCTCAGATCCAATCAATGACAAGTCATTTGTAATATAATACTATTTTCCCGATGTTCTGTATCTTTTTACTTCATTTGTTTCATTGCAATCAGAGTAAATGCGACGAATCTACCCAGATAAAGTAATGGACCTTACCATGTTTCTACTCCTGAAGTTTAGCAATGGTAAGCATGTATGTCATTCCTAGTTAATGTGGGATGCATAAAGGAAGATGCAGTTAGTGCTACTGTCCTAGACAGACTCTTTACAGTTTTCATTGTTTCAAGACACTTTTTACGGGGCTGCAGGTAAAGTACCAGCAAAAAGACGAGCATCCATGATTGCCTTTACAGAAGAGGAAGATTGCCGTTCCTATCATGCTTAAAGGGACACTCAAGTCCCCAAACTCACTTTGGTGAAAATTGAAGACTACAACTTGTATAGTGAACAGACTTTATCCAGTGTGATTTTATGCAGGCATTCTGCATAAATCCCATTTTTTACATTTTACTAAAGCCCTCCCCCATTGATCACCCTGCATGTATACTACAGGTGCTGCAGCACTGATTATATAGACACTGAGCATATACAGTTTTGTTTCATTTAGTCACTTCCTGTGCTTCTGGAATTTAATGAATTGTGGGGAAGGTAATAAACTTGCTCTTGTACACAGTAGGATCTCTTAACAGTGCAACACATTGTCTGATGACTAGAGAGACAGGAAATTCCAATTATTTGAATGAAATTGTTCTCTTTGGTTCCTGCAGCAAAAAACGGTCTTTCACTCAGGTAGTGTGGGCAGTCCTGGTTTCTTGAAAACTGCTGTAATTTCACAAATTCATCTAACTGTAAGTTTTTTATATTTTAAGCAATGCAAAATGTAATGCATTTTAAAGTACTTTGAAAGCACATTAATATGCATTAACATTTGGCAGATGTCTTTTGGGCCAGTCCCTTAAAACCCCTGATATGAGCTGCTCTGCAGCAACGTAGAGAATAACACTGCCACGTCAACCAATTGACCAATGCTGTCGGAGCACTGTCCATCGACATATTCACTCAGCAAGAAACCCAAGTCTAAGTTACCTCTGATTTTTTTTTTTTTGTAATGTCTTGGATACTTTTTACATAAGAAGAGTGATATATTTAGGCACAGTCTCAAAGCCTTAATAGCTCTATAAAGTATTGCTGTGGAAATGGACATTGGTCCAGACTCTGAAATACAGGTGATGATTTAAATAATGTAGTGGGGTTTTTTATCCTCTTGCACTGGAATCTAGCCAAGCATGGTGAGCTTATTTGAACATCCTGTCCTAATTCAAAGTATTTAACTAACTAAATGTGAACTGACAAGTGAACTGCAAACACCAAGCATAAAAAAATCAATCAGTTAACTACTAAATTTGTTTTTTTTCTTATAAGTTTTAATTGAGTCAGGGACAGCCCCGGGTGGCAAAAGCCCTAACTACACCACTGGGGGTACTTTTTTATTTTAGAGACACGAATCAGAAAAAAAGAGAAAAAATGGAGAGGAGGAAGAGATCAGACTGGTGAACCAATGGAAAATGGAGAAAAAGATAAGCATCCTGACTGTGGTCACAAGTTTACAGAAAGGAAGGGAAGTCATTATTGTGATTGACTTATGCTTCAGTGTTCAAATGTAAGAGCACCTAACTAGGCATGGAGCCTTCTAAAACTGGGTATGTTACAGTGTATAAGTTGCTTAAAAACAGAGTGCTGTTGTAATTAACACTGAATACAAAGGCAGACCCTGAAAGCAGGAAAACAGAGTAAAAATCACCTGGGTAAACAGGCCTTAAAAGGAGCATGCAGCGAAAGATTTTTAAAAGTATAGGAGCGGAAAGTTGAAGTAAGCTAAAAGAGACGCAAGGTGGGAAAGATCACCTGTACCACTAAGTTGTTACAAAAAATTGGCCAAATGATCATGGTGAAAAATGTCTGGACTGAGGGGGAGAGCCCTGTGGGGGATGTATATGAAATTAGCTGGGCTGTATTTCAAACATCATAAAAAAAACTAACTGAGCAATGTTTGGAGTCCTCACATCAAATAACAGTAGTGGATAATAAGATCCAAGATGTGAAAGCTCACTGGGTTTGTTCAAAAACATTTTTTCAGGAGAAGCGTGTAAGTTGGATAGTTGTAAAGGCAAATAATCCTGAGAAAACGTGCCACAAAGCCAATATAATGAAACTCCTATTAGAATAAGTCAGGAATAATAGAGCGTGCAACTTATAACTATCATGTAATCATAACAGTCTGAACAGACTCTTTCAACCTTGCAACGATATGTTGTGTTACATGTCCTCAGCCCGGTGGGTTGATGGCTCGCCAAACTTTCAAGAGATGTATAACCTTCAGTGGTTGAGGTTGAGGCTGTCCCTGATGTAAGGTTGTGAGCTTTGGGTATTTTTTGCATCAGGTGCAGGTTGTAAGTAGAGCAACAGTGGTTCCCATTCAGTGGTGTGATCAAAGAGAGGTTCAACAAAATGGCAACTTGGAGTATATTTATGGGGTCCATCGTGCAGTAATTCCTTGACCATCCTTGACCTCATCCTTGACCAAGAGGTGGTGAATACTACATATCATACCCTGAGGTGGGGAGTCTGATGGGTTGTGTTGTCTTAGAACCAGATGGACTCTGTCAATTTTTATTGGAGTATCCTCTTCACAAGAGGATACTCTACATAAAAGAATCTTTAGTGTTGTTAGCAGGTCTTCGACATTCCCCGAATTCAAAGATTTTTTTTCCATTCCTTATTTGTTCAGTGTTCCAGACAAGAATGTATGGTAGATATACAAGCTGCCTGTCCCTGGAGTAAGGGTATCAATTGTAGTTTGGACAATTGAACTGGTATCCTTGAGTGAAGTTACTCGGTTGCCAGTATGACGCAGGTCTCTCTTTATCTTGCAAAGCTCTGCATGGATTGGTTTAGCTTTAGTGATGATAGCGGTAAATTTGTCTCTTGTCGGCAGAAGCTTGAAAGCCTCTCGCCAATCTTCGTACAAAGCAAAGATGGTAAAGTAGAGATGCAGTGCCCTAAAACCAACAAACACACTACAAAACCATTAGTGAAACAAAATACCTTTCTAAAAAGCAACAAAAAAACACTAGATTGAAATCTAGCATTATAAGTAGTTTAATATTTAAGTCAGCTTAAATAGTTAATGCTGAGATATAGTAAATGATTAAGCAGTATGCGAAACGTAGATCAGGCATTTCCCTGCTCAGTTATTAATATGACTGGCGATTTTCCTTCTCACCATTTATGATAAAAGAATAGCATATAATCCTCTCGGGTTGGGCCTTTAAAGGGATAATTTGGCATAAGAGCGAGGGGAAGTGGGAGAATGATGCTCTCAGAACTACCACTTTTTGTTAAGAGCAGGATCTTTTGAAAATGTTAATATTTATAGCAGCACCGTATTTGATCGAATATAAGACGACCCTGATTATAAGACGACACCCAAACTTTTGAATATTCAGTGAGAAAAAAAAAAGAAAAAGCCTGAATATAAGACTACACTGTAGGAAAAAAGCTTTACTTGTAAATATGAACTGACATGTTTTTCATAGTTAATAAAAAATGTGGATAAAACCAAGAAATGCAATTTTGTCATTTGCCAATCTACCCCCCAGACTTTGCCTTCCCTCACACACGTAGCCATCACTAGAAGCTGCAAGTATGATATTTTTAAGATCACTAGAAGCTGCAAGCTTGATATTTGTTCGATCAGTAGAAGCTGCAATGCTAGGTATTTGTAAGATCACTAGAAGCTGCAAGCATGATATTTGTAAGATCACTAGAAGCTGCAAGCTTGATATTTGTAAGATCACTAGAAGCTGCAAGCTTGATATTTGTAAGATCACTAGAAGCTGCAAGCTTGATATTTGTAAGATCACTAGTAGCTGCAAGCTTGATATTTGTAAGATCACTAGTAGCTGCAAGCATGATATTTGTAAGATCACTAGTAGCTGCAAGCTTGATATTTGTAAGATCACTAGAAGCTGCAAGCATGATATTTGTAAGATCACTAGTAGCTGCAAGCATGATATTTGTAAGATCACTAGTAGCTGCAAGCATGATATTTGTAAGATCACTAGAAGCTGCAAGCATGATATTTGTAAGATCACTAGTAGCTGCAAGCATGATATTTGTAAGATCACTAGTAGCTGCAAGCTTGATATTTGTAAGATCACTAGAAGCTGCAAGCATGATATTTGTAAGATCACTAGAAGCTGCAAGCATGATATTTGTAAGATCACTAGTAGCTGCAAGCATGATATTTGTAAGATCACTAGAAGCTGCAAGCATGATATTTGTAAGATCACTAGTAGCTGCAAGCTTGATATTTGTAAGATCACTAGAAGCTGCAAGCATGATATTTGTAAGATCACTAGTAGCTGCAAGCTTGATATTTGTAAGATCACTAGAAGCTGCAAGCATGATATTTGTAAGATCACTAGAAGCTGCAAGCATGATATTTGTAAGATCACTAGTAGCTGCAAGCATGATATTTGTAAGATCACTAGTAGCTGCAAGCATGATATTTGTAAGATCACTAGAAGCTGCAAGCATGATATTTGTAAGATCACTAGAAGCTGCAAGCATGATATTTGTAAGATCACTAGTAGCTGCAAGCATGATATTTGTAAGATCACTAGTAGCTGCAAGCATGATATTTGTAAGATCACTAGTAGCTGCAAGCTTGATATTTGTAAGATCACTAGTAGCTGCAAGCATGATATTTGTAAGATCACTAGTAGCTGCAAGCTTGATATTTGTAAGATCACTAGTAGCTGCAAGCATGATATTTGTAAGATCACTAGTAGCTGCAAGCATGATATTTGTAAGATCACTAGTAGCTGCAAGCATGATATTTGTAAGATCACTAGTAGCTGCAAGCTTGATATTTGTAAGATCACTAGTAGCTGCAAGCTTGATATTTGTCACTTGAGTAGTAAGTACGTTTTGCGTATGATTAAATGCTATCTATAGAACGAAACATGTTAGGTTGTTGTTTCCCACCTTTAAAAGCATGTCTTTGGCTTCACTCAAATAAATTTGTACTTTTTTGTTCATTTAAGTGTTTTTTCTTCTCTTACATTGCGTGATCCTTTTTCTAAACATATGGCTTTTATGGTATTTGAACACCTTGGTTTGTGAAGTGGAGCATTTACCTACTGGATACAATACTGGACGAGCACAGCCATTTAAGTGATTGCATGTAAGCCAGAGTTGTTGCTGTCTGTGAGTGTGTTAAATATATTTACAATACAGACAATCAAATTTCAATATGTACTTTTCTAATTATTTAATTATTTATTCTTATAATATGCACTAAAAAGCAGGTCATTTCCAAGTCGGTGTGTGTCCTTTGCGTCTACAAGCATAGAAAGCACCAAACAGCAGACCGGTGATTGGACTGTCATGGAAGGTGGAACAAGTGACCATTACAAATTGTTAACTTATTTCAACAATGAATAAATATTCAGCATTCCATGATTACAACACATACAGAATTTCCATCAACCATATAATATGATCTAACCCTTACAATGTTTACCTCACTGTATAATTGACATTATATCTACAGTCAGCTAAGCTTTTGTCATAATGACTTTTACCCTCCTAAGTTTGTAATTAATCCTATCCAAACAAATATATATACTATATGAAGTATGGGCCGTAGAGACAATGTAAAAGAGTAAAATGAGGAGTTCTGGTGGTGGAGGTGGATAAATGATTTGCACAGTGGTATTCTTCTCACCTTTAAGATCGTTGTTGGTAGTTTCTTGGATCTAGATCAAAAGTAGGTGTATAGAAGGGTCGTATATACTTTTCGAGCTTTTTCGTGCTGGTCGAATTGGCAACATAGTGAATGACTCTGTTGCCGAATTCGCAGCTGCCTTCTGTTTCCCGGATGTATTTCCGGGGTTTGTGTGCTCTCTGTTCGGAGCACACAAACTCTGAAAATAGACATCACGGCTCTGTGCCGTGTGTGCGGCGCACACCTTGCTGCATTTTCAGTGGCCTCAGTCTGACTTACAAAATGTAGCGAACGCTCAAACTGAGCATCTGTTACATTTTCGGCACACGTCACAAGTATTGCAGGATTTTGTCAGGTATCTGTAGAGATATTTTCCAGTTGTTTGTGTGGATTTAAATACTCCCTCTTGACCACTTAAAGGGAAACTTCCACTTACACAATATGTAACTAGATTACCTGTGCATTTAAACAAACACATATAAAATACACATGCCAATGCTTTTTCTCTTCTATGTTTGAATTAATTGTATATAAAAGTAAAAATAAAATTAGGTGTTTATCTCCAGCATCCATTTTGAGAATTGTACCCATGATGCAACATTCTCCAAAATCATCCAGCAAATCTCACTTTACAACTGTGGCCAAAGCTTGCATGATGATGTCATAAGACAGGGCTTGACAAACTTAACTGAGTTTTAGGAGCCAGCTAAAAAAATCTAGGCGCCAGACAACAGCACATACACTCAATCACATACCATCAGTCTGTCACACATACAGTCAGTCAGTCTACCACATACATACACACTCACAGTCAGTCAGTCACACATATACACACACACAATCAGTCAGTCACACACACATACACACAGTCAGTAAGTCACATACACATAGTCAGTCTCACATACACACAGTTAGTCACATACACACACACACAGTTACATACACACACATGCAGTCTGGTTATAATTTAAAAAGAAAAAGGCATTTCAAACAAGAAAGTTCTCAATAAATTCCCTGAGAAAAGATTTTAAAAATGGCATGACGAGAAAACCCCTTTGTCATTCAGATGGAATGTTTCAAATTCACATCTGTTGCCCCTCTGTGGACGTTTCCCCCTTTTAATGTGGATTTACATCTGCTTGCTGATGCAGGATGCACTGTGGATAAATTCTATCTGCCCAGAGTCTGATTTATATTTTTAGAAAGGAATAGATTGATCAGAAGATTTTTGCAATACTGTATATGACTAGGGGGAGTCAACTCTACCGCAATGTGGCAGCTGGGTCTAGGGGCGTCACTAGGGTTGGTGTCACCTGGTGCGGAAACTCATGGTGTCACCCCCCTGGATTTCCTCCAATACAATGCCAAACAGATTCCTTAGTAATGCCAGTTAGATGGCCTATTAACTATGCCACACACAGGAGCCCCATAACTATGCCACTCAAACAGGAGCCCCATAAATTATGCCACACCAGAGCCCCATATATTATGCCACACCAGAGCCCCATAAATAATGCCACACCAGAGCCCCATAAATAATGCCACACCAGAGCCCCACTATTTATGCCTCACAAAAGAGTGCCTTAATTATGCCACACATGGGGTCCAATAAATATGCCACACAAGCGCCCCATAATTATGCACACATGGAACCGCCATTAATTATGCAACACACAGGAGCCCCACGAGGTGACGATTGTACAATTATAGATACAGGGAATATTGTGCCACTCAGAGCCCAATAATATTGTGCCAGTCAGATACCAGTAATGTTGTGCCATTCAGATACCAGTAATATTGTGCCATTCAGAGCCCAGTAATATTGTGCCACTCAGAGTCCAGTAATATTGTGCCATTCAGAGCCCAGTAATATTGTGCCAGTCAGAGCCCAGTAATATTGTGCCAGTCAGAGCCCAGTAATAGTGTGCCAGTCAGAGCCCAGTAATAGTGTGCCAGTCAGAGCCCAGTAATATTGTGCCAGTCAGATACCAGGAATATTGTGCCAGTCAGAGCCCAGTAATATTTCAGTGCGGTCCGCATCCCCCGCAACCCTATCGGGACGCCACTGGCTGGGTCAATGACATATTACGGTAAATAAATAAAGGCTTAAAAAAGTAATGCATACAGGGTATAGCTGAATTGTTTTATATTGCATAAACCAAAAACATTTTTTTTATAAACGGAATGTTGGTTGCAGCTGACAATCTAAGAATAAGATAACAAACAGTAACAAAATCCTAGCATGTAAAAGTGAGTCCGAAGTTATAGGGCCTTTAAATATGTATTCTGCTGTCTTGCAATTTGGCTGACAGCATAATGGGAGCTGCATTTCAGTCTCCATTGGAGCGATGTGATGTATACAGCCCTTCATATAATAATACTACTTGGGCTCTGAGGATTGGATATGGTTTGGTCCCCCATATTTCTTATTTCCCCTAATTTAGTATAATGTACTGATGACTCCTTCTAGTTGTAAAAGGTTTTGAGCGCATCAAAATGGAGGGAAAATGGCAGGTGTTGGCAGGTAAAGCAGCATGTTGTTGACAAGTAATGTGGTGTTTTATTTGTAGCACTGAAAGGGTTAATGTGTGTCCATAGACAGCTTGGCTCGAGCCTAGTTAGGATTTAAAAGAAATGTAGCAGACTATCACTTAAATGTAACCGGTGCCTTCACCCTAATCCTCCAATTCAAATAAATAATTACAGGAACCAGCATTCAAGTGAAAAATTTGTTCCTTATAAAGCAACGTTTCAACTCTGTGAGAAGTTGAAACGTTGCTTCGTCAGGAATAAATCCACGATTTTTCACATGAGTGCCCCTTCCTGCAATTACTTAGTATTTACACAAACATAGTCCACCGGGGGACACTATGGGCAAATAAACATCAGTAGACATGTGCAAAACTAAATTTTCATTTCGTTTTCGTCCATTCGGACGAAAATTTTATTTATTTCGTCCAAAACTAATTTAGTTCATTACTGCATTTGTTTCAGATGAAATTCATCCATTATTTTCGTTTTGTTTTATTGATTTTTAACAAATTGACCTATTTTAACCTCTCTTTCGGTTTATAGACTTTTGGTTTATGGAATGCATGTAATGCTATTGGTATTCTATAAACCGAAATAGAGTCCCCATTCATACGAATTGACCTTTTCGTATGAATGGGGACTCTATTTCGGTTTATAGAAAGCCAATAGCATTACATACATTCCATAAACCGAAAGTCTATAAACCGAATCTCTTTCCTGAAAGGTGCTGAAGTAACTATGTGCTCCCCAAAAAATACAGGTATACATCCACAAGGAAAAGCTTTGCATTCATGTTACTTAATAGTGCTTTAATAGATCATCCATGCCATGGAGAATACAACACATGGGGAAAAAAATCCATCACAAAAAAATATGAATGCGTTTCACACCCACTCGGGCTTTTTAGTGCTTTTGATAAGATGTTTTAGTTTGGACGTTCAGGACATATACATACAGACTATACAGAACATATAGACTTTATGGTGGAGGGAAAAGTTCACTAAAAAGTGTCATTTTTTTATTGGGTGTTAAAGGCTGCCTGCAATTTACTAATGTTATATTTACTTCTATGGCCAGATATTTAACAGAGCATTGTGTTTTTAAAAACCCCTATGTTGGTCTTTACACAATGTTATGTATTAAAAAAACGGCATCTGAGGGTTTTTACCTGTTCTTTAAAACAAAAGGTTACCCCAATGAACATAACCACTAGATAAGCACAGTGTACCTAATCATAGAAATAAAAAAAAACCTTTAAATGAAACAGCCATTTTCAAATTACAGTCCATTCAACATCTGCTTTGGATTTCATTATATAAAATGGTTAGATTATGTTGTTTCAGTTTATGTTAATGCTTATGCATAATGTTTACTTTCGCCCGCAATGTTTTAATTAGTTATTTTCCTGAGGAAAACAGGCACTTATGATATCTCTGTGAACTTTTCCTTGGTCAGCTGTGGTTGTCTGACTTTGTCACTTGTTGTATACTTTCGTTATGAACCACAGGATATATTTATCATGGCAAAACTGGGACAATTCTGGAGAAAAGTTATCATTCTATATTTAGCTAAGAAAGCAAGTTACACCGAAAATTAATTTCTATGGATTCTGGTGATAAATATGGAGCAATCGCCAAGGTCCAGAATTGTCCCAGTTCTGCCATGATAACTATTCCCGCACTTATACTTTTTTTAGGGGGCAAAATAGGGTAATGCCCTGTGGGGAGCTTTACTCAGAATACATTTTTGCCCTCACACATTAAAGCAGGAGTGATATAAACTATTAGTAATTTAATCCTGTTTTAATTACTTTTTTTAATTTAAAAATTACCTTTCTATAGTGTTAGTTTCGACAGTACCACTAATACAGTAGGTAAGTCACAGCCTCTTGCTTGGTTTATCAGGGCCTGACATTATCTAGGTATGGGCTCCGGAGAAATAAGCACAAATAAACTATTTATTAGTTTAATGATAACATTTAATAAACTGTGTTTAAAGGTCATCTGTTATGATTATTTTCTTACATGTAGGTCACTTATGTACATATTGTGGGGTCTAGGACACTTCTTCGCCACATCTTCATCGCTGACAGTTCAGCGCTGCAGTTAGAACGCTGAACTGTCAGCAATGAAGAATAACGCGGCCGTTTCATCGCGGCCGCGACTATGTAAGAGCTGACAGTTCAGCGCTGAACTGTCAGCTCTTACAAATGTAAAAGTAAAAAGAAAATAACCCCCCCTAATAAATGATTCCCAAACCCCAATACTAAAATTAACCCCAATACTAAAATTAACCCCCGAACCCTAATACTAACGCTCGACCCCTAATACTAACCCCCTAAACCCTAATACTAACCCCCGAACCCTAATACTAAAATTAAACCCCTAATACTAACCCCCTAAACCCTAATACTAACACCCGAGCCCTAATACTAACCCCCGACCCCTAATACTAAAATTAACCCCCTAAACCCTAATACTAACCCTAATACTAATACCCGAACCCTAATACTAACCCCCTAAACCCTAATACTAACCCCCGACCCCTAATACTTACCCCATAAACCCTAATACTAACCCCCGAACCCTAATACAAAAATTAAACCCCTTAAACCCTAATTATAACCACCCTTACTAAAATAAACTAAACAGGTAAAATACTTACCTTTAGCGATGAAATGTCCCGCGATGAAATCTCCAGTGACGATCTGTCTTGGGGTGCAGAGTCGGCGGTGAAGCGGCTGCGCGGAAGCAGCCGCGGTGAAGTGTCCCATCCCCATATTGTGTACATGCATAACTACATAAATCCAGATAGCCTTCATGACTGAGGCTCTTGTAGGGCCCTGGGGCCAAACACTTCCCTATGGACTCTCTAAGGGTCAAGGATTACCCTTTCCCGAAAGAGCGCTGTCACTAACCCGGCCTCTAGCTCACTGTGCCCCGCTACCACAATATACAGCTCACCAGAGGTTAGCAGAAACCTCCTGGAACGCTCAGGCGGATTACTAATGCAGGCATGCCCGCTGGAGACTTCCATCGGAAAGGTAGGCGCTCTTCTAATTGGACCGTTTAATCCTTCTTCCCGGTAGCCTTGTCATTGATTGGCTGCCCGTTTAAAGGGCAAATGTAGCTCAGTCACTGATTGGTCCTGCCAACTGAATGTGTACTGAAATACCATCCAAACTACATTCGAAAGCGCTGTCTTCACTACCTCATATCAAACTCCCTGTGTCCGAAAAACGAGAGAATTCTATGGAACTGTTAAGTGGATCACGAGTCTGCCCCGGTCTGCTGAAACTACTGGGGGCTGCTGATTCTCCATCGTGGACTTGAGCACCTTGCTCTTTTGGGAGGTTGTCTTGCAGTTTCGTGAGCAATCAATTGCTACACTCGTATTGGGGGTAACTACTTTTGGGGAGCAAGCAGAGCACTGTTTCTAAGACTATGGACAAGTCCCGGGTAGGCACTGTTCCTATTGGTCCATTCAAATGAACCACCTTCCATCTAAGAAATCTCTCGCTCACGGACTGGTCGATGCACTGTGGACATGTAATGTAGCTAAACTACAGTGTTTAATTGGAGCCAATTTCTTCCAACAACTGGACAATGAATCAAAAGCACAGCTCCAAACCATGCAAGAACTACCGTATTTGCTTGAATATAAGACGACCCCCCAAACTATGGATATTCCTTTAGGAAAAAAACTAAAAGCCTGAATATAAGACTACCCTATAGGAAAAAAGTTTAACTTGTATATATTCACATGTAAATTGCTTTTTCATATTTAATAAAAACTTATGATATAAAAAAAAATGCATTTCTTGTTTTTATTTACCTTTTATGTGCCAGTGCTGCCCCTTACCCAATTCTCCCCCCAATGTTGTCTGTCTCTCTCCCCCACCCTCCCCCCAATGTTGTCTGTCTCTCCACCCCTCCCTCCCCCAGCGTTGTTTGTCTCTCTCCCCCACCCTGCCCCCAAGTTGTCTGTCTCTCTCCCCCACCCTCCCCCAATTGTTGTCTGTCTCTCCACCCCTCCCTCCCCCAGCGTTGTCCGTCTCTCTCCCCCACCCTCCCCTAAAGTTGTCTGTCTCTCACCCCTACCCTCCCCCCAATGTTGTCTGTCTCTCTCCCCCACCCTCCCACCAATGTTTTCTGTCTCCCCCTCCCTCCCCCCAATGTAGCCTCCCTGGTGGCTAGTGGGGGCAGCTGGGGGATGTCTGCATGATATGTGCAGACATCCACCATGCTGCCTGACACTTCTGTCCAACTGTCTGTCATAATAGATGGAAGTGTTGGGCAGCCATGGGAAGTATTGGGCAGACATCCGCCATGCTGCCCGACACTTCCGTCCGGCTGTCCGTCATAATAGTGTTGGGCAGCATGGACATCGTGCAGACATCCCCTAGCTGCCCAAATATCATTGGTGGCTAGTGGGGGCAGCCGGAGGATGTCTGCACGATACGTGCAGACATCCTCCACTGCTGCCCGGCACTTCTGCCGGGACTTTTATGATGAAGCCGGTGGTCATGCTGGGCGGCAGCGGAGGATGTCTGCCCACATTGCGCAGACATCCACCAGGTGTTAGTGAGGGGGATCCAGGTCCCCTGCAGCTCTGCGGGGGTCCTGGATCCCAGTCTTATAATCTGATTTCGATTTGAGGTCAGAATATAAGACGAGGGATCTTTATCAGAGCATTTGCTCTGAAAAAAAAAACTTGTCTTATATTCAAGCAAATACGGTATTTAGGGAAGAAGCAGTCAGCTGGTAATCGGTATATAATGGAGTGGCCAGCACAGATACCGTATGTCAACCCTACTGGGAGCAGTTTCACTTTAAGAGGTGCCCATCATGACTATCTAACTTGTGGGAGGGTGCTTCAGAAAGCATGGGGTTAAATCTTTTCAAAATACCTCAACAAGCTGGCAGCTAGAATGTCAAAATGGCTACAAAGTTGTAATTGCTGAAAATGAAGGAATATTAGACAAAAGCAAAGTTTGAAGGACACAATTATTATTTAAATTAAAAATCATTATCTCTAACCTTGTCAATGTATTGACTGTATTTCCTATTCATTTTTACAACTTATTTGATTTCATGGAAAACAAAGACATTTCTAAGTGACCCCAAACTTTTCAGTGGTAGTTTTTGTGACTGTGAATATATTTGTGTGTGTGACTGTATGTATACATGGGTGTGCATCAATATGTATGACTGTGTTTGATAATGTATATGAGACTGACAGTATGTGTGACCCTATGACCCTCAAATGATGTATCTTTTTTTCACCATTTATATAAACTTCCATTTTTACATTACGTATATAAAACCATTTGGAATTTATTCTCGCTCTATTAGGTATATGAAATCATTTATAGTGTAATTTTAACCCTTATACATAGAAAATAATATATAACGGATTCCTTTACACTTAAATGCATTTATATTTGTATTAATGTTTGTTTTAGATTTTGTTTAATGTATGTGAGTAAAAAGTTGTAAAATAGCATGTAATTTGAAGTATACATGCTCACTGTTTGTATATAATGTCTATGCGGTGCTAGGAGTTTATTTAAAGATATAGTCTTAATTACAAAGCTACTGTCCTGTATATTTTATATATAAAAACCATGAACTGATGCTTTGCTGTTTTTTACATTAATTGATTTATTCAAAACAACATCAAATACACTGATAAAATTATATGCTTATTCAATAAGAGATTTCACACAAATATGCAAGGAAAACTAGATAATCAACTAAATATTTTAGCTATAGTAATAAATACAAGTGTTCATTGAACAGCACATTCATCCAGTATAATTATGAATTTCTTCCTCTTCGTTCATGTACATTTAACCACAGGCAGCTGTCTCTTTAAATCCAGCATGAGTGCAACCAATAGCTTTATGGAGAGGTGACATCACCCACCAGCAGTGACGCAGACCCTATTATTAAAAGACCAATGCTATTGCTCATTCAAGATCACATGACAGTTAGGAGAAGTGTAGGGGGGGTTGGAATAGGTTTGGGTTTTGTCATTGTACTGATCCTGCAGCTCCTGTTAGAGCAAGCCTGCTATTATTTTGGAGGAAAAAAAAAAAAAAAAGAGGCAAGGATAGCCTCATAATCCCTAATAATCATTCCAAAGCTCTGCTGCTCGGGATCTAGGGAAACTGCAGATCTTTCCCAGCAGAGAAAGACGACCCTGCTGGATCAAGGACAGGATGGCATAAAGGAGGGTCACAGGGGCCTATGCAAAAATCCTATAAAGAAGGAAGATCCTAAAAGTAGAATTCCCGTCCGCCGCAAAGAGTCCCAGCTGTCCCTGCTTCCTATTTAATTGCCACCCTGCAAAATTTACCATAATTACACATCCCAGAGACGGTAGGTCTGGGGCTCAATTCCTTGCAATCCCAGAATGATGTTATATTCTTCTGCCTAATCCCATGGGGGAGCTGTAGGGGAAACAGTGATTGCATCTGCAAGGAGATAGAGACAGCGGTCACCGTTTCTACTCCAAAAAAAAAGGGAGAATTTTCACATAACACAGACATATATGTGTCTTCTTCTTCGTTCTTTTTTATTTTTATTTTAAAAGGCTTTCACCCCCGGTGTGTGCGGATTGAAAGGAACATGAACGATATAGGAAATCTATAAGAGATCACGCCTTATATATCACAAGGAATTTGGAATGACTTGGACCGCAGACTATCCTAACTCCTGTGTCCATTCCTGAGTGTCTTATTTGGTTGTGAAAGGCAAATTACAGCACCTGGATCCACTGGATATAAAAGATAACCTTCCTTTGCTTTACAGATTCCGGCTTTGTGAGCAAATTTTAAAATCCTTATTTTTCACTTCTCGATCTGTTGGGTGATATTCGGATCTCATTTTTTTTTCTTTTCACCGTCAATAATCAAGAGTGATTTCAGAACTGCTAGATGATTATCTTGCATGCAGACAACTGATCTGGCCATCTATTTCTTGTGCGGTTTCTTTGAAAACCTACAACATCAACAGAAAGCAAAGATTGTGTCATTTTTAACTAGTAGGGGGAAAAAAAACGAATTTTATTGCCATTCATTTTGATATTTCCAGGATTTTCTATCTCGCTTGTATTTATAGCTAACTAGTGGGATCCATTCATAGCTGACCTGCACACCTGGGTGGATCTTTTAATAGGCACCATCAACATAAAAAAGGATTACAAACAGAGCGAACAAACAGACCGAACAACAAGGTACAGAAGCGGAGATCAAGAAGGAGAAGTTGGAGGAGTAAGTCTTACTATACCAATAAATCTGTATAGGTCTCTTGATTTTTATTAGCTATGTTTAAAGATGTTTTGAATGCAAATTAATGCCCGAGAAGTATTTTTTTTTTTAGCTCCAAAGCAATTTCTTTTATCTATTTTATGATTTCGTTATTACAGGATATTTATACACTAACCTGCTAAATATTTTAATCATGATCAATTATTTATACATACATCTTGCGTGTGTGTATAAATAAGTGATAATGCAGAGACATTACATAGTAGAACAAGGCATGCACTAAATTTAGGGCACAACATTAAGATACTGATGTAGAAGGCACCGATGGCCTGGCTTTTTAGTTCCCTGTAAATGTTTTGTATGGAGATTTTCCTTATATGCAAAGTCATGGTGTACTATTGTCTCTATTGGCATACTCTATCGCTTATACTGAAATCCAGTATATGTTGGATGCCAACGGATTTGGATTTCAAAGTATCTCATACCTGGCAAGTGTTATTTGGCTAAGATAATATGGCATGGGTGGAGCTCTGGATAGGCAAAGTGTCCATGGCAAAGTCTGTAAAAGTCCATAGAACATTTTTTAAATTGTCCACAGTAAATGTCCACCATGAGCAAGGTTGTTGCCTACCATTGGACGAGGCCAAAGACTATACCCTCCAAATTTCAGTTTCGCTAATATGGGATGTCACTGAGCATAGTCATATGGGGCTATTCAATAAAAGGTGAGTTGCAACTCACTTTTTAGTGAATAGCCCCCATAGTCTTATCATGCATGGTTACATTAACATGAACACGCTAGTCAGATGTGCACACACAATAGTGCTGACATGCCCTGTGCTAACTATGCATGTACAGTTGACATCACATGCAGCATGCTACATCCGGCTGCAAATGCACAGAATATTCTCCAATCTCTTCGAGTTTCCTGAGGTACTGGGACTCCAGAGGAGAACCAAAGTTCTACGTCAGTTGTGTGGTGTGCAGTAATATCACATGGCCACCTTTGTTTGTGGCCTGAACAAAGTAACAACAAGGTTGTCAAGTGTGTTATCCTTTCTTGAGTAAGGGTTCAAAGGAATAGGAATTTGTTCTAGTTTTATTTTATTTTTGTAAAACTGGTGACATTGATAACACTACCCAGGTATGATATGTCTGGGCTAGCCAAACATGGTCAAGAAACTCAGATGTACATTGATTGGACTCACTCTGGGAGCTATTTATAAATAAATAAAAAACTATTCATCTCAGCAACAAAACCAGGTAAGTTTCTCCTGCTAGAAGAGCGCATGTGGCCTTCCTAATGCATCGCTTGATCTTTGAGGATTGAACAATGCATTCGGTGGGGCCAATTCTGTTTTTGTGTGTGTGTGAGTGTGTAAGAGCAACTTACCATGTTTATACATGCACAATCAGCTGTGTATCTTCCACAAGGCAAACAAGGCACTCGCCTTGGGCGGCACTTTGCCAGAGAGTGTTAAAGTACACTTCTGGTGCTTGAAACATTTTCGCTCCTTCCAATTAATCGGCGTGATGGGGGCATGTAATGAGGGTGAATGGAGCATTTAGTGTGTATGCAAAGTGAGTGGGTGATTGGGGCATGTTATGGGGCGATTAAGAATTTAATGTGGGTGACGGGGCATGTAATGGGGTGATGGGGCATGTCATGGGGTGCAACGTGGGTAATGGGGCATGTTGTAGGTGTGTAATGTTGGTGGGGAGGTGCCTGAATTTTGAATGCCTAGGGCAGCACAAAACCAAGATACACCACTGTGCACAATAGTTAGATCAGTGAGATGAAATGTTCACCTCACCTGCACCAGCTCCCTCTATCATCAAAACACACCAGAATGATCATCAGTAAACCCACAGGCGCTCCATTACACATTTTGGTGGTCTTGGCCTCTAAAGCAGTCTTGATGTTTCAAACATGTTTCAACATTCAGCAAGGGCAATGCGGGACGCAGGAGGGCGGGAAGAGGAATCCGCGTGCATGGCAATTAAAGCGCATTATTCATACTCCGGTGTCCTGAATACCACAGAATGATAATGTGACTGGAGGAGAGTGGTCCTGCTTAAAGCAGGGGTCCGCAAACGTTTTATAGACAGGAGCTTTCAGGCATGGTCCACAGCCACAGAGCAGTGCATTTGATAGGGTGTGGCTGCCCGTCATGAGGAAAGCTGGGAAGACGCATCCCCCACAATCAAATAATCTATGGAAAGTAAATATACTGATTGCAGTAACATAACTTCCTGATACTGTACAGATGTCTGTTTGGCTCACTCATCCATATTATGCACCATAGCATTGAAGGGACTTACCCAGTTCTTCCCTCGTTATTGCTTCATAGGACTAGCCAATAGAAGCGTTCAGGCAGCAAAGATTTGGGCCTTTACAATGGTTGCTCATAAACACAGGCAAAATGTAATTTATTTAAAAAATTTGGTAATTTACTGCACGCATCACAAGGGTGAGGACAAGGAGGATGCAGCTTAAACCAGGCCCTCACTCTCAAGGGCCAAAGCTGCAATTTGGCTCTGCCCTGCTTACTACTAAATGCAGAGTGATGTTTTGCATCCTAATTTTGGCACTTTCATGACCGTGCTGAAACAATACGGAGCTGGAGGATGCTGGTGTAACAGCACTGGCCTGAAGTGTAATATGCAAGTAAGGCCTGCATTACAGGGTTAGCAATTTATCACCATAAATGTCTCTAGACATGGGCTTCAGTGGGTGGCAAGATATCCTCCCCAACTTTCCCCTCTCCCCCTCCAATACTGCTTACCTACTCCCCATTGTCTACCTTTTGTTGGCTCAGGAGAGGGGTTTCCTGGTGGGAGGCAAATGTTAGTTACCCATTAATAGGAAAAGTTACATGACCTTGGTAGTAGTAACTAATAATAGACCAGCATGTATCTGCGTGACATGGAATCTTTACTTTACAATAGCTGGGGTGGATAAAGATTAGCCACTACTACCGTTCCTACAGTGTTCAGCCAGTAATGGCTGACTGTATATCAAGGGAGTTGCAGTCACCAACAACAAACAAAGTTAGTGGGTAGTATAGGCCAAGACAACACCAGTGTATAACAAAAAGGTCAGCTAGCAATATGTCTGGTTGAATATTATTGTAGATACAGTCAACAAAAGTTAGGGCTTTATTCATGAAAGAGAGAATTACAGGGAACTGAGAAGGGAATATCAAACTGAAGGCCAGAGTTACTCAATTACTTTGACCTTAAGTTTGAAATTACCACCCCAGTAGTAAAAAGTGGAATACAAGCTTGGATGAAAAATAGGGCACTTGGTAGTAATGCAGACTCATGATGTCTCTCTTGAGATGTGCTTTCTATAGCAGCTGTAGTAACATTTAGGGTTGCCACCTTTGTTTAAAAAATAAATAAATATATATATATATATATCTCTGCCATGCTAATGCCTCATCAATAGTCTGAAGCCAATTTTTTATTGGCCGGCGAGTAAAATACCGGCTGGGTGGCATCCCTATCACCAATTCGTAATGATATAATCGCTATACTTTGGGACTCCAAATGTTGAATACTCACTTTCCCATGACTGGCTGAGAGTAATGGGAAATGTAGTCTAAAAAGCTGGAGTATTAACTAACCCAAGCTGCAGTACATGTACCTTGTATCTCTGCCCAGGCGGGGACTCTATGCATGTCAAGTAGCAGCAGATAGAGTAAATGGGGAGGAGACCAGCTACAGGCAGAGAGACAGCAGACCAAACCACTCTGACAGCAAGGGGATGTATAGAATTACATAGAAGCTTTTTTGCTAGACTCCCCTGCCTGCTAGTTTTTTTTTTTTTCTGCTCTGTCTGGTTAATCTACCCTAAACAGCCTACTCCCTTGCTACCCTGTACCTGCTGACCCAGCAACTGCCCTGGCAGAGACTTCTGCTGAAGTTCCCAAAGATAAAGATTCTATGTGTCTGGTGGATTCAACGCCTGGGGAAGACTTCTGTTTCCCTGCTGTCTCATTAGCGTCATTATGTACTGGACGGAGCACCAGATAGTATGTGATAGTCCAGCACAGTTTCTGTCCATCGCTGTTTCTAGGCGGCACAACCTCATTCCACGTACCTTCACAAACTGGGTGCCAGCATGTTCTATTTTAGCCATGTTTTGTTGCTATGAGTTATCTCGAACATATACAGTGAGGGGGGGAAAGTATTTGATCTCCTGCTGATTTTGAACGTTTGCCCACTGACAAAGAAATGATCAGTCTATAATTTTAATGGTGAGAGACATAATAACAAAAATAAACCTCCAGAAAAATACGTAAAAAAAGTTATAAATTGATTTGTATGTCAATGAGTTGTATGTCAATGAGTGAAATAAGTATTTGACCCCTTCGACTTAGTACTTGGTGGCAAAGCCCTTGTTGGCAATCGCAAAGGTCAGACGTTTCTTGTAGTTGGCCACCAAGTTTGCACACATCTCAGGAGTGATTTTGTCCGACTCTTCTTTGAAGATCGCTCCAAGTCATTAAGATTTCGAGGCTGACATTTGGCAACTCGAACCTTCAGCTCTCTCCACTGATTTTCTGTGGGATTAAGGTCTGGAGACTGGCTAGGCCACTCCAGGACCTTAATGTGCTTCTTCTTGAGCCACTCCTTTTTGGCCTTGGCTGTGTGTTTTGGGTCATTGTCATGCTGGAATACCCATCCACAACCCATTTTCAATGCCCTGGATCAGGGAAGGAGGTTCTCACCCATGATTTGATGATACATGGCCCCGTCCATTGTCCCTTTGATGCGGTGCAGTTGTCCTGTCCCCTTAGCAGAAAAAACCCCCAATAGCATAATGTTTTCACCTCCATGTTTGACGGTGGGGATGGTGTTCTTGGGGTCATAGGCAGCATTCCTCCACCTCCTCCAAACACAGCGAGTTGATGCCAAATAGCTCGATTTTGGTCTCATCTGACCACAACACTTTCACCTAGTTCTCCTGAATAATTGAGATGTTCATGTGCAAACTTCAGATGGGCCTGTACATGTGCTTTCTTGAGCCGGGGGACCTTGCGGGAGCTGCAGGATTTCAGTCCTTCATGGCATAGTGTGTTATCAATTGTTTTCTTGGTTACTATGGTCCCAGCTGCCTTGAGATCATTAACAAGATTCTCCAATGTAGTTCTGGGCTGATTCCTCACCGTTCTCATGATCACTGAAACTCCACGAGGTGGGATCTTGCATGGAGCACCAGACCGAGGGAGACTGACAGTTATTTTGTGTTTCTCTTATTTGCTAATAATCGCACCAACTGTTGTCACCTTCTCACCAAGCTTCTTGACGATGGTCTTGTAGTCCATTCCAGCTTTGTGTAGGTCTACAATCTTGTCCCTGACATCTTTGGACAGCATTTTGGTGTTGGCCATGGTGGAGAATTTGGAATATGATTGATTGCTTCTGTGGACAGGTGTCTTTTATACAGGTAACAAACTGAGATTTGGAGCACTCCCTTTAAGAGTTTTGTCAACACATGGCGGTTCGCAAGGGTATTTGGTGGGACCGCAGAGATATCTCCTTGGGGCTTAAAGGTAGTGTGTTTCAGCCATTTCTCTCAGGTGTTAGGGTTCAACTGCCGTGGGGTCCTCGGCCACTTACTCTGATACTCACCGGCCCCAGCTTATTTGATTAGTATGGGTTGTATGTGGGAAGGTGACATATTTGTAAATATATATGCCTTCCCATGGTGTGTTCTGTTGCATGCTCCTTCTTTGAAACCTTTACTTCGTTCCTAGATTGGGTAATCAGGGAGGAATCGGGTTCCTCCTCGATTATTCACTATTTGGACAACTTTTTTTGTGTGTTTATTCTTCTCAATGCCAGGTATTACTTAGCATGACTCAGCAAGTGATGTGAAAAATTGGAGTTTCTTTGGCACCATAGAAAATGGAGGGTCTGTCTGCTATTATAAAATGTTTGGGTATTGAGTTGGATTCTGTCCTAATGGAGTTCACACCCCAACAGGACAGATCATTGGACTGGAGGTTTACAAAATGTGGTCTTATGGTGGGCTGCAGCAGCTTCAGCCACTGTTTGGCAAATTGAACTTTACCTGCTGCATAATAACTGTGGGTTGCCTTTTCTGGGGTAGCTTATCCTTGGTTACGGATGGTTTACAGTGTACGCACCATTATATTCATCTCAGTGCGGCTCAAAAGGCTGACTTATTTGTTCGGGACTCCTTCTTACAGCAATAGAATGGTAAACCATTGTTTCTGGAGGAGGGGGGCTATAGCACTTATCAGCATGATCTCCCCATGTGATTGTGCTTTTGCGTCAGCTGGCATTTCATTGTCTCCAGCTTAACATGTGGGTACTGGCAGCTCATGTCCCAGGCCTCTCTAATGCAATTCTCAACTCTATTTCCTGGCAGCAGCGTGATTGGTTTGACAATTTGCGCCATAGATAGACTTGGAGGCTACAGGATTTCCCCATTTGATTTGGTCACTGGAAGGAGACATGCCTTTAATTTAATACACCTGTTTAGGGTGCTGACGACATGGGCTGCTTACACTAAAGTATGGTCACAATGGCATGCTTTTGTGGAAATGGCTGAGGACTTGCCTACGCTCCATATGACATTGTCCGTACTGTTATGGTTTATTTGAGGGGGTTTCAGTTCCAGTGCTAAATCTTTAACATTTCTGAGTTGACTGGTTTCACCAAGGAATTCTTAGTGAAACAAACTTCAAGGGGTTATAAACAGGTCACTTTTTCAGTTTTATCTAGACTTATTTTAAGTCTGCCACATATCTGTCATTCTCAGTTTGAAGTTTACTTTGGTTTTTTTTTCATGGGCTTTGTTGGCGACTTTAGAATAAATTAGCTGGTCAGTCACAGCTTTGCATTGGAGGTGTTATGTTTGATGTCACTTACTCCAAAGATTCAGTCTCTGTTGTCCACAGGCATTCTAAAACTGACCATTGTGGGTGGGTTTGAAAGTATCTTTGCAATCACTATATGTTTGCCCTTTTGAGGCATTTAATTCCTGTGTATCACTGTTCACAGGCAATTCCCCCCTACAGAGTATGGCATGTATTGAGTTACCACAGAGGCCTTTCGATCGGGCCTTTCTGACTCGATATAGGGGGCTTGGAGTCCAGTTGTTTTCTAACACCTATTAGCGTCGCTTAGAGTGCGGTAATGCTATTTCTTGGGTATTGGCGGATATATAAATAAAATAGAAACTTATTGTTTGAATATCTGTTTCCTTACACCATATCACCTTACTATGTTTTATTTATGTATTATATGTTTCGGATGTTCTACAGTGGCATGTGTGGCTCTTTGGACATTTGTTCCTCTATGGGGCTGCCCAGTGTGCTTTTATTTCCAAGACGGGTAACCATTTAGGTTTTGATTAGTTGGGTTTGCAGGGCCTTAGTTGGTCCAGTTTTTCACTTAGGACTAGACCATTTTACACTTAGGCATGCCTCTGCACTTAGGTGGCAATGACATAGGCTCCGTTCCCCTTAGGTACGTGTTACATTTTATATAAGTCTTTGGTACAATTTCGTGACTTGGACCTGGAATTGTCCAGTTTATCTCCAGACTTCGTTGGCTAGGTGAAGGAGTAGAAAGGACCTGCAAAAAAATCTAACATCACAATTGCTTATTTTAGCACCTATAAAGGTCGCGAGGCTCACCTCTATCACCAAGATGGTGTTCACCGTAGCACTATAGGGTTAGACCTGTGGAATCTGGCGATTCACTCTACCCTGGAAAAGGCGGTGTCTGTTTGGTGGAACCATTAATGTACAAGGTTTCGCACATATTGGTCCCTGAGGTCTGACACCAGTGCGGTGGTCATCACAGGTATGGACGAATTGAGTGTCAGAAG
Organism: Pelodytes ibericus; assembly: GCA_036172795.1. NCBI lineage: Eukaryota > Metazoa > Chordata > Amphibia > Anura > Pelodytidae > Pelodytes > Pelodytes ibericus. The sequence continues at coordinate 25,417,949 of CM069863.1, read as the reverse complement.
CCGGGTGCCTACGTGCAGGACTACCCACGTGCTGATCCTTGTGTAGTACGTATAGTTAAAGCTACCGTTCAAGATCACACCTGTAGCAATTATCATCGATTATGCCAATGTCAGATCCTTGGGGACCCCACTCTAGTAAACTAGGCTGTGGTTTACGCGGTGGGTATGTTTTCTGTAAGTATTAGCTTATGGTAGTTTTTTTTTTTAATGTTTATATTTATGTCGCAGGGTTTGTTTTATCCAGCAGGTCTTGTGTTTTATTTATTTGGTGATCCATATTTGCTAATGTCATGGGTCTTCCTGTGATCCCATTGTGATCTACATCCCTGGTGATTGAGTTTGAAAGATCCGGAAGACTTCCGTTTGCATTAATGTAGTGACCAGATCACCATATATCAGGTGATAGTCCAGTACAGTCTCTGTCCATCACCGTTTCTAATGATCTTCTTATGAAAACTGAGATTGGTCAAGCATGGACTCCAAAATAAAATATGATTTAGCAGGGATAAAAGTAAATTTCCTTTAAACCAGTACCTTATGACACTGCTGCCGTAGACGTCAATGTTGCAGTCATTTTGAAGGAATGGAAAAGAAAATCTGATTATTTTTGGAAAGTATCAATTTAAATGCAATGTCTTGAAATTTTAAAGTGATGGGGAAAAAATGCATTAAACCTATTTATAATTTGAAAGTCATGTTGTTGCTGTAGCATACCTGCTGATAGAACGTTTACATTACATTACCAACAATTTATAGAGCACTTGGTACAAAGCATAAAAGGGAATTGCAGACTTTGTTAGTCCAACAGAGATGGACTGACATAAATAACAGAGCCCGTCGAGAGAGCTTGCTTGTGTGGTGTCATGTGGTGCTGCATGATACCATGCTCCCTGGGTCATGTAAGATCCTACACTGGGCCTGCGGAAGTCCTCCCACTGACAATACAATTCCCATGATGAGCCATCAACAGTGTTGCTGGAATTCTGTGATATTACAAAAAATAGGGTAGGAAAGAGATGTATTGGGGCTTGGATTAAAAATAGGACACTTGGAAGTTATATAACAGTGGTGGCTAACCTTTGGCACTCCAGATTATCATTTCTCATGATGTTCAGCCAACCAAATGGATGGTTAAGTATCATGAGATATGCATTCCACAACAGTTGTAGTACCAATCCATAATGACTTAATAGCAAACATTTGGCACTCCAGTAGTTGAGTATTCCCTTTCCCATGAGGCTTAGCATGTCAAATGGCTGGCTGAGAGTCATGGGAAATGTAGTTTCAACAGCAGGAGTATTAACTAATCCTAGCTGCAAAATAATACGTTTTTTTTTTTATTGAAAGATTTGTGAGGTGTAGGCATTTTACATAGAAATTATTTAATGAAAGAATACAAATAAAGTATCTATTTGCTCCGTATAGCTCTATCAAGGGAGACATGTTTAGAATCTTTGGTTAGATGGGTCAAATCTTCATTTAACTGACCGATGGTGAATAAATACATAAACCAAAATTCTAAACAACACATCTGTGCCCTGATAGAGCTATACAAACAAAGAAGGCTTAAAAAAGTGCTTTATTTGTATTCTTTCAATAAATAATTTTAAATCCCTATAGTTGATGTACTAGTTCATTGTAGGATAAGTCCATTTTTGTCGAAAATTTAAATCTTTTGAAAGATGGTTAGAGATGCAGTGCTAGAAAACCCACTCACTGTTGGCTAGGGTTGCCATCTTTTGTACCAAAAAATACCGGCCTTGCTGGTGCCTCCATAGATGTAACATTGGCATCAAGCAAATTTTTTTACCGTCCTGCCAGTAAAATACCGGCTGGGTGGCAACACTACTGATGGGCTTATTTTCAAATCCTTATCCAGAATGCCTTGCGATGGTATGAGCAGTGTACCATGGAAATACCTGTGGGAAAAACAAGTCTTCCGACATGTCTAGGGACAGTTGGGGGTACACATTTGCTATACATATGTTATATTTTAACATATCTTATTTATTTAAAAAAATACAGTCATCTTGAAGGACAAAATTCAGGCATTAGTAGTTGAGTGGGAAATATAGCCAAGTTCCGCACACCATTCTCTCATGATAAGCACTGTACAATAAAGACACTGGTTCAGTGCATTATGGGATGGCGCAAACCTGGCTCATTTTTACCTCCCCCGTTATCTTTGCACAAGACTGCAGAATATGATGGCTGTTGAGAAGTAAATAATAATACCAGTACCTATGGTCCATGGCTGTGGCCACAATATCACCACATGCCCTTAGCCTTGGTTGTGTATTGTGTAAATCATACATGTATCTGTGACAGACAATTACTTACCTCTCAACTTATTGCCCCCCCCCCCCCCCCCCCCCATTTGGGATGAAGAGCTTTACAATGTAACCATTCTGCCGTTTTTACAAGTGGGACAGGCATGCTCCTATAGAGAGGATCTGCAAAATTATCAGCAAGTTTGTCCATCAAATGCGTTCAACTTTCTTTGGCTGTAGATTTGGACTGGGACATACTCCATGTGTTAAAAGAGTTGGATGATCCCACAGATATCAAGAGTTTGTCTTTTTGTGTGTGTCAAAACATTCATATTCACCAGCATTTAAGTTTTAAATGTTCTTTAAAATCAAACCTTATGATTATATAGAAGGTATATAAAATTTGAGGGGTCTTGTTTTCACGTTTATTCCTTTTTATTGCAGCGTCATCATGGCCAATCCTGGTTCAACAAGTAATTTCTCAGGCCTCAATTATTAGTGCTCCTCATTCTACTCTTGATCCTGTATTGCCCCGTAACAACAGTGAAGCCCTTGCTCTTGCCACCTTGTACTAATGGAGACCAAACTTCCAGTCACCCCGACCAGTCCATCTTCCCCGGGTCTGTCCCCAGTGCTGGCAGCAGACAAAGTCGATGGATTCTCCAGGCGTTCTCTCCGTCGCTCCAGGCAGAGGAGGTCACACAGCTCGTCTCAGTTCCGCTACCAGAGCAAACAGCAGGAGCTGACACCATTGCCTCCTCTGAAAGGTGAGTGTGGTTGTTGATATCTGTAACTTCCCTCCATTTCTGACTCTATCTCAGCAATACATGACTGATTTATACAATATACGTTGTGGCCATTTACCCAGGACTAACCATCAAATGGGGCCCCAAAGCTAAATTCTATTTTCCCCAATAAGAAAGCTCAATGGAACTGAAGTAAGAGAATTGGGGGGGGGGGGGGGGGGGGGATAGGTTTAGCAAGAGTTAAGGGACACACAATCCCCTTGTTCCACCACAGGATCCCCTTGATAATAGCTTTATTGATTTTGTAAACATTGGTAGGATTAAGCGACAAGATGGCCCACTAATGAAAACTCTCTCCATTGCCCACCGATGCCTTAAGATGGTCCTGCGGCCATACCTTCCCAACTATCTTCTACTGTATCCCGAGTCTTATCGTTCATTTCCTTCCTTTTTTTTTTTTTTTTTACCACAACACAAAATTTATTGATGGCTAAAATAATGCTGATGATAACTCTTTCTATAGTTTTCTCCATGCCTTGCCAGCATCTCACTCTACCATTTTAACTCCTCTCTCCAACTCTTCCGTCATTCCCTCCACTCTTGCTCAGATGCTGCTCCTCAGATCAATACCTCTCTGTGTTCAGACACCATTATCCTCTCTTCTAATGTTTTTTTTTCTTTTTTCTGGGAGGCTGTAGGATGTCGGCCATTATGAATTCCTTTCCTTTATCCTCTCAGACTTTCACATATCCTCCCATTACTTCCTTCTTTCTGCGATAAAGAAATTCCGCGTCATGATATAGACATTTATGACATTACGCAATGTGTCCATTATTGGTGTTTATGTTGAAAGCATCATTGCCCAGAGTAGCCTATTGGCTAACATACATCAGTATAGAGAGCATTAGGTTCAGTGTCACTGTGGAGATCCTTACCATCGCTGTATAGAGCAGTGCATCAATTATAAATGAATCTGAGCATTAATTCAAAAAGCAGCATGCTCAATGCACTATAGAGGCAGCATGTTTACTGTAATTTGAGCGACATCTACCTCAGTGTTGACTTTTTTTTAGAGGAAGATTCTGCAGAAATAGAGTGGTACAATCAACGTTAAACAAAAATTTGAATGGTGGCATGAGTGAAAGTGAGGGTTAGCTGTTATTTCTGAGAAAAAAAATCTAGATTGTCCATAGTTCCTCCCCTTTCTGTTAGCGTCTGATGAGTTGGCATGTGTCTGCGCAGCTGCATGCACATTTTCCTGCTCTCTATCTCATATTTTGCCGATTTTTTGACCTGATATGAGAAGGAGTGAGATGCAGGGAGGTAAGGCATCTGTGCAATATTTCTATGTGAAATTCTGCAAATATAGCCAGGTACCTGCCTCAGTGATCCCATCAAAAAGTCTATAATGCTCCTTTAAATCAACAATGTAGAGCAATAGAACATATGGGATTTTTGTTTATATAGGCTGGGTCTGCACAAAAGGCCCTGGATGGCATCATGGTGTCAGTGGAACTCTAGTAAGCAAGTTCATCTTGACAACATGTTCAAAATCAATTGACAAATACTCTGTTATTATACTGAGCATTCTGTTCATTATCTGTGTATAGCAGATTAATCAACTGTGGCCCTACATCTCACACAATACTGGGGTGATGTAGCACACAAACAGCTGGATAGCCCCAGTTTGACTTCCTTGGTGTATAGATAATGAACATCCGTTGCATAGCACAGGAGGTGTACTGATGTAAGCATCTATGTGTGAGACTATACAGATCAGTGTGTTGATCAGGTTAACGGCACCATTATACACAGTCTATAGAATAGTCAATATTAGTGTAAAGGTTCCAGACATCATTATGTAATAAATGTAAATATTTATTTTCCAATTTTTTTTTACCAACCTGCCTGTAAAATAGCCTATGTACAGCAGTGTGTTTCCTACTGCTAAAGAAATACACAATATCATTATACTGTGCACCATGTCCATTGTCATTCTAGAGTCACTCTATTATTAAGCAGCCGTGTGTTTCATATTACCGTAGTTTATAAATATTCCTAATCATTATACAGCAGCATGTTCACTATCTGTGTCCAGATTGTACACTGTCCTGGCATGATGCGATTAGGAGAATGAATAAAACTTGTTTAATACAGAAATTAGAGCGTCCACAGACACAGATCCTGATATTCGAAGTTTGGCAGAGTTTGACTGATAAGCCTACAGACTTCTAAACACCTAATATACACTGATATTTGGGGGGGGGGGGGGGGGGGTTTATACAGAATACTGTGGGTAATGGTGACATGCACTACCCCCCTTCTCTGCTTCATTTACAATTATTAATAGGTTTATATGTTAAATACAGTAGATATTATGTTATTGTTTGTAGACTGTTTATAACTGAATTGTTTTGGTTCACATATTTAGCATAATTATACTGACCAGCATGTCCATTATCGATGTATAGATAGATAATGCAATTATACAATGCAGCATAGATTTAATCCAATTATAAAATCACGGTCTGCTATCAGTGTTTCACTAACTAACATGATTATATGTAATGTACCCATTACTCGTCTAAACATATTTAATTCCTCTCTATAATATAATTTGTCTATCATCCAGGTGTTGATATTTAAAGAAACACAACACACTTAATATTGACTTACCTGTAGAGACCGTTGGAAAATAATATGCCCTGTTCAAGTTTTCACATCTTGAAAAGGAAGGTAGACAGTAACGTAGCGCTTGTGCAGTGAGAAGCATTCATACTTGCTGGATTTCATTGATTTTAAGAAGATCAGTGGTGTTTGGTTACGAGCAGATGAGTTGCGATGAGATAGATAGTTAATGGCATGTAACTGCGTTGTGCAGGAAGAAATCTGGTGAGTTCCTCTAGCAAGAAGAGCAGAGTTGACCCTGCATAATGCACTGATAAAATCGGAATTTTTAAAGATTAAACTATGCATTACGCATGGCCAGTTGAGTTCTTCTAGCAGGAGAAACTTGCCAAGATTGGCCCAGCACATAGGGTTGTCACCCAGCCAGTATTTTATTGACAGGCCGGTAAAACATTGAGGCTAATGTTTAAAGGACAACTGTCCTCAAAAAAATTAAGTTATGTTTTAATGGAAAGATTACATCAAGTGTAGGTATTTTAAATAGAAATGCTTTAATGAGAGCAAATAAATAAAGTACCTTGTTTAGCCCTCTTTGCTCCTTATAGCTCTATCAGGGGGCAGACATCTTGGATCAGATCTTCACCCACACACTAGTGAAATAGAGGGCCTGTCCTCTAAGCTGCCATGGAACAGAGCTCTGTGAAATATAAGCCTGGAAGTCTTTAATTAGATCATTTTAGCAGGAAACACCATGAGTGCTGTTCAAAAAAAAGTTTTTCTATCAGGCAGAAGCACTGTTCTGCCTGCTTAAAATAGTTTTTAGATTCTATTTTAAGGGTTACTTGCAAGTGAGCTGTTTTGGAAGCCTTCAAGATATGTATATGTCTCCATTACAGGGCTGGACTGGGAACAAAAACCAGCCCTGAAAAAAAATTGTATACCAGCCCCATAGCATAAAAATTTTAAACCAGCCCAATAGCATAATATAATACATATTTCTGTATTGTCTCTCACTCATTTCTGTAGTCTCCATCTCTCTCGCATTTCGGTAGCGTCTCTCACTCTCGCATTTTTGTAGCGTCTCTCTATCTCGCATATCTGTTGCGTCTCTCTCTCTCTCGCATATCTGTAGCGTCTCTCTCTCTGTCCTTTCTGTAGCGTCTCTCTCTCTGTCCTTTCTGTAGCGTCTCTCTCTCTGTCCTTTCTGTAGCGTCTCTCTCTCTGTCCTTTCTGTAGTGTCTCTCTCCCCCCCTTCCCCCTTAGTGGCTTTCTCCCCCCCTTCCCCCTGTAGTGTCTCTTTTCCCTCCCTTCTCCCTGTAGTGTCTTTCTTACCCCCTTCCCCCTGTAGTGTCTTTCTTACCCCCTTCCCCCTGTAGTGTCTTTCTCCCCCCCTTCCCCTGTATTGTCTCTTTCTCCCCCCCTTCCCACTTTAGTGTCTTTCACCCCATCCCCCCAGTAGTGTCTTTCACCCCATCCCTCCAGTAGTGTCTTTCACCCCATCCCCCCTGTAGTGCAAGGATTTTGCCCCTCAATATGCCAGGATTTTGCCACTCTATTGCCACTTAATATGCCAGGATATTGCCATTTAATATGCCAGGATATTGCCATTTAATATGCCAGGATATTGCCACTTAATATGCCAGGATATTGCCACTTAATATGCCAGGATATTGTTATTTAGTATACCAGGATATAGCCAATTAATATGCCAGGGTATTGCCAATTAATATGCCAGGGTATTGCCAATTAATATGCCAGGATATTGTTATTTAATATACCAGGTTATTGCCCATTAATATGCCAGGGTATTGCCAATTAATATGCCAGGGTATTGCCAATTAATATGCCAGGATATTGCCAATTAATATGCCAGGATAATGCCAATTAATATGCCAGGATAATGCCAATTACTATGCCAGGGTATTGCCAATTAATATGCCAGGGTATAGCTACTTAATATGCCAGGATACTGCCAATTAATATGTCAGGATAATGCCAATTAATATGCCAGGATATTGCCAATTAATATGCCAGGTTATTGCCACTTAATAGGCCAGGATATTGCCATTTAATATGCCAGGATATTGCCAATTAATATGCCAGGTTATTGCCACTTAATAGGCCAGGATATTGCCACTTAATATGCCAGAGTATTGTCCCTTAATATGCCAGGATAATGCCAATTAATATGCCAGGGTATTGCCACTTAATATGCCAGGATATTGCCACATAATATGCCAGGGTATTGCCAATTAATATGCCAGGGTATTGCCAATTAATATGACTGGAGATTTCCACTTAATATGCCAGTATATTGCCACATAATATACCAGGGTATTGCCAATTAATATGCCAGGATATTGCCAATTAATATGACTGGATATTGCCAATTAATATCCCAGGGTATAGCCACTTAATATGTCAGGATATTGCATATACAAATGCCTTGTCAGAGGCCTACTAAAAACCATGTTAGATATTATCAAGGGTGTAGGATAGGTCATTGATAGTTGTGGTTGTCTTGGGTTCTTCTTGCATATGGATCCTACTGATATCCCTCAAGCACTCTGCGTTATGGGAAGCAATGTGCCTTTGTGTAGGCACTCTACCTATATCATTATAACCAGCAGCCTGTAAATTTTATATATATATATACACACACACACACACTGGATATCTTCATAAAGAGGACTTGTGAGAGGGAGGCATATGGTACAGGGACACTCTGTGGGTGTCTTGGTTACTGTCTCTGCAGGGACTGTCCCTTGTGTATCTGAATTTGCCGTATGTCTCTCTCTCTTGTCTTTCAATTTCCCATGCTCTCTCCTTTCCGCACACTTGCTCTCTCTATATCCTACTCCCCCTCTCTCTACGTTCCTTCTTCAACCCTTCCTCCCTCCTCCTTTCTTCCTCCCCCCCCTTTTCCCCTTGTGTATTATCTTATGCTCTTTTCTCTCATATTATCTTCCATAAGCGAATCACTGTCCTGGCTGCACAGGATAAGAGCTAGAACATAAACACGTCATTCTGTCTATACTATATTGGGTTCAAGCTTTATTAAAAACAAATTTTAAAAAAATTATGTATGTATGTGTGTGTATATAGTTTGTTCATATGAGGTGGCAGTGCTATAACGTAGCACACTATATACGTCGCATATTTTTTGTTTACGTAGTAATTACTCACATCTAATTAATCTTTAGCACAGGATGTGATGTCACATACATGCCCATGACCAGAATATGGTGAGTGGGTAATGCTGACACTACTCTCGCTGTCTTGGGGAAGATCTAAAAGAGTGCACATCCTGTTACCACTGGGCCGATATCCTATTGCCATGCTGAATGTAACACCAAGCATCTCTTAATGTCGCATCATTGATTCCTAAATGTCGCGCATCAAAAAGCCGTGCCTTCATAATGGCGGATCACCGCACACAGACACATATATTCAAATCATTTCGGACACATGGGAGGATATTAGGGGATGATGGATAGGGAAGGACCATGGATTTAAAGTGATTGTGGCTCAACTTTGCGCATGTATGACATCAGGGGATTCACAGTCATTTCGAATATGCAATACTGATGATGCAACAATATGACGCTCGACAAGTAGAAGAAGAATAGAAATAACTCCACTTTTACCTTAAGTCCTAAACCTGCAGATTAAATGTCACTCAGGGGAACATGAGGTTTTTGGTCTGTTACCCGACACAATAATAGATGTATATACCATTGTGTCCATACTATATAGAACAGAGAGCCCCGTGACAGGTGTAACAAGATCAGTGTATGTTAATTGGACTATTCCATGCTTGCTTCTCTATCTCCACAGATGCCCCTGTCTCCGAACTCCATGACTTGTTCTGTAAGAAGTTGCAGCAATGCTCCGTTATCTTCCATTTTATGGACTGCGTGGCTGATCTGAAGGGCAAGGAGATAAAGAGAGCAGCCCTGAATGAGCTTGTGGAATGTATTGCAACCAATAGGGGGGTCCTGATAGAGCCAGTGTATCCTGAGATCATCAAGATGGTGAGTCCAACATGGGGACATTCAAATGCATGTGTATATCTACCTGGGTGGGAAAAAAAAGATGCCAGGTACCACTACAGTTTCCATTAAGCAATATACCAGATCGCTAAACCAAATCCTGCGCCAGTGTCCATGGCATGATCTGTGAAGGTCCATAGAACATCAATAAATTGTCCAGGAAATGTCTACCATGAACAGTGTTGGGGCCAACCCATGCCAGTATGTACCAGCAAAACAAAAATATGCACAGCCAAAGCAAATTGGGACCTTTTAGCCTTCCATGTTATATTATATGACTGCATGTAATTGTCTTGGGGAAAAACATTGGTTGAAAATAGATTTGCACCTTTTAAAATGCGTTATTTTTGGTTTTGGAAGCTGCTGTGTGTTTGTTTTTTTTCCCCAATCCCTCCCACCTCTCAGGGTGACAGGGAAATAGACAGACGATAGCTTTGCCACCTCAGGAAGGCAGTGAAATAGACAGAAAGGAGTGTCACCAATGTCTAAGGGTGATATTGAAACAGACTGATGAGATTGTCACTCCCAACTCTGGTCTATTCACTAAAAGGTGAGTTGCAGGTGAAGTGAGCATTTCATCTCAACCATTTAACTATGCATTGTGCTGGGGACACATCTTGTGAGTGCCTTGTTAAATATGTATTTTCCATGGCCAGCTGAACTATTCCAGCAGGAGAAATAATAAACAAATATGAGAACAGATACAACAGCCTTCAACACTTAGGGGTGTCTCCCTTCCCCAGAACCATCAAATATATAAATATATAGCCAGAGCTTATTTACAGGATAGTTCTGTTCTTTACCTGAGTGACATCCTTTGTGACCTATCAGGAGAAGCGTTGGCCCTGCACAGTGTCGACATGTTTTTCTCAACTCACCTATTAGTGAATAGACCCCATTTGTGCGATTTATCTGTCCATTTAGAGCTAAATATCTGCCTCCTCATTGGGGCCCATGTAGACCCATCTGTCATGCCTGTTGTTGTCACGAAGAAAGCTCTTTGATGTCTGTCTTTACTGAATAGGTTTATGTGTCTGCCAAGACACTGGGCCTCCTCCTTTCTGTCCACAATCTTGCTGGTAGCCTAGGGCTAAGCTGTCAGAGAAGCCTTTACTGAGTTAATAGGGCAACTAATGGACTACTCTGCTTGCCCTGAAGAAAAGGCATCCCTATTTAGATGGCATCCCATGACTAACTTTTTAATATAGGGCTTGACCGATCCCAAGTACCAGGCAGCCATGGCTCCTAACATCCCTCCTGCTGTCTCCTAATTTTTTTGTGAACAAGTGCTATTCAATAATGGCCAGACTGAGGATTCTGTCCCATATTTGGCGAGTGCATCCAATGTAGAAAGAAGCTATGTGGAGCAGTAAATGAGAGGATTGCTGCTCTCATAAGGACTGTGTGCTAAACGGAATATATACAGGTACATTGAGATAGCATGAGCATATTGGTTGGAGCATGCCCTCTCATGCGTAAGAGTGGTAATCTAAAATGCATCATTACCCATCTAGGATGTACTCAACAAGCAGGAACCTTAATTCCATACACACATAAACTGAATCCCAAATAGTGTACAGTGACGTGGATAGCAAAATATAGTGTCATTCTCACTAGTCTAACACTGCAGAGAATGCACACATGATCCCAGTGTTAGTCACAGTGGGATATTATAAACAATATAATATAATATTGTTATATTATAACTGTATAAAGTGTGAGGATATAGAGCATTACGATTAATTAGGCTGATCCGTCTTATACAGTAATGGCGGAGGAGAAGTGATAGTAATATTTAATGCAATATGATATATGGATCGAAAGGATGAGTTAAAGGGAACAGGCATATTAAATATTGGGAAGAGTCATAGACATCTATGGGGATCGGTGGGAGGAGTCTTCGGCATATATATGAATCCGTTTAAGGAGCTAGAAGAAGCGCTCTATGAAATGGAGTAGTTATGAAAATCAGTCAATCAAACACCGAGCAGTATTGCATTTGTAATACGAGAGATGATATATATGTATTTAGCACGTTACTAGCAGGGGTGGGCACCAGCTGCAGTGTCATGCCACCCTAGGCTCTGAATATCTTACACAGTAGGTTGCTAGTCATTCTGCCAAACTGCAGTTTGCCTTAGTCTCCGGATTGTTTGGGCATCATAGGACATAGCTTAAATCCACTGGAAAAGTGTCCAAAGTCTGGACTGTCCCATCTAAAGCAGAACAGTTGGTGGGCACGTGAAAGTCTGTTTCATTAGGGCATTTTTAAAGTGTACCTGTTACCCTTTTGTTTTTTTAGAAATGTTATTTTGCCCATTAATTCTTTTGCATGATCAGGAGTAATTATTTTAAACAATGTGAGTGTTATCCAACAGCAGGGAATCTGTCTCCAATTTAAAATGACTGGAATGGATCTGGAAATAGTTTGAGTCTGTTCCTTGCACACAGGATATAACTGTCATAGTAGCAATAGCCAGTATTGTATCTTCCACAAGGCAAACAAGGCACTCGCCTAGGGCGTGACTTTGCCAGAGGGCGTGACTTTGCCAGAGGGTGTTAAACCACACTTCTGGATCTTGAAACATTTTGGCTCCCTCCCCCACCGTTCAGCAAACTTTAGCTCATTCCAGTTAATTGGGGTGATGGGGGCATATAGTGGACGTGGTGGGGGTATGAAATGAGGGTGATGGGCATTTAGTGTGTGTGAAATGTGGGTGATGGGGCATGTAATGGGCTGATGGGGCATGTCGTAGGTGTGCAACGACATTCCACACCACTGGCAATAGCTGCTGCATTAACCTGTCCCGTTCCTGGTAGACAACCTTTAATAGAAAGAGAAACTAGATGTCTGCCTCTTTTCTCAGATATTTTGACTTACCGACGAGAGTCAAGATTCTCTGTCTCTCCTTGTAAAGCTAACTTGTAGTATTAGCTAGAGCAGTGTTGTTAAACTTTTTTGAAGTTGAGGGTTTCATACCATGCCCAACTTTAGACTGGGAGGCCAAACACTATTAATCGACTGGCAGAATTATAGAGCCTATGAGTTCTTAAGCCAGAGTAGCAGATATACAAAAACTCTCTAGTTGGACATCAATGAGCTGGTTATCTATATAAATTAAAGGACAACTGTCATGCCATAAGTGACTTTGTCTGAAATAAATGAATAAGCCCTAATCAATAAGCTGTGCCATTCTTAAAAAAACAAACCTATACAAAATGCTGCACATGTAGCGGCTGCCATCTTGCCTCTTAGCTAGGGTCAGATCTCTGACTCTCCAACCCAAGCAACCTCCAGTCCCACCTCTCAGGTCCGTGCAGCCCTGCCTCCAAATTGCATCCAGACACGCCTCTTCCATGTAGACCCACCTTCTCGTGAGATTGCGCTGTTCGTACAAGACTATGCACAAGGTTATCTCCCAGTGTACAAGATCTCTCTGCAACTTTGTTACCAGTATACAAGCTGTGCGATGTGCACAGTCTTGTATTCACAGCGATCTCGTGAGGGGGTCAGGGCTAAACAAGAGGAGGCTACACAGGAGGAGGCGTGGCTGCATGGAAATGGCCCGGAGCAACACAGAGTTGAGAGGTGGGACTGCAGAGTGTCTCGGTTCTAGAGTCAGAGAGCCGACCCACGCTAGCAGGCCTGATAGCAGCCTATAGGCACACTATAAAAAAAACTACTGACTAAACTTACCTTAGAATAGGAAAATAGACAGTGCCTGTCTGTCTCACTTTGGAAGATTGTGTTTGACAGGCCTCAAAAATTATTGGGCCCACTTTGGAGTGTCTTTTAGGGACACATTTTTACTGAAAGCTTTTTTCCTATATATATAATATTTAAGGAACTAAAGGTTTGGTAAGTGCCTAATGGATTACTGGGTATTATTTTAAGATGTTTTCTGATACTATCATTCCTCATATGCTATGTGGAGTAGTGAGAAGGATTGCTGCTCTCGTAGGGACTGTTTACAGTCTCATAATGCCTAGTCGTCCAACTGCGGCCCTCCAGCTACTGCAGACCTACAAATGCCATAATTCCACACCAGCGTTCTATAATGGCAAGGAATTAAAGTAGTTGTAGTACAGAAACCGTTGGAGGTCTGTAGTTGGACATCTAGGTCATAATGGAAGAATGGGCACAAGGGTTGCTAGCTGCTACTCTTATGGTCAGGCAAAGACCCGTAAGAATGTGGAAATTATCATCTCCTATTACCCATAAATATAGATGTTAAAATATTTACTTGCAAACTGCCTCAAAATGTCTTCTCCCCAACTTGGCCCATGACGACCAGACAGGCTTTATAAGGGGGAGCCCCAAATGACCAATGTTACATATTGAGCTTGACTCCCAATTCATGTTTGCTGCACATAAGACATTTGGTTTTGAGGGGACATTATGCAAACTTTTAATACCCTCTTTTATATTGCAATGTATTGCATCCATATTAGACTTTGGGGAGTACAATCCCTGAGGTTCCATTGGTAGCTCTGTTAGGATTGGGAAATCTAGACTTTTCCAAAGCTAGAAAAATGTGATCTCTTAATTCTGCCTCGCTGACAGATGCATCTGTTCCATATTCAGCAAAAATAATACGTAAATCAAATTAATCTGCATCAATGGGACTCACCTGCACGTTTCTGCATATTTCCTATCCACAAATAATTAAGGGCCGTATTTATCAAGACAAAATAGGTGGGATTTCAGATAGACGTGCTCAAATAGTAGTAGTAACAATGGAAACTTCTCAGTTTGCTAGAAATTTAGCACTATTTTTTTTAAATAGCACCTGTTTTGCCTTGATATATTTGGCATTAAGTCTTTTAGGGACCCTACAGGTTCATGGGTTCCTACATCGTTCTATGATTTTACGGATATAGACACTGAGCCCATAGCTTTCACAGACAATGTTATTACATCCCAGTAAGCATGATGATGGTATGCGACCTCAACTACATATGCTTATATTGGCAGCTAGATTCATGGCCAATAATTATTGTATTCTAACAAAGCTCAAGTAAAAAAAAAAATGAGTTTGAGGAAGACAGATTAAAAAAAGCTATACCATCCTCTAGAACAGGGGTGGGGAACCTTTATCCTTCAAGCTAATGATGTACTACATCTCCCATAATGCTCTTTCAGCTAAGAGGCTGGCAGAGGAGTATGGGCAATGTATTCCGGCAACATCTGGAGTTCCCCACCCCTGCTCTAGAACATAACTGCTCCATCTCTGGCCTCAAAAGCACTACCCTTGTAATCAAGTCCATGGAAATGGATTATATTTGGGGTTTCCCTGGAGAGAAAAGCCAAAAGTGCCTCTGCCTGACCTACTTAACACGTGCAAGAGTCATGTTTAAAAATGATGGAGTAAATCTGTTAAAGTGGTGTAAAAAAAACGGGAAAAAAACCCCTTCTGTCTCTTCATAATGTGCATTATTCTGGACTTTGTTATAGACACGGGTAATGGCTGGTTTCTCACTTCTCCTCGGGGTTAAACTGAGGTAAGCTACAGAGGTTAAAATCAATAGAAATCCTTATTCCAGTCTCATGCTAAAGCAGACAAAGAAACAGAATCTGCTTTCCTCAGACGAGGGGGGTACACTCCTGAGAGACTAATTACAGTTAGTTTCAGAGAAAGTGTTAATGAATAACATCAAAAAATAAACCTGGATATTACAAACATTTACATTCTCACAATATTATTTAATGCAGAGGTTAAAATATCTGAAGCTGCTGAAATCTAATCGTAAGAAAGATGATCATTTTCATAGAAAGAATATTTACCAGGGCGAAAGATATATTACCAAATGACATAGACTGGTCAATGTGACCTAGAAGTTCAACTCTGGCCTGCTGGCTGGTGCCAAACTACAAATCCCATAATTCCCCAACAGCAAAGAAGGAGTAAGCCCTTGACAAAGCCACGCTCTCCACAGCAGGAGCTGCGGCGAAACGCGCGTGGGTCAGCATTACTTGAAGGCTATCTGAAAGACCGCGACTAGCAGGATTAGCCAGGTACTGTGGGACACAATTTATACTTTGACCGGTAAGGCGGCAGGCTACGTACAAATAAGCCTGTGGGCATATAGACCGTAACTATTAAGTGTCCCACATGTACTAAATGGTGTTCTAAAAAACCTGCTAGCGACAGCAAAACAGCGCAAAAAACTGGGGGAACTAGATAAAGCATTCCAATTACTCTAACAAATACAGGACAGAATACCTGTCCCAATCGTAACTATAGGGGACTTCAAACCGGTAACAATGTACTGAATATACGGACAAATACAACAGAGCAGCTTATGGACTGTGTAGACACATTAAGCCATATAGCACCACTGAGTTACTGTTTCTCCTACAAACATATACAGGGGAGCAAACCACCACTATACAGTGTTATAGACTTACCACACTGGAATAATATTAGTGGCAGCTACCTCAACAAAACAGTTTCCACCTCTCTGAGAGAACAGGGATTTTGTTTCTTTTTTTCTTTAAGGTTTATACACTGCACTGAGAGACCACCTCCCGGTTGTAATAAATGCCTTACGCATTTCACACCTCACTCTGTCGCTTAGTCATTGGCCATATTCTGGCGCATAGTCATAGGCCTCGTTCTGGCGTTTAGTCCTAGGCTATGAGTAAGTGACTAAAAGTGAAATGCGTAAGGCGTTTATTTCCACTGGTAGGTGATCTCTCACTGTTTGTCAACCACCACAGCATGGAATTAAACATGTTTCCAGCGAATGCCGTTGAGCATTGCTGATTTATAGAGCCTGCATACCAAAAACCTGCCGTACTTTATACCCGGCAGAAGCACCGAGTGGGGAAGCAGACATCAACAGCCGAAAGTATACAATGGGGGTATACAATAGGGTGGTGTAGCTTACTTTATACAATATGACATTGTGAATTATCTCATTACTTTAGGCCGTAACTTACATCTATAAAATAGCAGTGTCGCCATTCATTATAACATTACAAAGTGTTACAGGAAAACCTGAACAGGAAAAAAAATACCCTTGTATTTGATTAATTAATGTTCTCCTCTTTCTCATCAGATATCCGTGAACATATTTCGTACACTTCCCCCTACTGATAATCCAGAGTTTGATCCTGAGGAAGATGAGCCAAATTTTGAGCCTTCTTGGCCTCACCTACAGGTAACAATACAGCTTATCTTCTGTGTCCGCTTAAAAAAATTATAAAGAACAATCCTAGGAACCTGTAAATGTTTTGCATCTCTAAAAAACGCTGCTTTATGTGCACTTGTTATAGGCACAGATGAGTCTATCACTTCTCCTGTAGGATAAATTCCAGTGTTGCTCCGGAGCATAAATCAATACAAAATCCGTATTCCGCTCTCATTCTAAAAACTTCTTACGCAGACAAAGAAACATAATATGCTTTCCTGAAAACAGGCGAGTAAAAGCCCTGAGAGACCAATTAGAGCTGCAGTAGTTATGTATAAAGTGTTAACTAATAAAGTCAGAAATAAACCTAGGTATTATACATCGTCTACATTCTCCTCACATAAACACCAAGATTCAAAGGCTGTTATCCTAAGCTTTATGATTACATACAATCTATATCACTTGATTTGTTGTTATAACTGTTTTACCTTTACTTGAGTGACTCATTCTGTTCCTGTCCTCCTTCTTGCCACTAAGAGGTGAGGTGAGATGAACATTTAATCTCACTGATGCGTTGTGCAGGGACACACCTGGCAAGTTTCTCCTGCTATACGACCTCAATTGGCTTTGTATACAACGTTAAATCTTTAAATATTGAAAAAATGTTCAGCACACCTGCACCTAATTCTCTATATCTCCCCCTAAGTCTCTATATCTCCCCCTAAGTCTCTATATCTTCAGCTATCGCCTTTCTGGTTTATTTCATTTCTCTCTGTTTTGCTCTATTCCCCTTCTCTCAGTCATCTTATAATTCGTTAAGCATCTTCTTCTACAAGACATTTATCATTGTATAATCTTTCCTTTCATGCATCGTCTCTTAACGCCTCCCTCTTTTGCATCCCACCCTCTTATACATTGTCTTTTAGCCCCTCCCTCTAATGCCGTCGCTGCTAATTAAATGTAATCATGTCCTCTTCTCTGGCTCCAGTTGGTGTATGAATTCTTTCTCCGGTTCCTGGAGAGTCAAGACTTTCAACCTTCTTTGGCAAAGAGATATGTCGACCAGAAGTTTGTCCTCATGGTGAGTGTGCCTACCTACATCTCGTTTCTTTCAATAAAACCTACATTTTCTTACTCAAAGAAAATACAGATTCTGTGGAAGTAGATTGGAAAGAAACAAGCTGAAATAAAGTAAGAGAAGAGTACAGAAAGGGGCAGTAGTGAATGGACAACTGGGGATATCAACAATAGACTGCGGCCTTATTTCATGAAAGAGGGAAGTAGCCAAGTTGGAGCAAATCTCCAATTCAGCTGGAAAAAAAAGTGCCACAACTATCTAAAGCGTCCGTCCTCAGCGGAGGATGGACGCAGAATAGAATCTCTGTCCGTAAGGAAGGGGATTCCATTTTCAAAAATGGAGGCATCTGATTGACTAACTTCGGTAGTTGCAGCCCTATCATTGGCTTGTTTTCAAAAGTGGAAAATGCTCCCATACCTCCCAACTTCTGCCCCTGGGACAGAGCTTGGGAGGTCGAGCTCTTGCACGCTAGAACTGTTAATCAAACTGATGCCAGAGGATGAAATTGGACTCACAGGATTGCGAATCTCGCTTAGCTCTACCTTTGTCCCAAAAAGCAGGGGACAAAGAGGTAGAGTTCAGCTGGACAGCTGGGAGATATGTGCTAACTATTTCATTATGCTAAAACTATGCATAATTGAGCATGTAAAAAAAAACAGGCATGCATGATACAGCAAAAAAGAAATAGGTTGGAGAGTTTGTCAATTAAATTAGTAGGGTTATAAGGTAGGTTCTCCCCACCTTACAAATCATTTCATTGTGGGTTCTTTTCTGTATGCAAGGGGAAAGAAAATAATATCACATTGTTTTTAAATCTATCAATAATTGGATCTGACTCAGTTTGGCTGGGGGTGGGGGAAAAGACATAGTCTCGTAAAAAGCAGGGAGATTTCAGCTTCTGACATAGTGTACCCAGACATGATTATAACTCCCTGGAGCTCAGTTATTTCTTGCTGGTTTGCAGTATTAGTCTGCTGGATGAGTTACTAGATGTTTATATTTCCTGGTTGCTGTACTGCTGTTGTTTGCTAGCCTCTGATTTCATGGATGATTGAGCCTGATATTTAACTCAGAAAGGACAAATGACAATCAGTGCGTTGGATTAAAGGGACTTAACCTAAACATGACTTTACTCCTGAATATAGAGAAAATAATGAATATGCATGCATTATGTTATCAATGATATATGCATAAAAAGTATGCATTTAAATGTGGTATCTTCTTTTTGTATGACATCACCTATGGTGTGATATGCAAATCAAGTTATTTTACAATCACAAATTAAACCATGTTTAGGGTCACAGTATATGCAATGTTTAGGTTGGCATAGTCCCTTTGGTTTCACCTTATGCCTTTGGTCTAATTTGCTGGAATAATCATGTTACCTATGCATCTTCAGCATATTCTGTGGTACATCTGCTACTCCAGTACTGACAACTTGTGCAACTACTGAGAGGCAGTGGCTCCCACCCTAAGGTGTCCACAGGACCTGGATTGCCTGGGACAGTCCCGCAATGGGACTTTATATCCTGGGGCCTGAGGAGCCTCCAGGAAAATGCAAAGTCCAGGAATGAGAGCTCTGAATGAAGGACATCTCAACCAATCAGGAGAGACCTCCCAACTCTCCTGGTTGGCTGAGTGTTCAGATTGGTCCACTCTTCACAGAGCTCAGTGTAAGCAGAAGCATCCTGAGCCTGCATTAGGTAACAGAGTGTGCGTGTATGTGATGGTAATAGAATAGTTAATTCTGTGCAACTCCTCAGGTCTGTTCATGGCGGGGTTAATTCTCGGCAACTGCACAGGTCTACTAGTAGAGGGGCTAATTTTCTACAACTGATCATGTCTGGTAATTACTGTATAGGGTTGATTCAGTATAGACCAATGCGGCATGAAATTCGTTCTGGAAAATTAGGTTACTCAATATAGCTGATTTCGGGATGATTTTTAGCCATATTTGGTTTAGGGATTTCTGCAAGTCCTGTAGATTCACAATACTCAATATGGGCACAAATCCCCTGAAACGAACTTGAAATTTTCTTAAACACAATTAGGACATTTAAATTCTCAAGTTTTTAACACCTTAAGACATGATTTGGCTGTCTCTTTCGGTTGGTGACATGGATTGTTTTATCATTTCTGCAGTGTTTTTGTTTAGCTGTAATTAACTTTTTTTAGTTTAGTGTACCCTCACATAGTGTATACTGTTTGTATTCCCATAAAAAGGGCTTTATTTAGATACCATTATTTTCATCATATCATATCATTTGCTACAAAAAATGTTTGTCCCGAGTTTCAAAATAAGTCATATTTTATGGTGTTCTGTTGTTTTTTGCAAGTTATAGGGCAAAAACCAAAAGTAGCATTTTTTTGTTTATTAACCATTTTCTTCTACAGTGCCCTTTTGATCCCTGGGCTGGCTCAGTGTGATTCAGTGTGGGTGGATGTAATTCAAGTTTGCTCAAGTTGCTGAGGGCTGTATAAAATCTTGTGGCAGGCCAGATGTGGCCCTTGGGCTGTAGTTTGGAGTCCCCTGTTTTAAATGAAAAAATATTTTTCAGATATCACTATAAAAAGAAGCAGCCGCCAAAACTTAGGGGGTACACTTCCCACTCTAGCCACAACATGTGTGCAGGGTCCTCATCAGGCATTTTGGGGCCCCTACCTGAACAAATGGTCTGGGACCCGCCCCCATAAATATAACCCCAACTCCTGACACTTACTCCAGGATCTGACCCCGTGCTACACTGCAACATTAATAGAACATGCCTCTGCTTCACATTGCAGCAACCCCTGGACTTTGCACGTACAGAGGACTTGTCATTGCACCCACACAGTCCCAGACTTTCCATTGAGTCCATAGGTCTTACAGGTTTTGTTTCCCTGATGTCTAGTGGGGAGTCCAAGGATTGAGATAGACATCTTCCGATGCAGCCGGAAACTTCTGGTGGGTCTTCTGAAGATCACGTGACCATCCAGAAGTGCTGGGCAGCATCAGATGCATCCTTCGTCTGCAGATTCCCCTAGACATTGGAGTCCCTTACTGTGCTACTTGCTCTACTCCCCTGATGGCAGCCCTGCACGTGTACAAATGGGAGAAGAGGTTGAAAAAAACAAGCAGGGTTACCCACAACCCACTGCTTTTCCCCAGTTTCCAAAATCCATGTGCAGTGGGTTGGGGATAATGATAAATAAAATACTTTATCCCAACCACTTTGTGCAGGACAGTCCAGATTTGGGGAGGCTGTCTCACACAGCTCTCTACCTCTGTCCTGCTTTTCAGTACATTAATACTATTAGACCATCGGTTTTAGCTCAAAACTACCCCCGAATGATGGTGAGAAAAACAAAAATTAGCAATATACTGATCCGAGAAGCATCAGACTGAGCTGGAGGGGCGGGTGGGGGGGGGGGGGGATTGGAGAGCTCTGGAATAAGATGTGATAGATAAACAAGGTGATTAAGTTTAAAAAGAGAAGTCTAATGAACTGAACAATGGAGATGATTATACAAAGCTCTGCAGGGGGGAAATTAACTAAACGGTGAAAAACTCCATGATCACATTTGTCAGTTTACCTGTAACCAGCAGGTTTATCTTAGAAACACATGAAATTCTCTCTTTCATGAATAAACACCTAAAATACATGCTATAATCAGCTGTAAGTGCCATAGTATACAATATAGCTTTTGTTTTGTCCTCATAGCCTTCTACTCATTAATGAAACATAGGGTTGCCACGTTGGCCATTTTTTTTTTTACCAGCCACATAGTACTTTAATTGCCTATCAAATCACAAGTGATGTCATAAACAGGAGACATAACAGAAAAATCTAAAACACATCATTTTTTTTAAATGTATACATTTTGATCATTTTTAACTCTTACATTCACAGAATAATGTTTAAGTGCTCACCTAAACACTTCCCTGTTTGTTTGCTTTCTGTAACCCACCTTCACCATCCCTCTCATTTTCTGATCCCTTCCTTCTCTGTCTCCTCAGCTCCTCGATCTTTTTGACAGCGAGGATCCCCGTGAGCGGGAGTATTTGAAGACCATCCTACATCGCGTTTATGGCAAATTCTTGGGCCTACGAGCATATATCAGGAAGCAGTGCAACAATATCTTCCTTCGGTAAAGTTTTTAAAGGAGAGGCATGCTTTGTGTCAGGAATCCCACACATCCACTGTGCATTTCATGTTTCTATAAAAGTAAAGTTTTGCTTTCAATCAAGAAATCTAGCCTTGATGTTCAATGTCCACCTATGCGCCCTGTGATTCCTATGGTAACTCTGCTACCTCCATTACTTTTTGGAAACCACTTTAGCTTGAAAAAAGATTGCCTCTCTATGGGTATTAAAAGGGCCAACATCCCAAATCATGGGTGTCCACGTTAACCTTTTAGATCATCGCACCTGCTCTAAATCAGCCTCTACCTATCCGCCCAGTAATCCAGCAAATATGAGCAGAAGTCCATTTACCTCCACCTTGACCACATTAGGTGTGCCATCAATGCATATGTTCAGCTTGTCAGTGATGTCACCAGTGACGACATACGGATGTCCTGACAGATACACCAAAAAACAGTGATGTGGTTGGTGAGCTGATATGACCACCACCAACAAAAATAAGCAGAAGTTGATTCCCTGGTATATTAATTGATAGGGTTCTTGCAGTGTCTCAGATCATATATATATAAGAAAAAATACAACATACAGCAAAAATTGGATAAGGTGCAAATGTGTCACTGATTGCACTCACAGACTTAAATTAAATTAGGGTCTTCTTAAAGTGCTGCTTGTACTCCAAAACATCTCACTTCCCTTGGCACTCTGATTGATGTGGGTGGAGGAAAACACAGGAGCAAGAAGTATCAAAGTACAAAAGATTATTATCTGCTGACATTCTGTGTTTCCACGTTTAAGGCAAGACAGGAATTTTGAAAGGCATTCCTATGGATTCACTGTATGCATTTTTTATGCAAACAAACTGTACAATCTACATGTTAAACACTAACAGATGCATCAAGGTTGATTTGATGCCTGGAGTGTCCCTTTAATCTGCAAGACAAAAAGCTCCAACTTACTGACTTGAAACCGTGATATTGTAACGTACAAAAAGCTTATATTTCATTGCTCCTTTGTTCACCCTTAGAGCTTCTATTTAGTATAGACCTGAACCAGTTTAACAGGTTCTTCGTCAAGTGTATCTGTACATGATACTATTTTCTATTGCAGATTTATCTATGAGACCGAACGGTTTAATGGTGTAGCTGAACTACTGGAAATTCTGGGCAGGTGAGAGAAAGACACATAAGCACACAGCCTCTTACACATATATATATCATGTTTGTAACTAGGTTGCCATGGGCACTGCCCCTTTAAATTATTAAACAACATTAATATTTATTGGCTCTGTCCTTTTAGCACCCTGGCCTTTAACTCCTTGCATGCCTGCTACTAAATGATTAAACAGCACAATTGTTGGCTTCTACAGCTTTCTTTTTGGCACTCTGCTGATGTAGCACTGATCTAAGTATCTAATGAATATTTTATTCCACTTTCTAATATACCTGCTGCTTCTTTATAAAGGATCAACAATTCCTCTGCAATGCTTGCTTCATTACTCTGTTACTTACTTTGCTCAAATACAGCCACTTTATTTATCAATTGACTGCTTATCTGTATCCTGTAACACAGAGGCATCACAAGTTTTTTATGAAGTGGGTCACATGATTAGAACTTTATATTGATCTTGGGCTGTATTATTTTTATTTATTCATTTACCATAATATTGAAGAATGGCTGGTTAACCATAACACCATGTTTGATTATTTAGCAGGAATTTGGAATGCCACCTTTTCTAAAAAAAAAGTATAAATAAATACTGGCCATATTATTGTCTCCATAGACTAAACTCTGGCCTCTAGCCTATTTTTTTTTTTTTTAAACTTGCCTGCAGGTAAAATACCAGCTGGGTGGCAGTAATACAAAAGCAGTCTAATATATGTTTAAATCGACTTTCAAACAAAATTTCATATGCATTGTGTTAGCAAAATTAATTAGAGATGCATAGATTAGGAGAAATGTGTCTGTGGGGTCGCCTGTTTATGACATCACCTGTGGCTTGAATATTCAAATGAACTGCTTTTAAATGTGTAATTTGCATACCAACCAGGGCCGGCCCTTTAATGGTCCAGACTGGGGCGGCACTTTACTGCTCCATGCTTGCTAGAAGGAGGTTTCCGACAATCAAGTGAGACCTCTCAACTCTCTTGATTGGCTGAGAGTTCAGAAGCCTCCCGTGATTGGCTTAGTCCCTCCTTTACAAGATGAACTCAAAGCAAAGAGATGCCTGGACCAGGTAAGTTAAAAATGGTCAGTTTGTGTGTGTGTATGTGTGTATATCAGTGTGAGTGAGACTGCCTCTATCTGTCTAACCACCCAAGGGGTTAACTCATTTGACACTGCCTCTATCTGTCTAGCCACCCAAGGGGTTAACTCCTCTGACACTGCCTCTATCTGTCTAGCAACCCAAGGCGTTAACTCCTCTGACACTGCCTCTATCTGTCTAGTAACCCAAGGGGTTAACTCCTCTGACACTGGCTCTATCTGTCTAACCACCCAAGGGGTTCACTTTTCTGACACTGCCTTTATCTGTCTAGCCTCCCAAGTGGTTAACTTCTCCGACACTGGCTCTATCTGTCTAACCACCCAAGGGGTTGACTTGTTTGACACTGCCTCTATTTGTCTAGCCACCCAAGGGGTTAACTCCTCTGACACTGCCTCTATCTGTCTAGCCACCCAAGGGGTTAACTCCTCGGACACTGGCTATATCTGTCTAACCACCCAAGGGGTTAACTCCTCCGACACTGCCTCTATCTGTCTAGCCACCCAAGGGGTTAACTCCTCTGACACTGATTCTACCTGTCTAGCCACCCAAGGGGTTAACTCCTCCGACACTGGCTCTATCTGTCTAGCAACCCAAGGGGTTAACTCCTCTGACAATGGCTCTATCTGTCTAACCACCCAAGGGGTTAACTTTTCTGAAACTGCCTTTATCTGTCTAGCCTACCAAGTGGTTAACTCCTCCGACACTGGCTCTATCTGTCTAACCACCCAAGGGGTTGACTCGTTTGACACTGCCTCTATTTGTCTAGCCACCCCAGGGGTTAACTCCTCTGACACTGCCTCGATCTGTCTATCCACCCAAGGGGTTAACTCGTCTGACACTGCCTAGATCTGTCTAGCCATCCAGGGGGTTAACTCCTGTGACACTGCCTAGATCTGTCTAGCCATCGAGGGGTTAACTCATCTGACACTGCCTATATATGTCAAGCAATCCAGGGGTTAACTTTTCTGACACTGCCTATATATGTCAAGCAATCCAGGGGTTAACTCATCTGACACTGACTATATCTATGTGGATTTTGTTAGCGGTCACTGGTCACATTATGTTTTAGGGAAATGCACAGCCTATTATCATAATAATGATTTACCATTACTCTCTTTTCACCTCATGGGTGAGCTCTTTTAAAAAAATATTTTATTATGTACATAAGAAGTGCTTTAGCGGACAAATAAAAATAACATTTTTTTCTAAGAGCTCACCCACGAGGTGAAAAGAAAGAAATGGTAAAACAAACATTATGAAAATAGACTGTGCATTTCCCCAAAACATAATATGTGACCACTGATCTATAACATGACTCAAACATTGTACATTAAGTTTAAATGCTAAAACATTGGTACACATTTTAATCATGGCCAGCCAATACTCGCGCCATATCATTTTGAATATAGAAAGGTGTTCTTGCATTCAATTATCACTTCCTGATAAGTTTCATTTTAGTTTGGCTTATTATAACGACTGTGTGCTTTTTTGGGAGGAATGAGGGAGGGGGCAGCATTTGATTTTTCACCCCAGACAGCCCAGTGTCTTGGGCCGGCCCTGATACCAACCAAACCCACAAGTGATGTCATAAACAGGAGCCACCATAGACACCTAAAAAAACATGTTTCTCCTAATCTTGGCATTTGCTTTCAAATCTGCTAACACAATGTATAGATCTTTTGAATACATTTTTTATTCTCTACATTCACAGAAAAAAACAATTCAGATGGGCTGCATTTAACCACTGCTGCCTGTAATGAGTGTTTATCTCACAGTTTTGTCCCCTTAGGAACTGATGATATTATTCGGGGAAAACATTACAGAACAGTGTTTCAAAGCCGATTTTTTAACACTCTCTGAAAAAGCTCCTTAGAAATCATGGCGGTTTTTTGTAACTGGTAATGATATTACGGCACCAGTTAATGGCGCCCGCCATACCGCTAACGTAGGGTTACCATACCCAGGTGAATAGAAAAGAACTTGCCATATCACTTGTAGTTTGCAGGTAATGTTTTTTGTAAAGATTAATGTGCATTGTGATCATTTAAAAAAAAAAAAAAAACATTACCAGCAAACCCGGGACAAAAACGCACAAAAGAGGACATGTCCTGGTAAAAGAGGACATACGGTAACTCTAACTAGCGACACTTTCCCACTTAACGGGACGGTTGTATCTAGGCCATTGGGTGCTCTCTATCACTCTAACACTGCCTATAGGTCTGTACCAGCAGAAAAACAAAGCGTAGAAATACCGAAAATAATAAGGAAAAGGAAGTGGCTGCTATAAACAGCAGTTTCCACTGCTCAAAGAATAAGAGACAAGTGCACTATAAATTTTAAAGCGGCAATATAAGTTTACAGCCTTCCCAAATATATATCCTGCAGCATAGAGTTTTAAAAGCAAGACCAATAATCCCCTACATAGAGGATCTCCTATACAAGCTAGGTTTATTAACAGGCTCCCCAGGGATCTTTATAATCATATAATGAGTGTATTGAGCATTTCCTTCTATAATTAATAGCACCCATCTATAGCTATAGCATCATGTTTCCAATGCCCTTTTATCGACAGTATATTGTTATCTCAAACACTTACATCTCGTTACAGACATTTGTGTTAAATATGACTTATTTAATTTGTGTTTTTTTCTGGAATGTATTGTTTTTAAATGTAATCTATGAAACTAGTATATTTTTTTTAGATTTGTGTACTGTCTACAGCTCTATTCTTCTTTATTAAGTGCTTGTAGCTTTATTACACACTTGCTCTATCACTGTGCTGTGTGACTTTTGTGAACACTTTTAAAGAGTTCTGGATTTCTAAATTAATTTATTAAGACGATTGGGTCTATTCACTAAAATTCGACTTTGGGGGTCGAATTTCATTTTGAGACCAAATTAAATCCGGCAACCAAGCTAAGTCAAACTGGGGCGCTGTATTTGACTTAGTTTCAAATATAGCTTTGATCATTTCTCCTCCCATTACTTTCAACCTGAGTTTTTTTTTGTTAAGTCAAATTCGGGTGCTGAATGTGACTCAGAATGAAAGTCGACCTCCAAAGTTGAATTTTAGTGAATATCCCCCTATGTCTCAGACATAATCTTAGGGCGCTATGCCCTGTGCAAGCAACTTGCCCTATTGGCTCAGATTTACCAGCCTGCCTCTCCTATCACTTCCTGGGTGTAATGACATCATATTCAGGATCCTCAAACCACAGCGGAGTCCTGAACTTCATATTATCAGTGGATTTCCAAACTTCACAAGATTAAACCTTAATCTGTCACCTAAACATTGTTTATACTGTTAATGTATTGTACAGAATAAAAAATGCGTTTAGATTGTGTACAAAGAAAACTGTGTTTTAA
Organism: Pelodytes ibericus; assembly: GCA_036172795.1. Taxonomy (NCBI): domain Eukaryota; kingdom Metazoa; phylum Chordata; class Amphibia; order Anura; family Pelodytidae; genus Pelodytes; species Pelodytes ibericus. The sequence goes on along the minus strand of CM069863.1, from coordinate 25,390,289 downwards.
ACGTGTTGGTGATGTCTTCTGTTTATGACATCAGTTTGATATGTGCGTTACACTTTTCCATTTGTATATCAGGCCACAAGGTCAGGCCATAAACGTCAGAGAGCACAAACAAAGTTCTAACACATTTTTCTCTTCAAGGTCTACTCAATAAAGAGAGAATTGCAGGGAACTGACAAAGGACTTTCAAACTTAAGTCCAAAGTAACTGAGTTTGAAAAATACTCCCATTCAGCTGCATTGGGGAATTTTTCCAACTTGGCCACATTGGCCTTAAGCTTCAAATTCCCATCTCTATTCCCTTCAATTCTTGAGTAGACCCTTTATGCATATACTTAAGCAGACCCTTTATGCAAATACTTGAGCAGACCCTTTATGCATATACTTGAGCAGACCCTTTATGCAAATACTTGAGCAGACCCTTTATGCATATACTTGAGTAGACTCTTTATGCATATACTTGAGTAGACCCTTTATGCATATACTCGAGTAGACCCTTTATGCAAATACTCGAGTAGACCCTTTATGCAAATACTCGAGTAGACCCTTTATGCATATACTTGAGCAGACCCTTTATGCAAATACTTGAGCAGACCCTTTATGCATATACTTGAGTAGACTCTTTATGCATATACTTGAGTAGACCCTTTATGCATATACTCGAGTAGACCCTTTATGCAAATACTCGAGTAGACCCTTTATGCAAATACTTGAGTAGACCCTTTATGCATATACTTGAGCAGACCCTGTATGCATATACTTGAGTAGACCCTTTATGCATATACTCGAGTAGACCCTTTATGCAAATACTCGAGTAGACCCTTTATGCATATACTTGAGCAGACCCTTTATGCATATACTTGAGCAGACCCTGTATGCATATACTTGAGCAGACCCTGTATGCATATACTTGAGCAGACCCTGTATGCATATACTTGCAATTTTGCCAAAATATGTTTTTATTCTCTTTATTCACAGTAAAAACAATGTTTAGGTTTTACTACCCCATATACAGTCTTGAAGTTTTGATTGTTGAAATAATTGAAATAAATTAAGATCATCCCACTTTTCTAGATTCGCCATCTTTTTTTTTTATTTTTTCTTAACACTTAGACTCTGCCACACGTTTCATTTATAATTGATATGCTCGATTTACGTGTGTTGCAGATCATCCTTGTGTCCTTATCCAAAATTTACAATCATTTATTATATAAGTAAAAAAAAAAACAACAGTAATACCAGACCCGGAACGGAGAGTATAAGTTATCGCGTATGCATTCGAATTTAAAAAGACGTGCTACACATATTTAGCACATTCATACATACCAAACAGGGAGAAAAAGGAGAAAAGAAAACAGACATATCGCCCAGGGAGGGTGCCGGTCCGGAGCCAGGACCGGGGAGAGCAACTGGCCTTAGAGTCCACAGCGGGAGTAGAGGATAGTGATGTTCAGGGTTATTAACTCTCAGGGTTAGCTTTATGATACTGAATCCAGGGGGACCATATATCAAGGAACTTGGGGGAGGTTCTCCCGACAGGGTAAATCAAGGCCTCTGCATCCATTTGCAGATTGATTTGCGATTTTATAACTTCCCAAGAGGGAACTTCTGGCGATCTCCAACATCTCGCGAGCGAGAGTTTGCAGGCTAAAAAAATGTGGATCGCCAGAGATCTGTTTGGTTGTTTCGGGAAGTTTAGTTCCGAGTGGAGGAGAAAGGCCTGGGGGGGTCAAAATATACTGGGATTGCCTTATAGCGCTTAAAATGTGGGAAATCTTATCCTTAAGAGGTCTGAGTGAACTGCATCCCCACCATATATGGGAGTGTGTCCCCTCTGCAGCCCCACATCACCAACACAAATTAGAATTGGCTGAGTGAATTTTGGAAAGCCTCTGGGGGATAGAGTCGCCATCTTTTAAAAAATACTAATAGCAGCATAGCCTCTATAAACTTAAAGGAGAAGTGTCGTCAAAAAGTAAATTCTGCTTAACTGAAAGATTGCATTAAGTGTAGGCATTTTAATTATAAATACGTAAATTAACGGATTTAAACAAAGCACCTTACTGAGCCCTCTTTGCTTGTACAGCTCTATCAAAGAGACAGACATCTTGAATCAGATGGGTCAGCTCTTCCTGACTCAAGATTCTAAACAAAATGTCAGCCTCCCGATAGAGCTATGCAGGCACAGAGAGCTCAATACGTTACATTATTTGTATTTTTTCTTTAAACCATTTCTCTTTAAAATGTCCACATTTGACATAATATTTCAATTAAACATAACTTATTTCTTGTCCTTTTACATTGGCATCAAGTCATTCTTTTGGTAAAATGCCGGTTGGGTGGCAATCCACCACATCTCTAAGGAATTCCATCACTAATACAAATATATACCATCTACATAATAATATGTATACTCTTTTGTTTTGCAGTATCATTAATGGGTTTGCTTTACCTCTGAAATCCGAACACAAACAGTTTCTTGTCCGAGTTTTGATACCTCTTCACTCTGCAAAATCCCTCTCTATATTCCACGCACAGGTAAGTTGGAAGAGTTTGGAGGCCATTTTTGACCATGTCACTTACTTGCACAATATAAATATCAGACTTCCCTTCTTTTGGTCTGTATCAGGAACAGAGCAACAAGGGGGCCCATGACAGAACTCCATCCATTATCATAGCCACAGTTAGCCATTTTACCATGGATCGTACCATTTTAATCAGGTAGCCAACTCTCCCCTTCCATGAGTCAGAATCTTTCTCATTGCAGCAGTAAAAAAAATATTTACTCAGAAAAAAATATTGGCCAAGTGGGGGGCCAAGAAATCTCTGCACCAGAGCCCTTCACAGTCTTGTTCCACCATTAGTCTGTATACGTTTTTACCTTATAGCATCATGGAGGTTTAAAATATTACTTTATCGCTGTCTCCGTGTACAGAAGTTGTTGTTGAATTACGTCATCACCCATAGTGCTGAGGGGACCAAAATATAGTCCAAAGCCGAATATTTGCCCATCTCTTCTGTATACAGACTTACCTATCTGTATATATACATCAGACTGTGCACATCACTGACTTTACCCTCTGTAGACAGCCTTATAGCTTTATATATATATATATATATATATATATATATATATATATATATATATTGATTTATGGACACACCTAACCCTGCAGGGAATCAGTACAGTAGGGTGGATTAGTAGATACATAGCTCTTTCCTGTCCATATTATTGGCTGTAGCCCTATAGGGAGAAGGAACAATCCCATTTCTCCATTCTATGTCTGTCATTGTAATAACTTTGACCTCTTTTAATCTGCTATTTATGTCTCCGTAGCTTGCTTATTGTGCAGTTCAATTCCTGGAAAAAGATTCTTCCCTAACAGAGCATGTAAGTATATATTGTTCCCAAAAAATGGCCATTTAGATTACGCTAGCGATCACATTAAAGATTTGATTCAGAAGAATGTGCTATTGAATCGGGGGATATAACTGAGCAATGGAAGATTCAGCACCACTAATAGCTTTTCAATGAACCCTTTGCATCTGATATACTCGAAGCATATCCTAAATGGCCAGAAACATTGATTTTAGCAATCGTTATGGGAATTTTAACTATGCAATGTCAGTATTATCTTTTAGGTCTAGGAAGGCAGTATATACACCTCCCAGCGTTTAATGAGCGAGACCTGGGATGGCAGGAGTGCTGTATTACCACCAAGCAGTCACAGCCCATGTGTCATTGACAAACCGCGCATGCACATATCCATTGCCAAGCAGTTTCCTGGATGCACTGTGCTGTTCATCTTACTGCTTCTGTGCAAAATCATTTCCCCACCAGTGTCCCAGATAATCAGGACAGTGAAGGATACATTTGGAACTACAGGACAGACAGGGCCACCATCCAAAATGTTGCCCCTCCCCCCTTGCCCTCTCCCCCCCCCCCCACACTTCTGGTGATACGGAATCAACTGATTGACTGCAATTCCATTTACTTAAAATGTCAGAACTTTGTGTCCTATCACAAGGTCCAGGAACCGCGCATGCGTGCGGGAACTCAGGTAGTTGCATTGAGTGAACCGTGCATGCACACAATTAATAATAAGCAGCTTTACATTATATTATTATATATCCTTATACTACTTTGTTTAAATACAATACTTTATTTGTGTTCGAAATGATTTAACATTTTTTAAATACCAGTTACCAATTGTCCATAACGTTTATGAAAATTTCCCAATAAAGCCCCACCTTCAGCCACTCCCACAATAAGTGTCCCTCTGTGGGATGTATGCTACCTATCTATGTATTTGTGTATGTATGCATGTCTCTGTCTGTCTACATACCTATCTATGCAGCATCATTAAAGACTTTTTAGAAGCTCAAGATCACTTCTTTTATCAGACATTGAATTCATCTGATTAACCGAAACGTTGAATCTCAGAGGAAGAAAAATCACAAATTATTATTATTATTGTATAAGACCGCAAACTGTTAACTGTGTTGTGAAACTATTTTGTCATAGCAATAAAGCTATAACTCTAGATAGTGACACTTACTGGTTATTAGTGTTTATTTATAAACAAAAAACAAATTTGTGAAGCAAGTTCTAAAACTGGTCTATTGTCTTCCATTTTAAGAACTTTGCCCCAGAAGTGACTTTTATAAAAAAAACCTCCAATGTTTCTCTTGCAACTGTATGTTAAGGGTAAGGTTGTTTGTTAATTGAATTGTGATTCACATGCCTTTTTCAGGTTATCCGAGGTTTGTTGAAATTTTGGCCAAAGACCTGCACCCAAAAAGAGGTATATAACCTTTATTAGGTCACCTTTATTTCTCTTTTGGATGTGGATACTTTAGCCACATTGTAGAAAATATGTGGAATGTTAACAATAATTTACCAGACATATAGCACCGACCCTCCTTCCCACTCAGGCAAGCAGATTTAATGCACAGCTGGGACAGCACTGGAAGACCACATTCCCCCATACATTTTATTTATGGCCATGCAATCAAGAGGGGAACACAGATCATATATCTATGGTTGCATGACTGTTATCTATATCTCTGATTGTGTCCCATAGGTCTGACTGTGTGTCTGTCTATATATCTGATTGTCTGACTATCTATATAACACACTGTGTGTCTGTATATATATCTGATTGTCTGACTATCTATATAACACACTGTCTGTCTGTATATATATATGTTTGGCTGTCTGTCTGTCTATATATATGTTTGGCTGTCTGTCTGTCTATATATCTGTTTGTCTGTCTGTTTATATATCTGATTGATTGTCTGACTATCTAACTCATTGTCTGTCTATATATCTGATTATCTATCTCTTTATATATCTATCTGTCTGTCTATATATATATGATTGATTGCCTATCTATATAACTCATTGTCTGTCTATATATCTGATTATCTGTTTATATATCTGTTTGTCTGCCTGTCTATATATCTGATTATCTGTTTATATATCTGTTTGTCTGCCTGTCTATATATCTGATTATCTGTTTATATATCTGTTTGTCTGCCTGTCTATATATCTGATTATCTGTTTATATATCTGTTTGTCTGCCTGTCTATATATCTGATTATCTGTTTAAATATCTGTTTGTCTGTCTGTCTATATATCTGATTGTCTGCATGTGTGTGTGTGTGTGTGTGTGTGTGTATATATATATATATATATAACTGTCTATTTCTGTATATATCTGTTTGTCTGTCTATATATCTGATTGTCTGCATGTGTATGTGTGTGTGTATATATAATTGTCTCTTTGTTTATTTATATAATTGTCTGTCTGTATAACTATATTCTATATGAATGCTGTAATATAATGCTATGTGTGTGTCTCTCAGGTGATGTTCCTGGGAGAGCTAGAGGAGATTCTCGATGTCATTGAACCTTCCCAGTTTGTAAAGATCCAGGAGCCCCTCTTTAAACAGATAGCCCGCTGTGTCTCCAGCCCACATTTCCAGGTACAGGATATGGGCATTGTGAATTGCTGTTTTATTGTATGAGAATTCAGGCCGTTTCTAACTGATTGTTAGGAATCTCTCTAACCCCACTCTCGGTTTCCTTGTGCCATGTGTAGTTAGATCCCCAGTTACACATAGACACACACTACTGCACTGCGCAGGACTAGTGCCCCCAGCGATATGTATAATTCATGCACAGTCAGAATCACAGATCTATTCCGGTGTTCTGACGAATTACTCGAGCAAATTCTCCTGCGCAATCGCAGGAGAATTTGCTCACTGCGCATGCGCAGAAAGTTACAGCTGATAACTCAGCTGTAACTTTATGTCCACCGCGCATGCGCGAGCTAACCAACCCACATCCCGCCCCCCGCACACCCCTTCTTACCAGCTGATAGGACAGCGGCGGTACACAGCGCATGCGCGCGGCTATCAAGCCGTGTGGGAATGCGCTGTGTCCGTGGCTGGATTCAAACAAAACGCTGGTAAGTAACACGGGGCGGGGGGGGAACATAAGGAGCCAACAGAGAGGTAAGCACCCTGGTGAGGGCTGCCTCATCTTCATGGGAGTTGTGATCCTCCTGCTGTATTATGCAGCAGGAGGATCACAACTCCTATGAAGATGAGGCAGCCCTCACCAGGGTGCTTACCTCTCTGTTGGCTCCTTATGTTCCCCCCCCCCGCCCCGTGTTACTTACCAGCGTTTTGTTTGAATCCAGCCACGGACACAGCGCATTCCCACACGGCTTGATAGCCGCGCGCATGCGCTGTGTACCGCCGCTGTCCTATCAGCTGGTAAGAAGGGGTGTGCGGGGGGCGGGATGTGGGTTGGTTAGCTCGCGCATGCGCGGTGGACATAAAGTTACAGCTGAGTTATCAGCTGTAACTTTCTGCGCATGCGCAGTGAGCAAATTCTCCTGCGATTGCGCAGGAGAATTTGCTCGAGTAATTCGTCAGAACACCGGATCGTGCACACGACTGGGAAGGACTCGTTCAATGCTGCGCAGCAGTGTGTGAAATTGGTAAGTGTTCGTGTTTAAATGGCTGATATTGTAGGGTTTCCAGATCCTCCATTTTTTTAAAGGTATACATACATCATTTACATGCTGCTGTGCAGAAGAGTGCTTGTGTGTCCAGGAGGAGCCAGTTAATTAATCACAAAGTGGATCCCGTAGAAAAAAAACTTGCTTCTTGCATAGATTTCACTTTGAACACATACAACAATCCTAAATACTCTGGGGCAGCACGTGAAAGTGGGTTGTAAACGTACGAACAGGGCTCTCTACCTTACAAATCAGTTTGTTCATCCATTAGTATGAAAACCTCCTCTATGCTCTGTAACTAGTGCTATGTAAGATGTTGGTCCTACATAAATAAATGTTAATGTCCTGGACAAGATGGCCTTACTTGTGAGAGTAAACAGAGGCCATTCTACAAAACATGAGCTTCTCTCAGTAGTTTTACAATAGAAGCACTTAGCCTATAGCATGTGGCACCTGAACTAGACAAGATTTTCTATCTCCTTAAGGACCAAAGGCTCATTAGACTGGATGCAGGTTATAACCTCATTATACCACTCTTTCATCTATCACTACCTTATCGATGCATATTTATATAGCACCAAAAGGTGTCATCAGTGCCTTATAGGATAAGGTTGGTACAGTAAAATGCAGGTACAGACATTATATAGGGAAGGCAGGTACATATATCACATATGGGAGGCAGGTGCAGAAGTTACATAGGGGAGGCAGGGAAAGAGGTTACATAGGGGAGGCAGTTACAGACATTACATAGGGAAGGCAGGTACAGTCATTACATAGTGAAGGAAGTTACAGATGTTACATAGGGGAGGCAGTTACAGACGTTACATAGGGAAGGCAGGTACAGTCATTACATAGTGAAGGAAGTTACAGATGTTACATAGGGGAGGCAGTTACTGACGTTACAAAGGGAAGGCCGGTACAGCGGTTATTAGGGGAGGCAGTTACAGACATTACATAGGGAAGGCAGGGACAGACATTACATAGGGAAGGCAGGGACAGACATTACATAGTGAAGGGAGTTACAGAGGTTACATAGGGAAGGCAGGTACAGACATTACATAGTGAAGGGAGTTACAGAGGTTACATAGGGAAGGCAGGTACAGACATTACATAGGGAAGGCAGGTACAGAAGTTACATAGGGAAGGCAGGGAAAGAGGTTACATAGGGGAGGCAGGTAAAGAGGTTACATAGGGGAGGCAGTTACAGACATTACATAGGGAAGGCAGGTACAGTCATTACATAGTGAAGGAAGTTACAGACGTTACATAAGGAAGGCAGTTACAGACATTACATAGGGAAGGCAGGTACAGACATTACATAGGGAAGGCAGGTACAGAAGTTACATAGGGAAGGCAGGTACAAATGTTACATAGGGAATGCAGGTACAGAAGTTACATAGGGAAGGCAGGGAAAGAGGTTACCTAGGGGAGGCAGGTACAGAGGTTACATAGGGGAGGCAGGTACAGAGGTTACATAGGGGAGGCAGGTACAGAGGTTACATAGGGGAGGCAGGTACGGATATTACATAGGGAAGGCAGGGACAGAAGTTGTATAGGGAAGGCAGGGACAGAAGTTATATAGGGGAGGCATGTACGGATTTTACATAGGGAAGGAGCCAGTAGCAGGGATTGTAGGAGCCCTAGCTCCTTTGTTTGTCGCACCCTGCACTATTCCCTTCTTTTCCTTGTTCCACTGCTTCTCTATAACATACCTGCTATTCTCAGGTTGCTGAACGAGCACTTTATTTTTGGAACAATGAATACATTCTCAGCCTGATAGAGGAGAACTGTCACACCATCCTTCCTCTGATCTTCAGCACTCTCTACCAGGTGTCCAAAGAACACTGGAACCAGTAAGTACCTCACCGTACATACCCTAACCTTGCACTGCAGTCAAAAATAACCCTGTCATTTAAAGGGACTTTATCATCTAAACATTGATTGTACATCTTGTGGTGTCATATGCTAATTAACTTCCACACAATGATGACACCACAGACGTATATATCTGTATTAGACATATTTTTCTATTAACTTAAGCATTTGCTTGCAATTTTGCTTACGCAATGTATCCTTAATTTTTTATTTCCTATAATCACAGAGTAAACATTGTTTAGGTGATGAAAAATATATGTGCTAAGTAATATACTCGCCAACATCCTATGGCATATTGATGGTTATACAGTAAGCCTGATGTATCAGGTTGATAGAATTCTAGTGCAGGTTGTGTGGGAGGAGTATCCTAGGAGCTATTTGCAAGATACATTTATGCAACTTCTTTAGGTATAAACAACAAATGTAAACATAAAGCCGAAAATATCTTTAGATCTACACTACATATCTTATAATCTTTAGCCAGGATCAAGCTGGACACAGACTGTCTGAGGATCATGGAGTTGTAGGGCTGTATTTGGGCTACCTCTAATCTATATGCTTCTTAGCATTTTGTACAGAGCAGACTAGGAATAACTCCAGAACCGGCTACTTGGTGGCTGGTGCTCACCTGTGGAAACTGTAGCTCCCGGGACCACCTGAGTATATTTTGGTTTGTCGTTTAAAGGGACAGTCAAGTCCCCAAACCCACTTTGGTGCAAGTGGAAGACTACTGCCTTAATAGTGCACAGGCTTTCCAGTGTGATTTGATGCAGGCATTCTGCATAAATCACCTTTTTAATATTCTGCTCAAGCCATCCCCTGCATCCTATCATACAGGTACTGCCACACTGATTGTGTGTAGGGTCTGAGCAGTCACTTGCTCTGCTGGTGTAATAGAATACATTGTTTGGAACCTAAGTGACCCTGCTCTTGGACAGGTAGGATCTCTTCTAATAGAAGCACAAGATAAATTTTAGTTGTGCGGATAAACTGGCGTGTATTTTGATAGTACACGCCAGTTTATCCTCTTAACGACAGCTGGCAAGCTTCTATAGGAAGCAGGCAGCCATCTGGTTGGCGAGTGTCGACCCTCGTTTTTGCACCTCAACTAGGTCCCCTGCTGATCCCATGCAAAAACGAGGGTCTCTCTCTGCGCTAGCAGTGAGACACCCTCATATTTGGCAATCCCGCTCTGATTGGCTGTGTCTCGCATGTGAGACACAGCAGAAATTAAACCCGCGTGTAACTATTAAGATACATGTCACGGTTACTTAAAAGTCCCGGGACATGTTTTATTTAACCCTTGCATCTTTAAAGGAAGCAAGGGTTAAACAAAGTACAATGTTCCTTTAACAGTGCAACACATTGTCTGATGACATCACTAGAAACAGAATATTCCATTCATTTGAATGGCATTATTCTCATTGCCGTCTGCAGAAAAAAATAGGACATTGACTTTTAAAGTATAACAGCAATACATTTTGCACATAGTACATGCAAATCCATATTTATAAAATTCATCTTTTTTTTTTGCTCCATCTAGTGAATATCTGTGTCCGTATCCTGTATAATGTGATTGTATTACCATACAACTAATATCCTTTGGCGTCTCAGCTATATAATAATCTCCCATCTTTCTCTTGCGACCTCTTTCACTCAATTTGTCCTTTATAATCTCTGTAGGACAATTGTCTCCCTGATTTATAACGTACTGAAGACGTTCATGGAAATGAACAGCAAACTCTTTGATGAGCTGACAGCGTCCTATAAACTTGACAGACAACAGTGAGTATATATCTACGTAGACAAATTTACGAGGCGTCTCCTAAGGCCTCTAATGTTAAACCAAACACTGCCAGTAACCTGTAAAGGAAATTGACTCTCTACTATTAGCAATAAGACTACACTACGCTTTTTTTTTTTTTTTTATTACTGCTAAAAAAAAATAGTTTTTTTGTTCTCACCATTAAACTTTATTTCTACCACAGAGAGCTGAAGCGTGAGAAGGACCGTCAGGAGCTGTGGAGGAAGTTAGACGAGCTCCGTCTTAAGAAAATGAATGGTCTGGAAGAAGCTCAGATGAATCAACTTAATTTACAGCACAGCAGAGGAACTAAGAGTTAGGAGGCCCCTCCTCAATACATTCCACCATTTACCAGAAGACCACTGCAGCCAGTCCACCCCCCTCCTCCTCATGGTTTATCTACCCTCTGTTAAATTCCCTAACTTTTTTCCCAAAGAGAGGGGAGAGCTGAAGTCTCTTTCTTGTTGTGACCCTACAACCAACATCATAATCTACCGGAGCAGAACATTTTGGGAAGATGTCTTTTTCACTTGGCAGCAGCTGTCTTTTTCCAGTTCCTGAGGAAGCAGAGCATGCTTAGTCACTCTCGACTACAAATCACAGCCTGGCACCTACTTTTCTGGGAAACACCATTAAGCACTACCTGCCCAGCGGCAGTAAAGAGTGTTAAGGAAGAGATTGTCCATCCATCATTATTTTTTACTTCCTGTTCACGAAAGCTAAGGCTTCATGGAAAAGCCAAATCTCTGTCACTTCCTATCCAGTGGGAACAGGGGCTTCTGGGAAGTTCCTTTCATCTGCCACTTCCTGTCTGTGAAAGCAAAGGCTTCTGGGAAAGCCTGTCACTAACCACTTTTGTTCAACTCTTGTCATTTTATGACCGTGAGAGCAGAGGCTTCTGGGAAAGCCTGCTTAGCAGTCAACAACTATCACTTCCTGTTTGTGAAAGCAGGGGCTTCTGGAAAGGCCTGTGTCTCCCGTCTGTCACTTTCTGTACGTGAGGTCAGAGATTTCTGGGTAAGTCTCTCCACCAATCAACTTTATCCCGTAAATAAGAGCAGAGGCTTCTGCGAAGCCAAATTGACTCCTGTCCTTCCCTTGCCACACACACAGCTCTAGCAGTGAATGGTTTCCTTTAGCACAAAGAATCCAACAACATGAACTAAAGCAAACCTGAATTTAGAGAAATACCACCATGCTGGATTCATGGGAGAAAAGGCATCTGGGTAGTCAGACTGCACCCCTCCCTTAACAAATTATTGACCTATGGATACACAGAACCAGGAATAAAGATAGCAATTCCATTAATCGAAACTCTCTCATCGCTATGGATATTGTGCACCCCCATGGAAAAGATTACAGTGTTGGTGATCCTCTTTGTAATCTAATGTTTAACACTTGGAATCAACGTAAAGCAGGGTCTTCTGGGAGAATCCATTAGTCCTAGAATGCCGTGGACTTGTAAACTCCTTTATGCTGCTCAATATGGTCATAGAATTTAAAGTCACAGCAAGGTCATGGTGCATGGTAGACGAAAAATTATAATGAATATAGAAACTTAATATTTTCCTGTTAGAAGAAATAAAAGGGATTTGGGGATGACCCCCCTCCACCCCCCGTGTTTCATGTGCGTGAGATATCCAAAATCAATTTGCACTGTTGGCTTCATTGTGGAACATCCTGGCAAAGTCATTGCTGTCCATTGTTGCTGTCTCATTGTTTTTGCAAACACATATGGGATTATTCGTTAACCCCCTTCTCAGAACCTTAAATTTTACTTGAATGAATTTGGATACAAGTACGTGTATGTCACATCTTGTCAATGGGAGCAGAGGATTTTGTTCTTGCAACAGGAAATGCTTCTGGGAAGCTTCTTCAATCTATTCCTCCATGTCACTTCTTGCCCCCCATGAGGCAGAGTCTTACAAGGTGCTCAAAATGTTCGTAGGAGCAGAAATGTCTGGGCAATATCACACAGCCTCATGCGGTACTCTAGCTTTGTGGGAAAATTCGGCCACTAGCCATAACTTTTGTTCACAATGTTTTTGTCCCTACTTGGCATCTGTGAGAGCAAAGGATTCTGGGTATACCAACAGACAATATGATGGTGCTCTGGTCAGCAGGACTGGCATTAATGTTGGGGAAACACTGCGCTACTAGAAGACAATGTCATGGTAAACAGTGAAATTCTGGCTAGATAGGTGATCAGAGTGATACATCAATGAGTCCCACTTCCTACCTATTAAGTAAGCTGCTACTTCTATCTTACATTCGGTCGTCGCAATAATGTGATTACATGGGGGATTATGAAGTAAAAAGAGCATCTAGGAGTTAGACTGAAAAGTAAGGTAACCAACTGGAGTTTAAAAATAAAATAACTTTGTCTTTGTGTTCAATTATACATTGATGAACATGACACGTCTATAGATTAAAGAGGTCCTTCCTTTGAAGTATTTAGAATCACAGAATTAGAGTTCCAGTAGCTGTCCAACTGAGTTATCTGCACTAGGCAGAATTATATAAACTAGAGAGATTCGAAGATGTTTGAAATGATGGTTGGTTTTGGGTTCCTTTCATTATAATGCATAGGAATGGCCCAAGAGTTCGGCAAACAGCGCCCAATAGCGTACTGTATTGCGTGTGAACCAAATAACAGGAGGTGTTAAAAGATGTGTACTAATGGTTTGAGTGTTGATGGAGAAGGCACAATTAATGATAACACGTTCATTTCAAAGTCTCTTCAAGGTAGTTATCTAATAAAAGAATTCATGAAAGCAAGGATGCTACGGATTATGACTAGATACAGACCTGCTCTCTTTTGGTTTCTGTCACGGTACCAGTCACAAAGTGAATGCCTGCGTGACTGGGGCTCTTGGAGGGCCCTGAGGACCAAACACCTCCCTGTGGACTATGGACCCTCATAGGGTCAAGGACAACCACTCCCCGAAGGAATGTGTCACGGAAGCCTGCGTGCCCTAGACTCTCCTGGTACTGGGGTTATAGCATCCCCAAAGGACAAATCACTGACTTGCTCTATGGGGCCTCCATGATGTCCCCCCCTGTTCCCAAAGCCCCAAGAGCCTGTCACTACCCAGGGCCTTTTCCCTGCACACACTTTGACAGGTACCGTGACAGTGTCCATACTAACGATTAATATGGTAATACCAAACTGTGACTGTCATATGCAATCCCTTGGTACTGCCCACAAACTAGACCCTAATTATGGGTTACTCTATGTCCACACCTGTGAAAACCAGGGTTGTCTGAGACCACCACTGTCTGTGCTACCTGTGACCTTCTCTGTCCTCAGCCATTAATCCCACTGATAAAATTTGCAGGGCATTCAATACCTCGGCCTTTCTCCAATTGTGTGTGTGCTAGGGGGTCCTCATTTCTCTTATTAATGGTATAAACTAGCCTGTTCTCTGAAAAATATATATATATTGCGTTCAGCGTTTTCATTTTTATTTTTTTAAACGATTATTTATGCTATTATTTATTTCGTATTTAATATGGTCAACGTTTGATCTGTATAATTCACTGAGGGGAGGGGAGGAGCGGGGTGAATATGATATTTAACCTGATCACTGCTGAATTAAATGCTGGGTCTCAAAATATGTCTTGTTTTTTTATGTATTCTCGTGACGTGAGAATTGTCTTGGGCGCTGGGTGGCTGACTGTTTGTTTTGTGTTACATACGAGGAAAGAAGTTAGGTGAATGTGAAATAAGTGAGGCATAGCAAATTATAAAGGAATGTTTCCAAATTCTTAGGGTGAACTACCAAACCAACTCCAAAAATCAGGTATTAATACTTAACGGGACTGGATCACCCAAACTTTTTTTTACTGAGCATGTAGAGAAGAAGAAATTATTGAAAATGATCATTGTGATAGCAAAAAATGGGTTTTAAATGTGTCTGTGGTGCCTCCAGTTCATGACACCACCTGTGACTTGATATGCAAATGAACTGGCTTTCAGTGGAAAATGTGTAATTTGCATATGAAGCCATACATTTATACATGATGTCATAAACTTGAGACTCCAACAGACACATTTATCTATATAATTTTCAATCATTTTTTTTTTTTATTCTCTACATTCACAGTACAAGCAATGTTTAGGTAATACAGTCCCTCCAATCTGCTTATCTCTCAATTCCTCTATTAATGGCTGGTTTTCGCAGTTCACTTGTCAGTTCACCACAATTCATTTTTAATGAATAGACCCCAGTGTGTTTGGCGTGTCCTGAGAGGAAACATTGAGGCAGTGAGGAGATCGGGATGTACTCACTAAATGCTGAGTACCACAAACAAGAAAATAGGTTAAACATAAGTTTCTCTCTTATACAACGACAATGACACTTGACTTACTGTGAGCTAATGATTTCTTTCTTATTCACTGTAGTTTTCAACCAAGCCTGGTAATAACTCCGCACTGCTCGGGTCTTCAGGGAAAGCTATGGGCTTTTAGCTTTCTAGAGTTTCGAAATCCCTTTCAGTTTGGTGAATTCAGAACTTTGGAATAAACTTGGTATTTACAATAAGATCCGCAGATATAAGTACACCAGAGGAGATTACTAAAGCTGTAGTGAAGTTGTTTGTGGGGGTGCAAGCAGAAAGTCTTTAAGAATATGTTTTGGTTTATAAAAAAAAAAAAAATTCTTTGCCACAAAATAACACAGAAGTACAATTTATTAAATATTCACATATATAAAAATGTATTATGAAAAGGATACTATACAACAATATTTAGCATAAATATTAAGTTAACATTATCACTAGTGACATTTTTATGAAAGTGCATACATTTCAGAAGAGCTCAGGATCACAAATTCATGTACAATATGGAACTGAAGTATAAATATAGTCATAAGACATTAATTATAAATAAAGATCACAAACATTAGTGGTTCACAGACTACGGGAAGCAGTTTTGACAGCAATAAGCCTCACTGTGCCAGTAATGCACAAAATAGTGTACATGCTACCAGGGGACAATGCCATTACTTCTGTACATAGTAAGGTCACATGTCAGTGTGTGGGAATAATGAATAGGCACTACTAAGCGCACCAAATTTTTTTTCAGGGGTTGACTAAAGGAAGATTAATTAGTCTCCCCGCAACTTTGTAGGAAGGATTCTCGCAGAAGTACAAACTAATGTGTGTGCCCATTAGGTGATGGGTAAAACTTGTGTGCCCATTAGGTGATAGGTAAGACTAGTGTGCCCATTAGGTGATGGGTAAGACTGGTGTGCCCATTAGGTGATGGGTAAGACTAGTGTGCCCATTAGGTGATGGGTAAGACTCATGTGCCCATTGGGTGATGGGTAAGACTGGTGTGCCCATTAGGTGATGGGTAAGACTCATGTCCCATTAGGTGATGGGTAAGACTCGTGTGCCCATTAGGTGATGGGTAAGACTAGTGTGCCTTGATGTACCAACCCTGGTATAACCAAAACCTCAACTTTTTTATTATACTTATACTCATGTTGTACTACTACTGCCAGTGCTTCGTAGTAGAGGGAGAGACGAATGAAGACTCAGTGTCCCTGCACTGGTGTTGCAGAGGTGGTTTAGGGAATGAGCTATTACTACTACATTGTGATCAATGTGTGTGATGGGAATAAACTACCAGCGCTAGTGCTCAGTGCTGTGTGTCATCATGTGGGAGAAGAATGGGCTGGTACTACCATCACCCACACTGCACTTGTGTATATAATGTAGTTGTAGTGTCCGCTTCAACCAATGCATATTCCCTGCAATGATATGATATTCTTGAATCATGCGATTAGGCTATTTCCAGAAGGTCACTGGGATGGCTAGCAACATTGCAGATTGTGTTCATCTTAATATCGTGACAGGCGACACATGTCACACAGGCAGGCCGTGGCAGTACCGATTTCTATCTCCTCCCAGCGAGATCCAGTGCAGAGCAATCGAACCTTGACCTGGACAGAAGAAAGGTGGCAATATGTTGATGTTTTACTAGATAATAGTTCTTTAGCTCTTTTCTGACATTGTTCTATATTATGTTACATTTTATTACGGAGCATTATCTAAAACTGAAATTGGTGCTTCTTTGCATAATGCAAATTCTAATAGTAAAAGTTATAACATCTTAAACATACACTGATCTGCCATAACATTATGACCACCTGCCTAATATTATGTAGTTCCCCTTTTGACACCAAAACAGCCCTGACCCGTCGAGGCATGGCCTCCACTAGACCTCTGAAGGTGTGCTTTGTTATTTGGCACCAAGATTTTAGCAGCAGATCCTTTAAGTCATGTAATTTGGGAGGTGGGGCCGCCATGGATCAGACCTGTTTGTCCAGCATATCCCACAGATGCTCGATTGGGGAATTTGTTCCTCAAATCATTCCTGAACCATTTTTTCTTGGTGGCAGGGCACATTATCCTGCTTAAAGAGGACAGTGCCATAAGGGAATACCGTTTCCATGAAAGGCTGTACATGGTCTGTAACAATGCTTAGGTAGGTGGTACTTGTCAAAGTAACATCCACATGAATGGCAGGACCCAAGTTTTCCCAGCAGAACATTGCTCAAAGCATCACACTGCCTTGCCACCTGTCAGTGGTCAGAATATTTATGACTGATCGGTGTAAGTCTACAAGTGACAAAATTTCTACTAAAAAAAACTCTATACAATATGCATCATATAGAGCTTTCCCTTGAATGAGATATCTAATCATCCAACTCACTGACTAGAAAGTAGCCCTCTGACAAAGCAATTTCAGAGGAGCAAAGATACAATTTTTAGGGAGCGCTCATTTTCTGACTGTAAATGAACATAGATCCAAATCACCGGTATTAGCTCTGCGGTCTTGGCTTCTACCCATAAAAACAAGAACTAACGCCAATGACTTCAGCAAATTGTTCATTAAAGTGATCCATTAGCGAAACGTGTCGAGCAATTTGTTCGTGTTTACTGCTACTTTATAAAGTGTTGGGCAGACTGGATGGACCAAATGGTTCTTATCTGCCGACACTCTATGTTTCTTCACAGATCACTTTTGCCAAAGCCATTTACTGGAGTCATTCGTGTTATTTCCCATCTTTCGAGATTCCTTGAGTAATGTTAACAGAGAATTAGATTAGTTCTAGTCCTGAGCTATGGCAGATCAGCCATGTTGCACCAGACACACGGAACTTTGACACAATGCCTGGCGCTCTGTAGAATTCATGTGTCTGGAGTGAAATCAATTAATTCATCATTATTAATTAGCTGGATTACCTCTGGACAGATATGAATTTGACGCACCGCTGGGCAGGAAGTAAACTTTATATGTGTCTGGTAAAACATGATGGGGGTTTAGCAATCTAACCTATCTGTCCTTATTAAACTGATAATCCCAGGGGCAGGACTAGCAGAATGTAATTAATCCAAGTCAATATAGGTGACACTTATCGCTAACACTTTGCACATTGTGCGTTTTAGGGAAAAAAACAAGAATCATGGAGAAAAAGAAGCTGATTTCTCTTAATTTATCACTAATTGGAGTGTTGGATCCTAAACTGTGGTTGAATTGTATCCTGCCTGACCAAAGGCTGGCAGAGTGCCATAGGAGTTGTATAATCTACAATAGCTGTAGAGCTTCATTGACAAAATAGGAAATTAATGAATCTATCACAGAGATAGACAACGACTGGTGCTTCAATTCATATCAAGCTCTGCATTGCCAGTCTTAAATGTTAGTTACGTAAAGCAACTTGGGCACTAAATCTCCCATGATATTATGTCCACTAAAAGACAGGCAGGGGATATGGGAGCTGGATTACTTACTTACAGCTGCCATAAATGTATATACAACATGTGTTTCACATTTATCTCTACAATGTGTTTTTGTTCATTAGAATTTTTAGTTTGACAGATGAATGTTAAGAACGAGCAATGTATATAGAGCAATGTTTAGATAGAGCTATGAGTGTCAATTAGGCTTTACTGCAATCTCTTTTTGAATTAATGGGTTAGGAACTCACTTATTTGTTGCTGTGTACATTGTTTCTCTCTAATAGTCATAACTATATCTCCCTTCTGTCAGTATCACTGGGTAAGGGACATGCTAAAAGCTCCTCTCTGTACCCGTCTCACACATCAGGGTACAGGATAGGCTTATAGCCCTTCATTGCTACATTATGTTGAAAGGTAAATGGACACTAATGGGTCTATTCACTAAAATTAGTCTTTTCAGCACCTGATTTTTTATACATAAGCTGTACCAGCGCAATAAGTACCAACACAACCTAAATCTACGCATTCGGCTTAGATAACACAAACTCCAGTGAGTCATATGCCACATTTGGTGCTCTACTGATTGCAGGTGTAATAATTTCATATAGCACCCAGTAAAAAACTTCAAAAGTAATATCTGTTTTTTTAGTTTATCCCAAATATTGAGAGAGAGATTGACAAATCCCCTGTATATCGCCATATTATAAGCGCTTACCTTCTGGAGTTTGCTCACGGTACAGCACTGTGACACTGATGTGATGTTATGTTTAAATCCACTGGCAATCAACACCGAATACTTCGATGGGAAAGCGCTGGACTCGCAGTGACCTACACAAGCATGGATAACCTGTGTGCCTCTGCATGTCCCTTTATGGTCACTTCTTATAGTCACGTTAAACGCTGGAAGAAAAGAAAAATTGGATTGTATTAATACCTCATTGAAAATTAAAGCCCATAATATCAGAAATCTTGAAAAAAAAAGTCAATCCAGACACACTGTGGTAGGTTTAAACTCAGTGATTCCATTTGCTACTGTACATTGGGGGCATTGCATCACTTTGTCCCTGTAACAGTGCTCATGTTACCAGGCTTACTGTCAATCTTAATGTTTCAATTGAAAAGACTACTTACGATAAAGGTGGCATCCTGGCGTGTTCATTTCATAAGTCTGTGTCTCTGAGGTCATTACAGCAAGGAAAAGGAAGACTGGTACCAAGAGAAAGGACATGACGAATCTGAAGAGACAATTCATTGTTTAAGCTCCAAGCAGAATGAGGATAGAATATCTGACCAACTTTATAGGAAAAATAATAATTGTTGAGTTGAAAGATTCCATCAAGTGTAGACATTTTAAATGCTTTAATGCAAGACTACAAATAAAGTAACTTTGAGGGTCCTGTTTGCTTGTTTAGCTCTATTACGGGGCAGATCATGTTAGAATCTTGGGAAGAGGAGAAGATAAAGGAACATCTGACAAAAGATTATAAACATGCCAGTCCCCTGATAGATCTATACAGAGCACAGACAGCTGAGTAAGGTACTTTTATTATAGCATTTCTATTTAAAAAGCCTACATTTAATGACGTTTATCGATTAAATATAACTTAACTTTTAACTATTAAAAGAAATAGTTTTACTTGATATTGTATATTTTGTTTTGGCCTCTCATTTATGCCTGAGGAAGGAATCTATCTAGTGGTCTTAATAGTTTGCACTCAAATTGCAATAGAACATTTGGAGATAAACAGTAACTCAGGTGGCTGAATAGAGCCCAATCACAGTATCATTTTTAACCCACTCACAATCACAGACTATTCCAACGAAAAGATATTGGGGTACATTCACAGAAACATAAAGTGTCGGCAGATAAGAGCCATTCGGTCCATCTAGTCTGCCCAATTTTCTAAATACTTTTATTAGTCCCTGGCCTCTTCATATATCTAGGATATTCTTATGCCTATCCCATGCATGCTTAAACACTGTGTTTACCTCTACCATTTCTGCTGGAAGGCTATTGAATGCATCCACTACCCTCTCATTAAAGTAATACTTTAAGATCCTCTTATTGGGCTTGTTTTTCTTTTAATATATACTCTCCTCTTTTACTATGTTGATTCCCTTTATGTATTTATATGTTTCTATCATATCCCCACTGTCTTTTCTCCAAGCTATTCACTTGAAGGTAAGATTGAGATAAACATATGACAGGGACAAACATAGTGACGTCCAGCTACAAGAGCTCAGCAAACCATAAAGCATGTATAATTACATCTTCAAAACCACTTACTTTTTAATCAATGAATTATACAGGGCCAACTCTACTCTTGTTCCAGGAGGAAAACAGTATGTTTGTCCATAAACTATCCATAAATGAATGGGTGAGAGGAAATGTTAAATTTGCTTCACTCAACCCACATTTTCTTTTACCCATAATGATCTACCAGAAACTGAAGCACAAGCTTCTCTCTCTGTGCACCTCTGTGCTAAACAAAGACCAGTATGAGGACATTTGTCCCATCCCTTCTTCTGAACCTCCTGTCCTTCTAAGTAATAGAGATTCTGATCTGTGTCAAGTTGGGTAGTTTCTTTGAAACTTCTTACCTTATTGATGGGTAAAGACCAGTTATTCAGACAAAGCTCTTTCTTTCTGTAGAGTCAAGGTGTAGATGTACCTATATGTATACTACTTGGACACACCCATCCATCCACACCTTATTCACCTTAATACCCCTCCTACCTCTCCTTCCCCCGGGGCTCTTTAAATGATCCTTGAAGGTGAAAGAGATTTAATTAATCACCAATGTACTGGAAAAATATCTCACATTGTGCTTTGGTGAACAAATACTGTTGTCTTATGATGTCTTATAATAACAGTGAGCACATCTGCATGTCTACAAGGGAGGTTTCCAATATAATGCTAGCTAGGAAACAGATGTTACTATGGTAATAACAGAGATACTGAACATACTCCAGGTGCTTCTAATCGGAATTATCCTTGTTATTTGATAGCATTTAACACTTAATAACAATAACCCTACCTTGACATAAACAAAAAACTATAAAAAGTCTTCTGCAGCCACGTTTTCCTTTTTCCCTATTATTTAATTAGTTTGCAAATATTTTTAAATCTATCTAAGGTGTTCTATAAATCAGTGCAGGACACGTGGTAGACTTGGAAGTGGCCACACTGATATATTCAGCCATTTGATAGACTGTAACACGTGAAGCAAAGAATATTTGAGGGTTCAGTTCTAGAACATTTGTCAGCCGATGCTTCTATAGCTCTCATTGTTCCATCGTCATGAATCACTGTGCCCAATATCACAGTGCAGACAGTAATAATGGCCTTCAATAAACAACACTCTGGAGCTTTTAGTAAATAAACTAAAGACTTCAGGGCCACCAGAGGCAGTATCCAGTAATGTCGGAAGGAGTCTTCCACTCCATTTATCTATATAGCAGCAACAATTTACGTAGCGCTAGGTATAGAGCATAGAGGGGGACTACATAACAAGAACAGACTAATACATGAAGTAGAGAGGGATGGTAGAAAGGGAAGGTGGGTTTGGTTAGAGATTATGTGTGTTCTAGGTGGATGAGTGGTAAGCTTCAGTGTTTGAGGACAGTGAGCTAGGTGGGATTAGGTAGAGGTTAATTAATGGGTATTGTAGTGTATGGAGTAGTAAGCTTCCTTGAAAAGGTGAGTTTTAGGGACTTTTTGAGGTTTGAGACAGAGGAGGAGAGCTGAATGTTCTGCAAAAGGGAGTTCCAGAGAGAGGGGACAGCTTGGGCAAAACCTTGTAGGTGCAAGTGAGAAGTGGTGATGAGGTTGCCTTTTGGGAGGTCATACAGGTCAGGAGTTGGACACAGGTGGATAAACATGGCAGTATTTTCTTTTTATGATTACTGTTGCAAGGGTTATAATCCCATAATACGCATAATTTGACTGCCTAAGAATAAGTTGCACATCAAGAGCCAAAGGTTACCCAGTTAGGAGAGGACAAAATAAGGGCAGTGATCCTCCTTTTGATTTTGAACACATGATGCTGGTCCAGAAACCTTTATAGTTTGAGAATTTTTGGATACATTTTCTTATTTTTATTATTACAAAAAAAAAACTGTAAAATTTAGAAAATCCAAGCTACAGCTGTTTGCTTTCTCTAACTGCCCTTCGCTAAATATTGGTTCACATGTAAACTTTTTTCATATATTTAATAAAAATATTGCATGTGTTGTTTTTATTTACTTCAGGACTTGTCATTGCACCCATATGGTACCCAAAGGACTTTCCATAACACCAGTATTGTCATTGCACCCATAGGACTTGCTACTGCACCCAAAGCACTTTCTACTGCACCCATACTTGACATTGTACCAGGAGGACTTATCCTTGCACCAAGAGGAATTGCCACTGTACCCATATTGCACATTACACTTGCATTAGCACCCATGACTTGTCACTGCTTTTCTTACGCCCTCCTCTAACTTACCACATCCCTGATAGTCTAGTCGGGATGTCTATGAACATGCAAGGATTTGGAGAACCAGGAGGTTGTGTGACTCCCAATGCTCTGAATTCCAGAGTCACTCAAGGAGGGAATGAAGCAGGTGGAGGTGATATCTGTGCGCTGTATGAGTTGGAAAGATGTTTGCAATTCCATTATCAGTTCACAATTGTTCACTATTTAGTGAATAGACCCCATGAGGTTTCTATCTGTAGAGGTAAATTCCCTGTCTGCTGACAGCTAAAAAATGTAATTATGTTTAACTGGAAGATTACTTCAAGTTTAGGCATTTTAAATATAAATTATTTCAGAAAAAAATAGAAAGTACCTAATTGAGCTCTCTGTGCTTTGTTTAGTGCTATACGGGGGCAGATATAGTTTAGAATCTGAGTAAGCTCTTTCTTCATCTAACTCAGTTAGAAATGCTTTCATTAAAGTATACTAGCACCTTACTGAGCCCTCTTTGCTCCGTGTAGTTTTATCAGGGGGGGTACACATGGGACAGATCTTCCTTCATCTGACTCAGATGAAGCAAGATTTGCCCCAAGTATTTCTTTTTAAAATGAATACACTTGATTCAATCTTTCCATTAAGCATAACTTATTTTTTTGCTGACAGTTGTTCTCTAGGATTCCTAAAAAAAAACACCTTTGCCTCTATAAAGGATGCAGAAGTTATTTTTAAAGGTTAGTGATTTGTATTTAGAATTGGCATGCTTTGTATAATAATGATGAATACTGGACTTTTAATCGCTATACTAAGTATATGCTAAGTAAGTGCTGCTGATTAATACTATCCAGTATAAAAATATCATGTTTATTAGTACAATGTGTTTAAAGTCATATCTTAATGACGCACAAATTTTCCAAAGGATGAAAACCTGTGCCGAGTAAACGAAGGTATAGGGAACAAAAGCATAGCCATTAATCTGTTAATCCAGCAGCAGCATGTTAAGGTATCACATTTTCCACATCCTAATGGCTCATCTATTTAGGGAGAGATGTTATCATTGCAGAAAAATGTCTTTGTAAGGTAAAAAATAACTTCACTTCTGCAATCCAGGGAGAGGACTGTACTTGTACTGGGATAATGTCACAGATCCCACCTGCCTCCTGACGTCACCCTATGAAGTAGGAGGATAGAGTAATGGATCCCATTCATCTGTCACTCGGCACCGGAAAGGACAGTCATTGCTTCCTTTTTTTCTGGATCACTTTGGTATCCTGTGTGTAACCGCATGCTAATAATATGTACATAGCACACGGAGGACTGCACCCACGCCGACTTCTGTATAAGAAGATTAGTTCTGCCACTTCGCTAACACTCTACTATTCTATGAGTGTGAGTCAAAAACTATCTACACTACAGGCTACAATATTCTACAGCCAGAGTGACTTACCCTCGTACAAGCATAATGCTCAGTCATATACTCAAATACTGTACACGTATGATACAACTTAATAAACAGGCGTGGGCATTAATTACATTTTAAATAAATATTACACTAAGTTGTTTTCCGTATACATGTTGCATGTGACTTTATGTTTGCTGGGTAGAGCTTGGCCTGTGGAGGAATATCTGGATATTGGCGTCATTGTATCTGATTTAATGTTATAATACCATGGAACTTCTAGATGTTCTGTGTGATTTAGTTGTGTTTGTCATTTTTTCCCCAGCAAACGGATGGGCTTTTTTTTTTTTTGCGTGTTCATATGTTAGTCATTGTGAGGCAGATATATAAATAGATTATGATAAGCCTGCCTCTGTGGCCATTCAGACAATATATTGATATGCCTGTCACCATGGATTTGAAGAGGACATTTAAATGCCCAGTCTCTTCCTCCTGCCTTTGTATTAATAGTGAAGATTATTTACATCATATTCTTGCTTCCATAGAGATTAAATGTCCTATTTCTACTTAGCCCAGGAAATTAGCTAAATTACAGTGTAATTTGACCAGAATCCAAACAGCAATTACCTGTGCTTATGCAGAGAGAAAATCAATGTATTATGTAGAGGGGATACTGAGTCTGTCACCCACATGACTAACAGAGCCAGACCCAGGGCTACATGATGTAAAGACATTTCAAAGATTCAACGTTTAATCTGAAATTATGACAGCAGAACATTAAACATTTAAAAATAATCTCCAAATGGAACCTTCCCTGTGTAATCCATCTCAAATTCAGCGATGGCGCCTTCCACCGAACAGGAACTGGAACGGTATAAGGCTAAGAGATAATAAAAAAATATTGTAAACATATGTACATTTTATCACAAAGTAACATTGTCTTGTAAATAGGTCAATTACGCAGAGGGTTGTGATGGTGTTTGTTCCTCTCTGGATGCAATGCTGAATGCATTGTTGAAATTAGCTATGCATTATGCAGGGCCAATCAATCTCTTCTTGCAGAAAGAATGCACTAGGTTGGGCCCTCTATAATGCATAGTTAAGTCAGTGAGATAATATGTCCATCTCACACTGACTCATCTGCAAATCTCTGATAGTGAATTACTCCCCCTGCTTTGTAAATAGCAATTGTACAGCAAATATGTCACACATGCAACTAACAGCAGCCTGTGGATTACAAGTCCCGTAATAGTCCGTCAGCCAAGAAGTTGGTTTCCCAAGCCAGGTTAGGATGTCATGGAGGAGCCTTGGTGCAGGGAAAGCTGTAGGGTCTGCACTCCACAGTGCGTAGCTCAGGACTGGATGGTAACAAAGACTGGGCAGTAACTGAGAGGACCAGTCAATAGCTAAGACTGAACCGGTGCTGCTCACAGGCTGGACTGGGCAGGAGCCATACACCGGCTGGACTGGGCAGGAGTCATTCACCGGTTGGACTGGGCAGGTACCATTCACCGGTTGGACTGGGAAGGTACCATTCACCGGTTGGACTGGGAAGGTAGCTCTTGGACAGAACAGACTGGTAAGTATTCAAAGGCAGGAAACAGATGGTAGAAGAAACAACAGAACCTTTCCATCAGGTGGCTGAACCCCACAGGTTAGAGGTCCAAGGTCCTACAAATATACTCAGCAAGTCCAGGTCCTGTAAGACGGAAGACATAGTAGCTAGCAGCATGAGATACCAGGGAGCTGGATACAAGTGTAACAACACTACAGTGTTGACTCCAGGAAGAAGCTGCTATTTAAAAGTCAGAGTTGCAAACTACTGGATGAAACAAGGCTCAGTTGTCTGCATTAGAGTGGAGCAAGCAAGCCAAAAACAGATACAGGGGCCATTAGAGGAAGAACATGTAAAAAGCCACAAACTAATGATAATTTTTATAGGCGCCTAGAATGGGTGGAACAACTGGCAGGAGCGTTTAGGAGATGTAATTCTCCAATGGCTGGAGGACAGCCGTTTGACACCCTTGATTCACAGGATGCTGATGAAGGACTCTAGCTTATCCATAACAGAGTGAGAAATCCACATGGGTTTGCAAACAGGTTCTGCTTGAGAAATAATTTAGTGTACTCTGCATGTTGGTAATATAGTAGCAATAAACACTTACTCCATGAAGCTTTTCCCCCAAGTTTTTATTTGAACACACAGCAAAAGACCGACAAGAGACTGCCAACGCGTTCCAGATTCCTGTCCTTAATCATAAGCTATCTCATGCAACATTTAAGCTATGGTTGGATCTGCTGCAGCAATTCATTGAACCTGCTTTTGACACCCTGGGAACTACACTCGAGCCCAGTTAGTGCTTTGTGCTTGAGGGTCACTGATAGGAAGCCCTTCCTTTTTACATTCAGAACTCCTTAATCAGAGGAATTAAGACAGATCCCTGAAATTACATTTGGTAGGTGGTCATAGATAGTGTGTAGCTTACTTAAAATTAACTTTGTACAACCTTATTTACCTACTATAGTCTGTTCCTCTTCATTTCAAAGTATGGGATATCCAAATAATCCAGTGAGAATTCCATTGCCTTCTTATGGAAGGGAAAATATATGTCTCAAGCACAATACCTCTCACCTTAACATTCATGACCTTGAGGCATGCCCTTGGTACAGTGTCAGTGAGCAATATACCGATATAGAGTGCATACAAATATAAAGGTGTCTACTAAATAAACAAAGAATTGCAAGACATTTTTCTCCTATGTTTGAATTAATTGCATATAAAAGTAAAAATAAAAATATTTATTTCAGGCATCCATTTTGAGAATTGTACCCATGATGCAACATTCTCCAAAATCTTCCAGACTCACTTTACAACCGTGGCCAAAGCTTGCATGATGATGTCATAAAATACACCCTGCTCTCTTACTGGCTCCTGTGTATCATAGTGGGCAGGATTAGGTGGCTGTGTACAACTTTTTTTTTACCTGCCTTCAAACACAAAGAGAGGAGACTGACCCGATCAAACAGGATTATAACTCTGCTCACTTGTAATGTAACAGTTACATTACCCTGCCATTCAATGCAAGTCTATGGTCAGAATTCAGACTTACAGACTGCATTCTGTGTCCCCAGCCCCAAAGTGAGATACTAGTGCTGTAAAGTCACTGGGGGCTGGCACCCAATAATACTATATTTCACACAATGGCGGTGCCCAGTCACACTAGTTTAGTAAAGTACTTAATAAAATAAACTCACATAAAAACAAAAGACATATCTGAAATCCACAATGCAAAATAAAAAAAAATAAACCATTTTCATTTTTTTGGTGGGATTGTCCCTTTAAGGCCATTGGCCTCACGTTTAAAATTCCTGCCTCAATTCCTTGCAATTGTCTCTTTATTGGGTAGACCCTAAAGTATTTTTGACTAGCTGAGCGATAACCTGCTTTTGTAATCTGACACAACAAATTCTTAGGTGAGTCATGTATTGGACAATGGCTAAGCCAACTCAGCTACTGAGTTATAATTACAGCATATGGTGGCGGTATTTTCACATGCGCCACTGTATGCGCCACTCCCTCACTTACAGCGTGCCGCTTGCTCTATGTGTAGGGGAACAACTGCCCAACACAGTTTGATGGAGGGCACTGTCTCCCACTCTGCAAAGTGTCAGGAGCTGTAAAAAAAGCGCAATCGCCGTTATAAATATCAAACAGCGATTATGCTTTTTTTTTTATAAAACTCCCAACACTTTGCAGCGCAGGAGGTTTTATGCATTTCCCACTATGTCTATAACAGCAAACACAGACAAACTATGTGTGACTCTATCCCACAACATATACAGGTTGTACAAGACTCTCGCTGTAACACTGTATTGAAGACTTCCTGATAAAAAGTCTTATTTCAAACATGTAAGCCACTGAAATACTTCTTACTCCAGAGACTGCTACTGTACATTTAAACAAATACCTTTTTATGGTTATTTCTTAAAGGGTCTACTAAATAAAGAGAGAATTGCACGGAATTGAGATGGGAAGTGTTGGAAAAACTCTCCAGTGTAGCCCAGTGGGAGAATTTTTCCAACTCATTTTTCCTGGTTAATTTGGCCTTATCTTTGAAATTCCCATCTCACTTCCCTACAATTCTCCATTTACTGAGAAGACCCTATAGTGGTTTGCCTATATACAGTTGTTGCTCGGCAAATATATTCTAACACATTTTCTTCTGTTGTCTCTGAATATAACTTATAGTTTAGCATTAACTGTAAAACTCACTTAATTTGTGATTTTATGAATTAAAACACATCCTAAAGAAAAGATAGCTGACTGGCCTAGTAAGTGATTCTACCTGAGCTCAATACTGAAATTGAAGCAAAACATAAACAATATTATCTTATGAAAATAGATAATGTTATAAAATAATGAGAGCCTATTGGCTCATGCATTTAACAATCAGATAATAGTATTTATTTTAGCTGTTCGCAGGTAAGTCAAATACCTTGTTAGAAACTTTAAAAAGCCACCCTTGTGGGCATTGACATCAGGAGGGAGACAGGGTTCCTGAGTCACTTGTGATGGTACCAGCCGGACAGGTTCATCTGTAATAACAGATTACAAATATAAAACAGGGTGATTACTAATTTCATCCAGTATGCCAGAGAGAGAAGTCCAGCTGAACGTGGTAGGAGCTTTTCAGAGATAAATATAATGGCTACTCTGATTAGCATAGCTTCGAGCAAGTCACCAAGGTTTATCTGGCGAGTGCAGTTTCCATACTGTGCAGTCTGTGGTGATTATTATTATCATGTTTTATAACATTAGCAAATTCCGTGCTAATGTACAATATGATGGAGGTGGTAAGTGCGCTAAGTGGACCCCTTCAGCAAAGAGATAAACTAAAATATAATAATTGCCTGAAAAGTATTTGGGGTTTATCACTTTGTATCTATTTCACGTGTGTACACAGAGAAACACACAGGCTAGTGCTGCTCTTTTGTAGATCAATGCGCCAGAATCTACTCCACTTCTGTTTGTCCAATATGATGGGGTTACAATCAAGTGGAGGTGCAATGAATTATTAAATCACTTAACATACAGAAGGAAGTCTCTACTCTTTCAAGCTTACAATTTATTGTGGGTGGTAAAAACAGAGGGTAATGTAGTTAAGGAACACAAAAGAAAATTCTCTTAATTTGAGAGTCGGGCAGGTAAGCCATATGGAGTAGTTTATCATAAGAGTGCCCAGTTTTTAATGGGACAGGTATTAAGTGTATACCAATAGGTGGGTTTTCAGAGAGCATTTCAAACTGTGAAAAGTAGAGAAGAGTTTGACATAGTGATGTCAGGAATTCTAGAGAACAGGTGGAGCGTGGGAAATGTCCGAGAGAAGGGAGCGGAAGAAAGTGATATTAGGAAAGCAGAGGTGTAAATCATTGGCAGAATGAATGGAGTGGCTGGAAGTGTATTTGGAGACAAGAGCTGAGATAACCATTGAGCTAAATAAACAGAGCCATAACTTCTGTCCTGAACTGTTATGTTATCGACACACAGTCTCTACTCCCTATTATTATAAAGAGAACTAAATACCCATTTGAAAAAGGTCTCTCACCCACTTTTCTGCATTTCCTATCATGATGTATCTCTTGATCTTCACTCTTTGTCATGGAAGTGAACATAGTATTGAAATCAATAGCAGTAGTCATGCTTTAATGATGATTAACTAGGAACAAAATGTCAAGTTACATTATAAAACTGTCCTGTTTATTTATAACAGATAATTGGCAATGTGATATTCTTGTCTCCCATTAGGGCAAAAAATGCTTCTTCCTCATGATGATGGGATTTTGGAGGTAATTTAAGCATCTCGCAGATCAATGATTCTGCACAAAGCAAGTGCTGTTACCTTAAAATCCTTATAAAACAAAGACAATTGTTATCTTTGTAAATGTTGTACGTGCAGTGACTATTTTCAATAATGTTGATTTGTAACAACTGTTTGGAGAATTAGATGTTGAAAAAAATTCTAATACCCCACAAGGAAGCACTAGCAAACTTCAACGCCCACATCTTGCACTTCCCCCACTACAAATGATAGCAGAACCACTGGGGAGGTGCACTAAGATAGCTAAGGAGACAGCTTAGTAGGCCATAAGAATGAGAAATCAATTTTCCCGCATAGAAGACTGTCACCGAAGCGTTTATTTAAAAAGACATTATGATAACACATTTATTACACCTGAAGTTTAAAAAATGAATTGGGGGGGGGGGGGGGGGGAATGTCATGTTTAGTTGAAAGATTACATCAAGACCAGATATTTTAAAATAAATGCTTTCATGAAAGAATACAAATAAAGTACTTTGTTGAGCCCTCCCTGCTTGTATACCATGGGGCAGACATCGTGGGTTAGATCTTTCTTAATCTGACCCAAGAATCTAAACAACATGTTAACACCCTGATAAAGCTATACAAGCAGGGAGGGCTCAGCAAGGTGCTTTATTTATATTTTTGCAATAAATCATTTCCATTTAACATGCCTACAACGTATTTGTTTGTTGCTGACAGGTGTCGTTTATTATGCATTATTATTATTATTTTGCTTACCCCGATTCTCCTTAGCAAGTCAGAATGGCTGGATTGAGTCACTTTCACCTACCTGCCCCAACAGGTCAACAGCTCTGGCTATTTTTCTCTTTCCTCTGACAGCCATAGTATGCATCTAGCAACATGCAGGGGAAAAGAGCACGTAAGATTAACACAGTGAAGTCCACACAGAACACACTATCCAAGACCTCATGCTATGATAAATACACCTGGCCCCATTTTCACCAAAGCTACAAGAGAATGCAGCTAAAGGTCAACACATTTTGCAATATTATTGGGATCCTTGTAACAGACAGGCTCACGAGAAGCCTATTGGCAGATCTTCATTGCTGAGCCAGCTAGAGTGACCCCTTTCAATGTTGGATAGGTTCTTAATTGAAAGGTATTTAGTTGCAGCTTCAGAACTGGCATAAAAGGCTTCAGGTCATTATCACTACCAGCAAGCCCATTTTTACAATTAGTAAGACTGTTCTTGGGTTAAGAAGAACTGATGAGGTGGTTTCCTGAGTTACAGGTTTGAACAGGTTATATGTAGAACTAAATAAAATGAGCTTTAACTCTGCAAGAAATTGTTTAAAATGTCATGAGGCTGGGCATATGACAAACGATATGACAAGTGATAGGAGCAAAGGGATAAAAGACATAATATACTGTGAAGATGTGTGGGATCTTCTGCTACAGATGGACCATTGTGAAACAAGAGGTTCAAGAATTACATGCTTTAGGGAATATGCTTACGTTACACAGAACTTCCCTGCTGCCTGATTTACAAATCAATTATATAAGGGGCGTAAAAATTATTAAAAAAGCATACCACAGCAGGATAATAAAAATGAATGCACGGCACAGTGCTTGAGAAGCCTTTTCTTTTTTGTCTAGAAGCCCCAGGTGGAACAGTGTCCTTTTACAGTGATAGTTATGTGTTAAATGGATCTCAAAATATGATGCATATTATATCTTTAGGATTGGTGAGTTTATATGAAGGATGTTAACTCATAAGCTAAAATGTTAATAGAGTCTACTGGCAGGAACCACTAACTAACAGAGCACAAGAGGAAGTATTTACAATATATGCATGTTAAATATATTAAACACACCTCATAATCTTGTTCTGTCAAATATTCAGAGCTGGGATATTTCTCTGAAAAAAAGCAGCATTGCATTTCTGTAATATTTATTTTTCAAATTGAATTTCCATAGATGAATTTAGTAATATATTTTTTTACATTTAGATTTTTTTAGAATTGTTTTTCATATATGATATGGGTGTTCAGGTTGTTTCTAAAGTGGGTCACACTAAATGTTTTTCTTTCCAGTAAGGGTGCAGAATATTTTGTTTGCCATAGAAAAAATGTCTGGTATTTAGCACTAGCACAAAAACAGTTCCAAAGAAGTTAAATGAACTTAATTTCAAACTAAACAAGACATCTGAGGCTATTGAGAATATGGGGTGTTAAGCCATTTTAGTACACCTTATAGAAACATAGAATGTGTCGGCAGATAAGAACCATTCGGTCCATCTAGTCTGGCCAATTTTTTTTGAGTACTTTTATTAGTCCCCCGTTCCCGGTCTTATATCTAGGATAGCCTTGTGTCTATCCCACGCATGTTTAAAATCCTTGATCGTGTTTACCTCTACCACTTCTGCTGGCAGGCTATTCCATACATCCACTACCCTCTCAGTAAAGTAATATGTCCTGATATTACTTTTAAATCGTTGCCCCTCTAATTTAACACTATGTCCTCTAGTTGTGGTAGTTTTTCTTCTTTTAAATATACTCTCTTCCTTTACTGTGTTGATTCCCTTTATGTATTTAAATGTTTCTATCATATCCCCCCTGTTACGTCTTTCCTCAAAGCTATACATGTTAAGATGCTTTAACCTTTCCTGGTAAGTTTTATCCTTCAACCCATGAACCAGTTTAGTAGCCCTTCTCTGAACTCTCTCCAAAGTATCAATATCCTTCTGGAGATACGGTCTCCAGTACTGCGTACAATACTCCAAGTGAGGTCTCACCAGTGCTCTGTACAATGGCATGAGCACTTCCCTCTTCCTACTGCTACCTCTCCCTATGCAACCAAGCATTCTGCTAGCATTTCCTGCTGCTCTATTGCATTGCCTACCTACCTTCAAGTCCTCTGAAATTATTACTCCTGACCTTGCTGTCAGAAGAACAATATTTGGCCTGTGGGCCGCACATTGGATGCCCCCGATATATGAAGTACTTTCAAATGACACATGTTATACTCAAAGTGTTTTACTCTATACTATCTATAGTTCACATGCACATTTTGGAAACATTAATATATTACATTACATATAAACATTCATTTATATAGTGCCAACAGTTTATGTAGCGCTTGTTAAAGAGCATAGAAGAGGGACGAACAAGAACAGACTGATCCATGAGGTAGGGAGCCCAGTTCGCAAACTATATCAAAGTGTGATTTCTGATTCTTACCATCTTGCAATATTCTGGGCTCGATATATATGGTAAAGACGTAAGGAAAGGGGAAAAGAGATTTATTTTCATGTTTAAACCTTAGATGGGAAGCACTGTCCCAGTTACTTTTATCTGTGGATCTTGGTGAAGGATATTAATGTAGAACTTACAGTAAAAATGGCCTAACTACATGTTTACTCAAAGGATACAGGGAAAAATTACAAAACTCTTTGTAGAGAAAGGAGACAATTTATCATCATTGGCAAGTACTGCACGAATGGAAGTCTGTAAAAGAGGTAACAAGGCAATGAACTCAAAACAATATATTGGAGATAGTGAATGCCTAACATCTTTTTAAGTCACATAAAAGGTTGATAAAATACAGGTGCTTGTAAGTACAAAGAAAACACAATATTATGTGAATAAACATTCAATTGCAATAGGTGTATTCCAACAGAACTTTGCAGTGAGTGCAGCCAACATAGGGTTAAACTCCACTAGTTTACCAAGATAAATATTTAAAAAGTGCGATAAGGGTAATACTTCCCAAATATTATGCAGTCTTCGTATTGAAGTAAATATCTCCAGCAAATTAATAAAAAGCATGCACGAGCATTGGACTAATTGCTGTGATTCCTACATACCTGCAGCTGTGTTCCTATATGTAAGGATATTTATTCATTGGCCGTACATAAATTTCCATTTGTCTTAATCTTGCTTCCATCGTCTGCACTGTGTCCATATATGCAAAATAACCCTTTGATGGAATGAGTGGACCCAGTACAATCTACTCCAAGGGTTAACAGAGCACTTTTTTACGTGAGCAGTGATTGCTCCTGCTTTTGTACATATATTCGTTTGATTATTATACCAAGTTTAGAAGAACTGAGTACACTATAAGTGGCTGAACGTAGGTTTTGTTTGTCTCCCTTCTCTGAGATATTTACTTTATAATACAAAGACTGCATTACACTTGGGAAGTATTATACTTATCCCACCTTTAGATGTGACCCATATACGTACAAATGTTTCCTATCCCATTGGTTTAACCACAACATAAACCATTGTAAATATTATGTTTCTATAGGTGTAATGGTTTCCTTTTCCCACTAAAACCATATTATAAATCCCTCTCACCATGCATGTTTATAGTGGTATAAGTACTATAGTTTTACCATTGTTACTATCTTGTAACACTGTTCTATTACACAGTGAAGAGGAATTTGCTGCTACTTTATGGAAAAAAAGATATTGAATAATAGTTTAAATGCTGAATCCTAACAGTAGAACAATGTAATTAAAGTATGCTTAACCAATAACACCAAATCTTTAACATTTCATTTCTCATTGCACTCACCACTATTTCTTCAGAAATGCCTTCAGGACTGCTTTCAACTTGCATGCTACAAAAAGAGTAAAACGATGAATGGACTGAGCTATACATTTACCTGTCTTATTTTGTGTTCTCACAATATATGGACACACAATACTAATAATGCATGTGTTGTGACCCTGGCTTTCAACTATTCTACCACATTAAACTGTGTGATTTGCAAAG
The DNA here is from genome assembly GCA_036172795.1 of Pelodytes ibericus. Classification (NCBI taxonomy): domain Eukaryota; kingdom Metazoa; phylum Chordata; class Amphibia; order Anura; family Pelodytidae; genus Pelodytes; species Pelodytes ibericus. Next base: position 25,355,374 of record CM069863.1, on the reverse strand, counting down.
TGATAGTTTTATTTAGGCTTATTTGTTAATAATTAATAATAATAAGGATTTTATTATTATTTTATAGCTAATGAAATAGTGAGAACTACAATTCACAATAATTTTGGTTCCATTTACCAATTTAGCTATAGCTTAACTCCTATGTAAAATAAATATAAATAAAACAGGAAAATATAATCTTACAGGGAAGTCCAGTGGAAACATGAAGCACGCTGGGGCAGTGGGGTATTCTTGTACCCACGCATCACATGAAGCACGCTGGGGCAGTGGGGTATTCTTGTACCCACGCATCACATGAAGCACGCTGGGGCAGTGGGGTATTCTTGTACCCACGCATCACATGAAGCACGCTGGGGCAGTGGGGTATTCTTGTACCCACGCATCACATGAAGCACGCTGGGGCAGTGGGGTATTCTTGTACCCACGCATCACATGAAGCACGTTGGGGCAGTGGGGTATTCTTGTACCCACGCATCACATGAAGCAAGCTGGGGCAATGGGATATTCTTGTACCCACGCATCACATGAAGCACGCTGGGGCAGTGGGGTATTCTTGTACCCACGCATCACATGAAGCACGCTGGGGCAATGGGGTATTCTTGTACCCACGCATCACATGAAGCACGCTGGGGCAGTGGGGTATTCTTGTACCCACGCATCACATGAAGCACGCTGGGGCAGTGGGGTATTCTTGTACCCACGCATCACATGAAGCACGCTGGGGCAGTGGGGTATTCTTGTAACCACGCATCACATGAAGCCTGCTTGGGCAGTGGGGTATTCTTGTACCCACGCATCACATGAAGCACGCTGGGGCAGTGGGGTATTCTTGTACCCACGCATCACATGAAGCACGCTGGGGCAGATGGGTATTCTGGTACCCACGCATCACATGAAGCACGCTGGGGCAGTGGGGTATTCTGGTACCCACGCATCACATGAAGCACGCTGGGGCAATGGGGTATTCTTGTACCCACGCATCACATGAAGCACGCTGGGACAGTGGGGTATTCTTGTACCCACGCATCACATAAAGCAAGCTGGGGCAATGGAGTATTCTTGTACCCACGCATCACATGAAGCATGCTGGGGCAGTGGGGTATTCTGGTACCCACGCATCACATGAAGCACGCTGGGGCAGTGGGGTATTCTGGTACCCACGCATCACATGAAGCACGCTGGGGCAGTGGGGTATTCTGGTACCCACGCATCACATGAAGCACGCTGGGGCAATGGGGTATTCTTGTACCCACGCATCACATGAAGCACGCTGGGGCAGTGGGGTATTCTTGTACCCACGTATCACATGAAACACACTGGGGCAGTGGGCTATTCATGTCTACAGTATCATCAGTAAAGGCTATGATCTACGTTACACAATTTTTCACTTGCTGATCAGTGCAAGAAAGATTATGGGGAGGGAGAAGAGCAAGAATGAGCATGGCAGCTAATACTAACAAGTGAAAAATGCTTAAATTGGAAGATGTACATTAAGGGCTTGAACTCGGATTGCTGCAGTTGATTACACACCCAAGTGCAAGGACATTCGCCATCACTGCACTGGGTGAACTGACAACTGCATGGCACAAATCAGTCATTAATACGGAGTTGGGTGGGACGTTCACAGTAACATGTGCCTTGTATGAGAGTATATACTGCAGACAAACACAATCTGTTTATGATAGCTGTGTGAGATTATTCATTTCTTAAAGTAAACAATGTATATCTGCACTGGCTGAGATTGTTGGGGGACACTCAATCACTTCTCTTCTCCCCTAATTTATGGATGGACGGTGTTGCCTGTGAAAATAGTGTGTTTTGTTACTAGGACAACACAGTCACGTGGCATCCTCCTATGTATGTACATATCAGGGTCTACTTAATACAGAGGGAAATGCATGAAATTGAGATAGGTATTTCCAACTGAAGGCCAAAGTAGCTGAGTTGGAAAAATTCTCCCAATCAGCTGGGTTGGACAATTTTTTCCAACTCGCCCACTTTGGTCTAGGTTTGGAAAGTCCCATCTCAATTCCATGTTGCTGCCTTTATTGTAATAATATGAAAATATTTATTTTTTAAAAACTGTTCTACCATCTCTTTGAATCAACTTTTTGTAAGGCTGCATGAACCAAAATAAAGATTATTAAGATTAATAAGATTTTAGCTAATATTTGTAAGGGTATTCTGGCATCTGTGAGAAAGCTAGAGCATGGCGCCTCTTACAGTCTATGATGTAGGCACCCCAGCCAGCCACACATCAGTGATGGACACTGTTGCCATAGAGAAGGTACTAGGAGAGCTTTCATGAAATAAACCATTCACTCTATAGAACACTGGAGGGTTTTTGTGTTCAAAACTTACTTAAAGTGGGTGCCATAGCGGATTTTAAACTTATACACATGCTTTGCGGTATGGAAAAGACGTGTTTCAGGGAATGGAAAAGAGAACGGTTTCATAGGCATTTCACTGCTGAAGTGACCTATATAAAATAAATGGAACATATATTTATAAATGTGGACTATTGTACTTCACTAGGGACTCACAAAAATATATTAGTAAAAGTATGTACCCATATCTATATTAGGGCACGCAAAAATACACTGAGCCTGCTGGATATAGGAAATATATAAAAATAAAGAATCATTCTTATAGATTTTTAATCAACCTTCGTAGCACACTCACAATTAAGCCTATACATTATTGAAGAATTATGTTTGTTCAGACATTTTTTCTTACTGCTGTGTGACATAAAACATTACTTGGAAGGGGACTGCACTTTAGCAGTGATGGTGAACCTACTTCCGGCACTCAGTAACCTCTGAGGTGGCACTTAGCATCTGACTGTATTCATATAGCATATATGGGGAGATGTGATGGCGACACTGAGATGGAGAAAATAAAGGTTAGGAAATTAAAAGAGGAAGGAGAAACCAAAAGGAAGAGAGTCTGGAATACAAATGTATGCAAAAGATAGGCACTTGGGCTCAAAAGGTTTTATCACCACTGAACAATAGTATCTTTGCGGCGTCCACAAGTCATAGCAGATTCTAAATGAAATGTATTTGACTGCAGAAGGCATCCATGAGGGACTGGATAAGAATGAGTAGGGTATCTGACAGATGCATACTACTGGCAAAGAGGGGTAGACCACCCCAAATGACAGCCATTTAGGGGGTGCCATCAGGAGTATACTTCCATGACAGACAAGTGTAATAATAACAGGTCCCCTGCAGTTATGGCCTTGATGATGTTTGGACTGTTTTGCTATTCAAGTGGTTCTGTCATCAGAAATGTTCTTTCCACCATCATGTGTGCTGGCAACTAACAACTGGCAGGATTTTAACTTATCAATAGATCTCTGTGAGAAGCTCAAGTAATGGAAAGTTGAATTTGAAGATTATTTAAGAATTGTTAGGCTGGCTGAACATCATGGGAACCAAAGTTCACAAAATGTGTCAAATGTAAGGCATCACTGTGACTGTACATGCACACACAACAAGTGTATACATATATACATTCACGTGGAAACACATATATGCATTCTCCCCATTAAGACTATAAACATGGAGCAATCGTTAGTAGGATTACACGGTGGCTGCTACGTTTTTAGAATTTTTAATTGCGCTTTCAGTAAACTGTAATGCCATATCTCACATTCATGACCTTGGACACCGTTGTGAATACAAAATCTTAGGGTGTAGGGCTGGACATGACTAATTTCAAGAGGAGATATAAAAGGGGATTTTAGCAGGGGCAGGCGCCATAAATCCTTGAAGGCCACATACGGCCTGTGGGCCTCCAGTTGGACATTACAAACATATTTATTACCTAGATCCACATATACATCTTGTTCTACATGTTTCTTTCTAAACATTGATTGCATATTATAGGTAGTTATTAGTTGCTGGCAAATACTATCAATTCCAACACAAATGGGGGAGGGATAAGTGGTCTGTAGCTTTCCAGTTAAGCAAGGTATACATTGAACAAGCTTTGGAAATCAGAAGCTTGGGGAGAAAAGAACAGCCTTTCCACTATTATATATGTATGTTTCTATGTCTTCTCTTAATCAAAATATAATAAAAATATATTATACAAAAAAATACTTTCTTAGACATCCTTTTCTAAAAACTACTAACATAAGTTACATAATAATCTTACAGACTATGTAGGAGCACATCTACTACCAGTTTACATTAAGATCCTATACACTTCTACCAAAAACTGGTAATGCATCTTCTTGAAAGGCAATACAATGGTTTATATATTAGAGTCAAGGAATCAGTTCAATTAACTCTGTGTAAAACATTATGGGGGTTATGAATAAAAATCAATTGCGGGGCAAAGTGCTAAATGTGGCACAGTTACCATGGCAACCAACAGATCTTCCTGCTAATTAGATCACCATTAGAACTTTGACCCAGAAATTATTTTATACACAATATCAGGGACCACTTTAAAAATACATCCGCCTCCAAACACCAACTTTTTTGTCTTTTAAATTTAAATGAAATTAATAAAGTTTGATGGGCATGCAAAGTCACAGACACTTTTAAAACACATTTTTCTCTAACACATACATTTGCAGTTCTGTTGACACTAAATATATATATATATCTTTATCTTCATTTTTTTTACTTGTCCCTTTAAAAATAATGTTAGCATTTTTCATGGGCACAATGAAAAGATTGTCAGATATACTGTGTCTGCTCCAGATCATCAGTACAATTAGAGTCTCTTTCATGCAATATTAAGCAATTTATATTAACTATAGAGATTAAAGTTTTCACATGAATGATCGCAGTATTTGGGACATGCACTAATATATACATAGAACAGTTACTATATGAGAGAAATCAAGGGAATAATTGATTATAATTGGTGCCATTGTGAAGAAAATACCTTACACACTACAGACAATACCAGTCTGCAGAAATCAGTGTATTTTTAATGGCAATATAAACGAATAAATATCACATTGACTGCAAAACTGCACGTTCAGTAAATCATTAACTGGTGGGAGTAAATTAATAATAGCTCTTTTTATGGTTTTGAACATAAATCACACCACTATGGGGTAACAAAGAATACTTCACACCTAAACGGCAAGTGGGCATTGGTTTGTATAAAGTACACCATGCATATTACATACAGTGATAGGAAACTTGTCCATGATTCTCATTCAGCCCTATTGTTGGATGAGAATGATGGGATATTAGCCCGCATAGAACTAAAGCGCTAATGAAGTCATTACTGTAGCACACACTACTGCCCTGCGTCTGCAATAAAGTGTTTTTACGTGATCCCGTGTCTGCTGCCTCAGCGTCTTCCCGCGCTTTATGTCACCGGAACTTGTCAAGGGGCGGGGCTGACGAATTGGCTCTGCACCAATCACAGTGCTCACGTCACTCTTCACGTCATTAGACTGAGTTTCCCAGGAGACGAATTTGAGTATGGCACATGTCGTACAGTACCATTATGTATGCAGGGTATTATGGTAGAAGACTACTATATATATATTATAGGAGTATATGAAGAAACATATGGGAGTAGGGAGAAAGAGGGCTAGTAAAACAACATTGAGACTCTCGGAGGTAATTGATGATGAGAGGAATACAAGGTTAATACAGTCTATGTTACAATCCTTCTGATGAGGCTGCTCGGACACTAATCAGCGACTGCAAGATGGAGCAATGTATGACGTCATCACTATATTTGTGACGTCATCACTATAGCTGGCTGCAAAACGATAGCTAGGAACTCCATATCTTACTCAATTTTAAGGGAGAAACACCTAGTGGCCATGGTCTGGCTCCATACAACTTAAATTCTTTGGTGAGTTCATTTCCCATTTGATTAGGGGCAATTACGATTAATTTATACTAATACCAGTAGTACCTTATATATGCTTTCCACGTATTGGCTTTGCTATGGACACCGGTCAGTATTTAAACACTTTCCTCAGGAAATAGAAATGGTAGTATTATAATATGTGTACACTGACTATTTAGGGTGATATTTTCCCTGTCTGTTTTTTAGACAGCCTCAGTACTAGACACTTCTGGTAATGGTATGTTTTATACCTCACCTGTTACATAGCATGACACTTATCGTGTCTGTTCCCTCCCCCTCTATATAATTATATAGGCACCTGACTGCCCCTTGTTGACAAGGTCACCAGTTCACCCCAGATGCAACGAGGAGTCCCTGCAGCTATATTATAAAAAACAGACACTTCTAATGGTACCAAAAATATTGTGCTCAATTTCTCCACATAAACAGCGGTGGACATTTTGGGGGATAAAGAAACGGAAAGATATAGTGTAAAACTGTTATATATTAAAAGCAATATACAATTTATTAGAGAATTCACTCACAAACAACATGTGCAGCTCAAGTGCAGAAAGCATTTTATGTGCAATCGAAGTTAGTGGATCACCACCAGATCAGTAAAGTGCTTCTGCTCCGCTGGATAAATTGCTGTAGCATTAAAGTGCTTCCAAAGATATATACTCTTCCAAATGCACCAACGCACTTTACTGATCTGGCGGTAATCAGGTAACCTCGATTGCACATAAAAAGCTTCTTGCACTTGAGCTGGCACTCAGTGCACATGTTGTTTGTGAGAGAATTGTCTAATAAATTGTATATTGCTTTTAATATATAACAGTGTTACACTATATCTTTCTGTTTCTTTTTTCCCCTAAATGTCCACCGGTGTTTCTGTAGAGACATCTAGCACAGTATTGTTGGGACCATTAGAAGTGTCGGTTGCACTACATATAGTACACCTATGATTTATCCAAGCATTTGGTACACCAAAGGCAAGATCATCGCACAATGAGATTAAGCAGACCAGCAGTAAACACCTGCATCCAGAGCCATAGCTAACATATGAATTAGGGCTACACGGTGGGGGACAGAAAAATCTGAATTCCCAGCCATGTGTGCTTCACGCTGCGCCCTCTCTCCTTCCAGGCACAGCATTCAGGTGATGTGGGCGGTGTCCTTTCATGCTTGGCTAGGGGGAAGCATGGCCCCGCCAACTGAAACATAGGAGAGGAAGCCACACATCCTATTAGGCTGTCTCTCACTCTGAGCAAGTCAGAGCATTGGCGGTCATGTGACCTGCCAACTCTCAGACTCCAGAGACACCTTTGTTTGTGTAGACAAAAATCCTTGCACAGGCCGTGCCTGCATCAACTAAACTTGTGTGATTGGGGCCTTGATAGCCAGCAGATAAGGACTGAAAGACTCCTTAAAGGGACACTAAACATTTTTTTTTACTTACGCTGTTAATATAGAAACACAAGTGAAAAATGCAGTGCCCCTACTATGAGGATAAACTCGCATTTACTTTTGATAGCACATGCCAGGTAATCCTCTGCCCAGTAGCTGCCATGTTTCACTGGGAAGCAGGCAGCAGGTAGGTCCTGTCATGACTACTCTGCTACTGCAGAGACAGACCCCTGTCAGATTAGCCCTGGCTCTGATTGGCCATGCCTGCATCCCTCCCAACTGCCCCATTCTAGTTTAATTGTCCTTTAATTTTTATTTGCTTAAAACTGGTAATTATTTTTGACCAGTAGTTTAGTTGATTTGGAAACCCAAAGGATGACAACCATACCATGTGTAGTTTAGCCACACCCATTTTAACCCATTGGTTACTTTAAAATATAACCCATATTTGTGAGAAATCCATTTTGTACCACTGTATCAAGAACCAATGAATAAGAGACCCACACAGTTGAGAACTGCCCTGTATTCTCATTTCAAGAGCTGGGTTCTTAGTTGGGATGCTACTTAATGGCTGTGTAGATACCGAGTGGTACTTTGTTCTTCATAGTCCTTATGAGCATCGTCAAGGTCCTCAATTACTCTTCTGCGGTCTACGACATATCCGGATATTCCCAGGTCTGGAGGCTGTAGACACATGAAATAATGTACAAGATTATGTGGAAAGATCGGCAAATTGACGTTTCGCAACTCAGCTTTTCAATCAGTTATGCCACACAGGGTGGTGCAGCCCTAGGACATGAAGTTAGGTTAGAGAGCAGCCCTGGGTACAATTTCTTGCCAACCCTCCTCTGCCGGTATTTTTAGCTGGTTATGCTAGCTATCATTTGAATGTGTTATCTGCCCATAGTAGGGTGCTAAAGCAACTTACCTCATACATCTCCTTTATGATCTCGAAAATACAGAATAAAACCCCTAGTGACATCAGTAAAGGGATTAATTCCACCATTCTGACAGTCTTGTCTGTTTCCTCTTCTCCTTCCCTCTTCCGCATCCATTTGCAACTCTGAGGACAAGTGTCTTTCTGAGAACAGATTATATGGGAAGTCATGTTACATGGTCTGTGTGGTCCGATCAAACATCCTCCAACCAACTCCAGGTACAGGAGCAGACACAGACCACAGAAGATTAAGAACAAAGTGGGCATCCAAACTTCCTAGTTGGCACAGCCATTAGTCTGACTGACAGCTGAAGTGACAGCATTCTGGCTTTCTGACATCAAATGTGACATCATAGGGCAGTGTGTTTACAATATGATTGCTACTTTATTACTCTGTACTTATTCATTCACATGATTTGTACTCGTGAAGGTCTTACATGGAATCACTGATAACTAATAAAATGTGCTTACAAACAGTATAAACAAAATATGAATCTGAGATGTTATTGCTTAGAATAAGAAGACTGCACATAACAATCAAACATAAGCAGTACAATATGTATATGCAAATGAGGCATTAAAACATATTTATTAAATAAAACAACAAAAGTAAATAGTTGCTGTGCTTATAAATCACTACGCTACTTTTAACTGCTTTTTCACATTGTTGCCTTCATGTATGTAAATATACCCCATGTATATCAAAATTATAAAACTTAATAGTCCCAGATGAACTACATAGATTTCCTCCTTTCACTTCTGAGGTGCTTTTGGAACTTTCCTGTTCTACACCCCTTCTAGGACTAAGTTCTAAAGACTATACATTCAATAGGATACCCAGACTTTCCTTCCATACCATATGTTCATATGGTAATTACAATCAAATTTACATACAAATTATAATAATCTGTTGGTAACATTGCTTTATATTGATTAAACTTAGCCTTCCATTTTCCAATAAGTACCATTAAATTTGATTAAAGTATCACCTCCCAAATGTTGGACCCCCAGGACATGGTAAAAAAAACAAGAGAATGGATACAGATCCATTTCGAGTTATTTTATTCATCAGATGATCCCCCAAAATCAGTAATTTATACATATTGTTATAATACTTCACCAAAACTGTGCCCAAAATAGCTAGATACATTTTAAGTGTTTTTGTTAAAAACTTTTACTCAACTAAATCAACTGACATAAAATTAAGAAATCTTTGTGTTCCTATCTCAATTAAAAGCCATTTCCCCTGTTCTCTTACTTCCCCAACTTTTCTGTCCATTTAGTTTTCCAGTTGGGAGAAAACTGAACATGGCTGAGGGCCTTGAGAATTTGCTCTCATTGCCCACTGGATAAGACGGCCTTGATTTGAAAAATAATGAAAACATACTCAGCACCCTAATTCAGTGAGATTTTTTATTTAATCCAAAACCGCCATGGCTTGAGCAAGACCGATAGGTCCAAATGTCTCCACTGGCGTTTTTGGATTAAAGAAAAAAAAAATTCTCACTGAATTAGAGTGCTAGGTATTTTTTCATTATTTTTCATACTAGGGGCCTCGGACAAGCCCTGCTCATGCACCGACCCTTTGGAGTGTTGCTTAACCAGTTCCCCTTTGGGCCCTGATTTGAAGACATCACAAGATATCTAGAAGAACAAGATAACACCACAGAAACGCACATTACCAGAAAGAATACACCCTTCACATCTTGCTATTCAATGGGGAAAGAAATTGCTGTTACAGCTTTGCTTTTAACATGGTAAAATAGCTTTATTTATTGGAGTTGTTACATATGTATATTTTTAATTTGCAACATATTTCTTTGACCGGCCAAAAGATTGCATTTTGTGTTCCACTAGTGCAGTGAAGGCAAACCTATGGCACAGGTGCCACTTGTGGCACTCAGGATGCTCTGAGGTAGCACTTAGCATGGTACCAACATCATACATGGACTTAAGTGGAGCATACATGGTGACACTGAGATAGAGCAACAAAACGAAGGGGAACAATAACAGAGAGAATTGGAAACTAAAATAAGCTGATTCTGCAATTGAAATGGGAGAGGGTAGTATAATCTCAGCAAAAAGGGCACTTTGAGATCATTAACCTGATATTCTGTAACAATGGACACGTGGGCTTAAAAACATTTGCCATCACTGCTCTAGAGCTTTTCCCTTAAATTGATCTTTGCTTTCCATGTACATCATCCCTTGAAGGGAATGCTTCTTTATGTTCCTACAAAGCAGTTAACAAAGTGAGAGTTACAGGTGACTCAAAAAATCAGAGTTTGACTCAAGTCAGCAATTGTATATAGACTGTTGCAATTTATCGATGTACATCCTCTGTAGCTTATGGTGGTGACACTGAGTCCTGGATGACAGATTGTGAAGAGAAGGGGCTCCTCTTGGATGGTCATGGTCAGTGTTCTAGAGGAGCAAATTCGGACTCTGTCTCGTATGAGTGGGACATTTAACTGGGAAGTTATAAAACTAGAGAGATTCCCCAGAATGCAATGGGAAGTCTTATCAAAGAGTGTGATGTAAAGATGACAGCTAAGAGACAGTTTCCAAATAAATATTGGAGCAAAAAATGATTATTTTACTGCACTCATACTCATCTCCAAATCTTGCTCAATGCCCCTTTCCCATATTGAAGGGCTGGTGCAAAACTCATAATATCAGTATCTATATTTGTTCCACTAGTAACAAAACTATTTCCAACTCTTTTAGAAATATTTCCGAATAAGCACCATTAATTTCTGAAATAAAACTAATTCCCTTCAAAATACCCATAAGGTTACCTGTAATGCATTGGGGAAAATGTGCTGTATGTGCTGCTCTGGCATTGATACTGTCTATATCATGGGTCGTCAACCTGGTCCCTACCGCCGACTAGTGGGCGTTTTGGGATTCCAGGTGGGCGGTAGGGACTTTGGAGGTTAAAACCTCCTTTTGTGCGAGCGCACACATCAGGAAACCTACGTGCGCGAGAATGCGTGCGGTAGGATTTTCGGAAGCACACATCAATCAACCTCCAGGGACGGGCGGGAGCGAGCGCACGCAAACATGTGGGAAGAGGAAGGGGAGGAGTGGAAACTGATAGCAGGGACAGGCAGAAGCAGGCAGAAACGGAGCAGAGCAGTTGCAAAAGAAAAGTTATAGGCAAGAGAAAGAGAATTGTTGGCTAGTAATAATAAGTGGGCTAACTAGCTCAGCCTTACTTTTGTAGCTCAGGAAGGTAAAAGAAAGGAGATAAAAAGGAAAAGATAAAAAAAAAATAACAAAAAAAGGAAGAAAAATAGAGAAAAGGGGATAAAAAAAAGGAGGAGAGTAAGCAGTGTTTAGTCTGGCTCATAAATTAAGTTTTGTTTGCTTATAAAATAAAATAAAAAAATAAGTAAGGGAAGGAGAAAAGAAAAAAATAGGAAAAAGAGATCCTTAATATAGTGATATACTATAAGGAAGGTAAAGAAGCAGGCAGGAAAAGGAATTTCTTTTGATGGTGACATTAATAAAAATTGGCACCTAATACAACATTGTTTTTGGTGTTAGTAATAAAAGGGAAAAGAGGAGGGGAAAAAAGCACTGTGTGGAGTGCAGATCAAAACGTAAAAAGAAAATAAAGAAATAAAAAGATAAATGTACGTACATTTATTTTTTTTAAAACATCCTCCTTTCTAAAAAAATATTCCGCGCTTGCGCGAAAACTGGTGGGCGGTAAGGAAATTTTTCCATCAAGAAAGATGCATTAGTGGGCGGTAGGTAGAAAAAGGTTGACTACCACTGGTCTATATTGTATTTACCACTCCCACTGCACATCTCTTACCCCACTGTCCTCTGCTATGAACATCAGGATACAGGCCAAAACCCCAAAGGTCATTAGTAAGGGAAGGATCTTTTCCATCCGTCCCATTGAGACTACTTCCTCCTGCCCTTCTCTCCTCCTTATCCACTGCTGAGTTATACAAGGGATCCCTTTAGTCTCAGAGGATACAATATACCGGTAATTATTTTTAGGAGGTCTTGTGATGTAAGCGTTGCCCAACTCTAGAAAGAGGAAAAGACAAAGTGCAGGAATGGGTGGATATAAAATGTACATCTAGGTGGCCACCTCTGCTTCGACCTCAGCATTTCTTTTCCAGTTACGGAATCTTCAGATAGGATTCCATAGGAGTTCGAATTCTATGTCAATGACAACTTATGTGATCTCATAAAGCAACAGGAACATGATACATGGTGACTGACTATATTCTGGGAAACTCTTAAAGGACACGACTGACCATGGATAACTGAGGATGCTGTATGAAAATCAGGAGTAGACACCAACATTGTTCATAGTGGGTATTTACTAGACTTTGTGATGGACAATTTGATGATGTTACCACAGACACTGGTTCCCTTGTACAAACACTTTGCCATTCCATGATGAAATAAATACTTAAATAAAGCGTAATAAATACCTTCCAGTGAATCCTACAGCCTGTATTTATGAAAGGATAGACAAAAAATAGAAAATGCAGCAAACTTCTAGGTGAAGTAAAAGTGAATACTACTCCCCAACAGATTTATTCAGCATATGATGGAATCTCCGCTCATAAGAGAAAAAAAAAGAGATAAATGCTTCATACAAATTAGGAGAGACTCCTACATTCAATAGAGCAGTCACTGCTCAAAGATGAAGGCAAATAAAAACCCTTTGTTCTCTGGATAACTTTTTATTTGTCCCACAAAGTGTTACAGCTCCCAAGTATGGTGTCGGAATGGATACAGGAAATAAGCAAGGAGATGATGATATGTCATTTTATGAACTTGACCAATAGCAATATAGAAAAAGCATCAAAATCCAACTTTCCAGCTATGTACACATATTTTCCATCACTTGTTATAAGTCGCTATCTATTCTTTTGACATCAGTATTTAATATGACCTCATCTTTAATTCAAATGTTCAATAATCCCTTTATACCTAACAAAAGCCCCTCAAGATTGGAAGAAAGTAGCTTTCGCCTTAAACATAGAGAAGGTTTCTTTATAGTTCGGGTGGTTAAATTGTGGTATAGAGTGCCATCTCAAGTCATTTTAGATGATTCCATCAATGTGGTTTTTCTAGAATTGCAATGCATGTAGGTTAAGGACAAGTAAAAGTAGATAAAGTAATGTTGATCCAGGGGAAGGATTTTTTCCCCCTTTGAGACGACATTACTGTGTTAGTGGGGGGTGGGTTTCTAACCTTCTTCTGGACTAATATGAGTGTGTGGAATGGTTGAACTTGATGGACAGGATGTATTTTTTCAACCTTATTAGCTATGTAGCTAAGGTAAACATAAGACTATCCCACACATAAGGTAAGAGACTAAGGACCAAATAAGATATGAGTATCCTACAGCAGCTAGAATTATGGGCAGAGTCGATAGATCGAATGGTTCTGCCGACATGTTTTACGTTCTTCTTCAGTGTGGCTTACATAGTGTTCACATTTATTTTAATCTGTTACTTACTCATCCTCCCTGGATTGGTATTTTAACACCAAGATTATGTGCGTGGGAAATGAAATTCTGTGAAAAACACACATATTCCCAGTCAGTTTTCAGTGCAGCTAGGAGGGTGTACACACAGAGTGTTTTTGGAAATTACTGCTCATTGGTACGTGCTCGTAGGGTGGCAACCGAGTGACGTTTTGTATTTGAAGAAAAGCTTCATGCCGTACGTAGCATTAGAAAAAGATGCGTGAATGGAAAGATGAAAGACAGAGATGAGTTAGAATAGATTATAAAGGCTCTGAAAATCCTGTCAAGGGAAACAATGGAGGGAAGAGAAGCTTGTGAGGTGGGGGAGAAACACAGTGATTTAGCAAAACGTGTTTGGAATATTAAATGAAGCGACAGTAGCAGGAGGATGGCAGATATTTGAGATAATATATATGTTTCTACTTTGTAGGTGAAATACAATAGGTTACAGAACACTGTATTACCAGTTTATTCAAAAGTTCACCATCACCTAAAAAGTATTCAGTGTGGAAATGTAGACCATGAAAACATTATGCATTGGGCATAGGGTTGCCATCTGGCCGGTATTTTACCGGCAGGCCGGAAAACATTGGCTTGATTAAGTCTATGGATTTGGTAGCTTGGCCAGTTTTTTTTTTTTTTTTTAAATAAAAGGTGTCAATCCTAATTGTGCAGTCACCAGCTGATGGCATCATTCTGTGACACAACTGTCTTTTAATTGTGTTTGTAAAGCGCTGCACCACAGGCAAATGAATTGCAATGAAAAATGCTTAATTTATGTATTGGGGTTATTTATAGCGCTGTGAAGCAACGTTCAAAAAAGTGATCTATACAGCAGATACATTCCCCTGGTTTGCTTGGTGACTGCTCCACTTTTAGAACATTGACTCATAAAGAACCAGAATATGTAAATCAGATATTGATCGTTGTAATTTAATTCTATTTGGTGCAGAATGCATGTGTTTTTTTCTATATTCGTAAATAAAACAAATACAAGAGTAGCAAGTAGACATACCATACAAGGAAAAGCTTTCTTTTTAACCATGAAAAGAAGTAAATCATTGGCGTGCATATTTTATTTGAAACACACACAGAACTTATGTTTGTATTCTACTATGTCTTAAATTGCACTTTGTTTTATAGTTCTTCAAATTTATAACTTCAGTGTTGAGCCACAAGGTGGGTCGGTGGATAATGCATTTTAAAACCTTTCTATATGTCTTTATCCTGTACTCTATTTGTTTAAAATACCGGATTGTGAACAACAATATGTCATACCATCTATTTTACATATTACCGCCACACCAAAAAAAGCAACACATTTGCTATTTTTTTTTAATGTACAGAAGTGAACCTTATAGGAGGAGCAGTAGATTGTAAATCTGAATTTCAAATTTTTTTTTTTTAATATAGAAAAAAAAAGACACAACCAGTAAAGTAGTCCATCATAAATGATCATTGGAATAAATAATGCTCCCCAATTAAGAAGTATTCCAACTTATTACTTGTGGGTATAATATGATACCAAATCTAACATTTAAAACAAGATATTCTAGAAATGTTACATAGTGAGCTATGTTAGCAGATCCAGCCCATTTTCTAAGATTAAAACATGCAAAGGCCCAAATTCACTAATTCAGTATTAATAGATATAGGAGTATGATAGATATAGAATAGGATGTTAAGAAATTAACTGTCATTTGAACTGGTAAACCTGCACATTGGAATAGATCGTTCAGACCTAATAAGTATAAACTGGATCAGTTGCAGGGAATTGAGAAGGGAATTACAAACTCAAGGCCAAAGTAGCCGAGTTGGAAAAAATGATCTCAGTGTAGGTGAATGGGAGAGTTTTAGAAATTCCCTACTCAATCCTCTGCAAGTATCTCTCTCATCAATGAAGCCCTTATTTATCCATATGTACAAACTGAAATATGCTGGAGCCTATAATGGGTTCGGATGGGTCCATTGCCCTGGCGGCATTTTAAGGGAGCAGCAATTTTAGGTCCTCCAGTGTTTTTTTATTTCTGTTTTTTCTCTAGCGTGCGGGCCTGTAGCTTAACCCCTTCCCGATCATAGGACGTTCTATGTCTTCCTAATTTTACAGGACCCAAAAGACGCTCGGACTACATAGAACGTTCAGCGTTTAACAGCTCATTGCAGCTCTCCACGATGAGCTGTGCTCGGATTCCGCTGCAGGCACTTTGAACACCGGCTACATTTCACTAAATCGCACCGTGCCCCAACTTCAGGGTTCTGGCACGCCTCTGTGACATCACACGTGACATCCGGAGGTCTCGTGATCTTTTGCCAGGGACCCATAGGGTCTATTAAGACCCTTATCATGTCGATGCCATTGTGTTCCTGGCTACCGACAGGAACAAAATGTGGTGTTTTGGTGCTTGCGTCATTGAGATCCCCCCTCTCTGCTGTTTTGCCTCTCATGGCAGGGAGGATGGCTCTAGTTGTGCAGAGTTAGCTGTGCAAGGGCTGCCTTAGCTTCGTGGTAGTTGTGATCCCTTGCTGTTTGGATTTCAGATGGGACAGATTCTGTAAATTTTGTGTGTATGTTTCTATGTGCGTGTGACTGCATTCATGTATGTGACATGTGTGTGGGATTATTTATGTGCGTGCGTGACTGTGTATATAACTTTGTGTAGGACATTGTCTGACCTTGTGCGTATGTAGCAGGAAGGGGACAGCATTTCAATTCTCAACTCGATTCTTGATAGTACCTAGCTGGTACTATCCCGTTTTTGGGAGTTCTGGAATGTGGACCTGCCTTCAGTTTTGTTTCTTCGCTGGCAGCATTGAGTCTAATCCCAGACTTGGTGGGTGATGGTGTATTGTTACCCGAAGACCAAAACACCATAAGTGTGATTTTGTGTTCCTGAGACCCATGCAGAGTGATCAGAGACCTGGCCATATCTGTGAGCACAGCATAGCACATCCTTTTGTGATAGCTGGTTTTTGAAACACACAGTGTGTTGAGATTTTATGCATATGTTAAGATAATTCACATTTCCTTCCTTGCAACTTGCATGTTTATACATATACATATGTATATTGTATATACCATAGTGCCAACATTGGCCATGTTTCCAGGGACACATATGTGTGCCACATGCTGCAGACAGAGCATGCAAAGTGCAGCCCAGCAGTATGTAGGAAGCATATACGCACATACAGATCCAATTAATTAATCACGGTAGGTGCTATGAGATCTCCACCATGATTAATTAATTGGATTCTGTTTGTGAGTATATCCATCCTACATACTGCCGGTTATTAACTTAAGGTTATTAAGTGACATATCCATAGTTATGCTTTAACATAGAAACATGTAATGTGCCGGCAGATAGGAACCATTCGGCCCATCTAATCTGCCCTATTTTCTAAATCTGCACCATTGTCCACTGTGGCTTTGAAAGGGTACTATTATATCTCACTGACCACGTAACATATCACCAGTGCAGTACACCCTCACTGTCCATGTGCTACCTGTGTTCGCACACCACTTGTAAGTGCAATGGTCATCTGGGCCACAAAGGCTGGCCGGTCCAGTTGCAGTGACAACCCCTGTGACCACTGTACTTACAAGCGGTGTGTGGACAAAGCTAGTACGTCGACAGTGGGTGTGTACTGCACTGGTGGTATCATATGGTGATGTATTACCTGGTTAGAGGGCCACATGGTAATCTTACCACCATGGCACAGTGGTTTCTATTCACGGCACTGCTTTGCGCACTCACATATGTAATAGTACCCTTTCATATCCATAGTGGTCAGTGGTGCCTTGATAAACAATGTGGCCATCCACACTGTGTATATGAAATGGCACTGTGATACACGTGGCATGATGGCAGGAGGGTACATATAACCCACAAGTTGTTATTTAGCTGGTGATGTAATGCTAACATTTAGCTGGCATGACATCACCAGTATTGTTATGCCACAAGAGATGTTATGCAGTGTATATATGTGTACATGGCCATTCCCTATCTTTTATTGGGGTTACTAAGTAGCGTATGGGATTTGTGTGTTTCATTAACTACAGGACGTGTTGAGTGACATGGTAATTGTAACATTTATGCCGTAAAAGCACATATTAACTCCTTAGTAACATGACTTTTTGGCCATACCTTCCATTTGGTGACATAAGCTTTTTTAACCTTTCTGCTGTGTTTGTGTTTAGCTGTAACTAACAATTATATTGGACTGTAAACTGTCCAATATAATTTAGATAAATATACATTATAGAAGGTGAAACTGTATCACAAGATGAATAGCAAGTAAGCATTATTTACCCTTAACAGTCTTCATTCATATAGTTAGGATACTGAAAGCAAATTTATACACCCAATATCACAGTGATTTGCACTCCAAAGGTATGTGTACCACCTACACATTTTGTATTCTTTACATTCACAGGAAAAGCAATGATTGGAAATGCTCTATATCACTGTATTAGCAAAATTGCAAGCAAATGCATAAATTATGAAAAGAATGTGCTTTAAATATGTCGGTGGAGTCTCCTGCTTATGACATCACCTGTGAATTAATATGAAAATTACACATTTCCCATGGTAAAGCAGTTCATGTGCCTGGCACGTCCTTCGGTGAAAAAAGTTGATCACGAAAATCGCTTTAACGATGTTGAGGCAATAGCCAGCACCGAAATTTCCTCTCTGGGGCACCCACGATCTCCCCACGGAGCGATCGTGGGCACCATATTGACGGAGCAGCATGCTCCGTGAATATGGCTATGCTCTCTTGTGGTCTGAGCTTTGGAAGTGAAAGAAAATTAACTTCTGTGGCTCTGAATATGCTGCTTGACTGCCCCTAGAGGCAGCAAGTAACAGTGCAATGTTAAAAAAGAATATAAAAAAGATTTAATTAGCTAAAAGCTGCTATCATAGTTAGATTAGCCTATAGGGTTCAAATTAAATAACTTTTAACATAAGGGATAGTGTTAAAATTAAATTAAAATATATTAAGAGATAGCATAAGGGTTAGAGTTGGGGTTAAATTTAGTGTTAGGGTTAAATTTAGGGTTCGGGTTGGAGTCAAAAGATCAATATAGGAAAAAAATAAAAAACACTATTTTTGGTTTTTGCCCCATAACTCGCAAAAAAATACCAAAAAATATGGAAACATGCATGTTTCTGAACTCGGGACAACATTTAGAAACTATTTAGACGGGGCTTTTTTAATGATTGTATTTGTGTAAGTTATATTTTAGGTCAAAGTTAGAAAAAGTGTTTTTTTTTTATATTTTTCATCATATTTTATGATTTTTTTGTAGTAATTTATAAGATATGATGAACATAATGGTATATAATGAAAGCCCTTCTTATGATGATAAAAACAACATATAATAAGTGTGGGTACAGTATGTGAGAAAGAAGAAAATTACAGCTAAACACAAATGTCAAAACAGCCATTGTCACCAAGGGAAAGTCAAGGTAAAAATGTCTTGTCACTAAGGGGTTAAGTACTATAAATATACGCGTCATTGAGTTTGTCTGGATTTTCCGCAATTTTAGTGTCAACAATGCAACACGACTCCCTCATGTGTCCAGTTAGTGTACTGCAGGTTCAATATAGCGCGACATACCAAGTGAAGACATCTAGAATATGTTTATATGTAGTGTTTGTTCTGCTGTATCCCTGGAAGCGTCCTTATATTTCTATATACATTTCGGTGAAACAGATGCTTAATCGTCCACAACAAATACAGGCTGTTTCACATAGCTGAACCACAGTATTGCACAAAGGCTTCGTGGGTTGCCCAATTCCCAAAAAATGTTCTGGCTTGTAAGACTATCTTCCAATTATTTTCTCTAACTGTATTCTCTTGAAATGTAGTGCTGCTCTGGATTGTGTGTGTGTATTTTTTGTAATCTTTGTAAAAGCTCCATCAGAATGCCATTTAGTTATGTCACACCATATTTTGCCTTATCCTGAACCTAATTGGTTATGAGTCTTTTTCAAACGAACAGATGAACCCACGCAAAATCCATTAGTCACACTTCCTTCTTGGATAACAGTTCCTGGAAACAAGTTGTGTCATTTCTTTTATAAATGTTATATGCGTTTTTATGATTCTTCAAAGTTGCCAAAAGTCCTGAATTTGCTGGAACAGTCCCATTTTGGGGTGTTTAAACTGTGTATGACTACTAGGTTAAGAAATGAGGTCCAGCCATCAAGTACTGGTTATGTACCAGGCTCAATTTCGTGTTGTCACGTAACAACACATAACCATGGCCACTTTAAGCCCCATCTCCATCACATCCGGGGATAGGGTTGCCACCTTTTGTTCAAAAAAATACCTCCATAGACTTAACATTGGGGTCAAGCCAATTTTTACCGGCCTGCCGGTAAAATACCGGCCAGGTGGCAACCCTATCCGGGGTTTGGAGTTAAAAACCTGGCAAGTACATGGTTTGGTTTTTTTCTTTAAAGTACCTGTATGCCCTCCATACAGCACTGCTTAAAGGGACTGTACCACCTAAACAGTGTTTTTACTGTGCATGTAGAGAAGAATAAATGATTGTGAAAATGTGAGAAAAAATTGTTTTAAAAGAGTCTGTGGAGGGGAGCCAGTCATCGGAGCGAGAGGTCGCAACTCGGGGGAGCTCCCACTGTGGCAGTTGCAATTAATACCAATTTCTATGAAAGGTTTTTAAAATTTGACAGCATACAAATACCCTAAAACTGCCCTAAACATCGGGAGCTATGGAAGAGAAAAGAAAAGTCTAAGGGCTCCAAGGACCAGGATATAGGATCTTTTATATCAAAGCCTGGGAGGCCGCAATCCCCACTGCTGACACCTACTCCTCCCCTCACGAGGGACGACAGCAAACACATGAAGCGTCGATATCGAAAATAATATGAAGCTGATGCGCCACTATCTCAGGGAGGCCTTGAGAACAAACATCACAGCGGTCCGACAGGACGTCGATAAACTGGGTAAACAAGTACCTGAAATTGATACCAAGCAGAAGAAAACAATGGTTTGGTGGACCTGAGGGAATGGGGCACATTGCCCAGCAAATTTATGGTCTTCACAAGCAGGTGGAAATTATTTACACAAAAGCCAAACAAGCAAGCGTTCAAATACAGGGCATCCTGGAGACAGTTGGGCCCTCTGGGTGTTCCTAAATACGTAGTTTGCCTCCCTGCGGCCCAATTCGGTTCCTCCTGATCAGGTTATTCTTGACCTTTTTCAGGGTGAGAAGGGCGGTAAAGGCACCCCAGGATGCACCCTGAGATGTTGTCATCAACTGCGGTCCACGAATGATAAACTGGCCCTTTATCCTTTGAAATGTGAACTAACAGATTTACAAAGATTTTCCCCTGTCCACCATCGCGTGAAAAAGGTCAATGTCAGTGCTGAAAAATCTTAGGAGCATCGATGTAAAATACAAATTCACCATTCACCACAGCGGCAAGCTCCACTAATCGGATGATTACCCACGCAGCATCAACCCACCGATAGACAGACCAGAGACACACTGATAAACCCAGAGGAGACCTGAACTCCTTGTAACCTATAATGTACTAACTATACTTCACTGGGCACAAATACTATAGGTTATTTTTCCAGATACACCGCTCCCTGAAAGTTTTGTTGGCCCCTCAGTCCACTCCCAGGTTAATGTTTCCCCCACCCCAGGGCACTGTATCACGTTTCCAGGACTTGGTACACTGTGGCCACAACATGTGGACTCATAAGCCCCCTTTTTTCCAATGACTCCCTTGCCATTGGAGGTACACCCACTCTTGGAGTACCCTTTTCCCACACTGTTTTTTTAATTAATCTCATTCTACTCCCGTCTCTTCTGATCCCCTCTTCCGAATGTTGTAATACTTCCTAAAATAATTCCTAAAGGATTTAGGAGTCATTGTAGATAACAGACTTAGCAACAGTGCTCAATGCCCATCAGCAGCTGCAAGGGCCAATAAGATACTGGCATGTATAAAATGAGGTATTGATTCATGGGAGGAGGATATAATCTTGCTTCAAGTCCATGGTAAGACCTCACCTTGAATATGCAGTACAATTCTGGACACCAGTCCTTAAAAAGGATATTATGGAACTAGAAAAGTGCAAAGGAAGACTACAAAATTAATAAGGGGATTGGAGGATCTTAGTTATAAGGAGCGACTTAAACAGGTGCATTTATATACATTAGAATAAAGGCATCTCAGAGGGGATATAACATTATATAAATATGTGCAGGGCCAATATAAAGAGCAAAGGAAGGGATTCTTTACGGTAAGGACAATAAAGTTATGGAACTTACTGCCAAGAGTGGTGGTGCTATCAACTACAATAGATGCATTTAAAAATATGAATACGGCTATTAATAGAAAAAGTATCAATAGAGCTTCTTGATCCAAGGAGAAATATGATTGCCCTTTGGAGTCAAGAAGGAATTGTTCCCCCTAAGAGGCAAAATTCGAACTAGCTTCCCTTTTTTTTTTTTGGCCTTCTTTTGGATCAAAACCTGGAATGAGAGGTAGAAGGGTTGAACTTAATGGACTTATGTATTTTTTTTTCAACCTAAATTACTATGTTCACTTTCTTTGTTTTGTTAAGATGTTAGGTTTAGTGTAATAAGTGAGTTACTCCCCAAATAGTGATGTTTTTCTTGCTAAGTCGCTGATGGTCACCTAAAGCCGAAACATTGAGGTTTTTATTGTCTATCGAAATAATTTTTTAATATGCCAATCAGGGCTCAGTCTGGTGGTATTCCCATATAGGATTACCTAATGTACGCTTTAGTATAATACTGCAGTTTGGTTTCCGTTGTCACTTTGCTGGATGGGCACTAGATGGAGCCTCTGGTTAACTAACAAACGCTCTTAATACTGTTTCCCAATATCACTTACCCGTAACTTGGAGACATTTTTCAATCTGATTTTCCCAAAAGGTACACAACCGTACTGTGTCTGTCAAGGTTTCTATATATTTCTAATAATAACGGGAAATGGCTGAGTTGACACCCAGCGATAATGTACTATATAGATGGATTTTGCCTGGATCCTTAAAATACACTGTTATATCGTTATATATATATATCTGAATGCTGGATAAATTGTCATACCATGTTTCTTCTTCACTGTAAAACTTGAGTCACTGCTGTAACCAAAACTATCATCTGATGTGTAATGTTATGCGGATACACAATGTTATATTTCCTCTTGCTAGCATTTAGTAATTATAAAAATACTCAGAGTGAGGAAGATAGAAAGATCTATAAGAGTAGGCAGAAAGAGGCAAAGCAAGCTATAAGAGCTTCCAAAGCACACACAGAAGAGACTATAGCCCAGTCAGTGAAAAAGGGGGATAAAACATTTTTTAGATACATACATGAGAAAAGGAAAGTAAAACAAGGATTAGTTAGATTAAAAACAAAAGAAGGATGCTATGTAGAAGAGGATAAAGGCTTAGCAGACTGCTTTAATGAATATTTTTGTTCAGTTTTTACAAATGAAAATGAGGGTAAGGGACCTCATTTAGGGAAAAAGACTAATGAGTCTTTTGATGCATGTAAGTTTACAGAGGAAGAGGTTTTACTTCAGCTGTCTAAAGTAAAGACAAATAAGTCGATGGGACCTGATGGGATACATCCAAAGTTATTAAAAGAACTTAGTGGTGTACTAGCAAAACCGTTAACAGATTTATTTAACCAATCATTGTTAACGGGAGTAGTTCCAGAAGATTGGAAATTAGCTAATGTTGTGCCCATTCACAAGAAAGGTAGTAAGGAGGAGGCGGGCAACTATAGACCAGTAAGTCTTACTTCAGTAGTGGGGAAAATAATGGAAACCTTGTTAAAGAATAGGATTGTTGAACATCTAAAGTCGCTTGGATTTCAAGATCAGAGACAGCATGGGTTTACTTCAGGGAGATCATGCCAAACTAATCTTATTGATTTTTTTGATTGGGTAACTAAAATAATAGATCAGGGTGGTGCAGTAGACATTGCTTACCTAGATTTCAGTAAGGCTTTTGACACTGTCGCACATAGAAGGCTTATCAATAAACTGAAATCTTTGAGTTTGGATTTCAATATTGTTGAATGGATTAGACAATGGCTGAGTGACAGGCAACAGAGGGTTGTAGTCAATGGGGTATATTCGATGCAAGGTCTTGTTACTAGTGGGGTACCTCAGGGATCTGTTCTTGGACCCATTCTCTTTAATATTTTTATTAGCGATATTGCAGAAGGTCTTGTTGGTAAAGTATGTCTTTTTGCTGATGATACAAAGATTTGCAGCAGGGTTGATATTCATGGAGGGATAAGCCAAATGGCAAATGATTTAGCTAAACTAGAAAAATGGTCAGAGCAGTGGCAACTGGCATTTAATGTGGACAAGTGCAAGATTATGCACCTTGGGCGTAAAAAACCAAAAGCAGAATATAGACTATTTGGTACAGTCCTAACCTCAACATCTGAGGAAAGGGATTTAGGAGTAATAATTTCAGAGGACTTGAAGGTAGGTAGGCAATGCAATAGAGCAGCAGGAAATGCTAGCAGAATGCTTGGTTGCATAGGGAGAGGTATTAGCAGTAGGAAGAGGGAAGTGCTCATGCCATTGTACAGAGCACTGGTGAGACCTCACTTGGAGTATTGTACGCAGTACTGGAGACCTTATCTCCAGAAGGATATTGATACTTTGGAGAGAGTTCAGAGAAGGGCTACTAAACTGGTTCATGGGTTAAAGGATAAAACTTACCAGGAAAGGTTAAAGCATCTTAACATGTATAGCTTGGAGGAAAGACGTAACAGGGGGGATATGATAGAAACATTTAAATACATAAAGGGAATCAACACAGTAAAGGAAGAGAGTATATTTAAAAGAAGAAAAACTACCACAACTAGAGGACATAGTCTTAAATTAGAGGGGCAACGATTTAAAAGTAATATCAGGAAGTATTACTTTACTGAGAGGGTAGTGGATGTATGGAATAGCCTGCCAGCAGAAGTGGTAGAGGTAAACACAGTCAAGGATTTTAAGCATGCGTGGGATAGACACAAGGCTATCCTAGCTATAAGACCGGGAACGGGGGACTAATAAAAGTACTCAAAAAAAAAATAAAAAAATTGGGCAGACTAGATGGACCGAATGGTTCTTATCTGCCGACACATTCTATGTTTCTATGTTTCTATGTTTCTCTTTCTGATACTGTTGTGAACTCAAAATAATTAACTTTTTTTTTTATTTTAAAGTGTCTGTCGCCTGCTTATGACAGCATCTGTGGCTGGATATGCAAATGCACTGGTTTTCAATGGGAGATGTGTAACCCGCATTTCAGGACACAGGTGATGTCATAAGTACAAGACTCCACAGACGGGTGAGCACGGCGCGGGTGGTGCAAGCTGCTCCGCCCGGGTCTGCGTGACTTACGAAAGTTATGAGAGCCGGATGTCAACTGACTTCTGGCTCTCAGAAGACGCCAGCTGACAGTATTCTGCCTCTGCAGAGACAGGAGGCAGACACTGAACAGTCCTCCTCCCGGCATATGAAGGTAAATAAGCAGGGAGGGGGATAAACAGCTTAATTATTTTTAATTTTTTTTGTTTAAAAAAAGAGAAAGAAATATGTACAAGTGTGTATGTATGTGTGTAATTGTGACTGTATGTAAGTGTTTATGTGGGTAAGTGTGACTGTGTGTGTGTAAGGGTTTATATATGTGTCTGTCTAATTATGTGTGTGTGTTTGGGTGTGTGTGTGTGTGTGTGTTTGTAAGGGGGTATTTCTGAGTTTATATGTGTATGTCTAAGTGTGTGTATGTAAGTGTAACTGTAAGTATCTGTGTATGTGTGTGGAAGTGTGACTGTGTCTGTAACAGTGTAAGTGTGACCAGGGCCGGCTTTTGGGGTGTGCAACATGTGCAATGGCGCAGAGCACAACACCCCAGGGGGCGCCACTTGAATAAAATATAAATAAGATTTTCACAGGCACTGGCTGGCAAGATAAGAAGCTCTCCCCTAACCAGCCCTCTGCACGGCCGCCCTGAAACTTCAAGTAAGAAGGGAGGGAGAGAGAGGAAGAACAGATATGGAGGGGAGAGGAAAGAGACCGACATGGAGGGGAGAGGAAAGAGACAGACATGGGGGGGAGGAAAGACAGACATGGGGGGGAGGAAAGAGACAGACATGGGGGGGAGAGGAAAGAGACAGACATGGGGGGGGGGAGGAAAGAGACAGACATGGAGGGGGAGGAAAGAGACAGACATGGAGGGGGAGAGGAAAGAGACAGACATGGGGGGGTGAGGAAAGAGACAGACATGGGGGGGAGGAAAGAGACAGACATGGAGGGGGAGGAAAGAGACAGACATGGGGGGGAGATGAAAGAGACAGACATGGGGGGGGAGAGGAAAGAGACAGACATGGGGGGGAGAGGAAAGAGACAGACATGGGGGGAGAGGAAAGAGACAGACATGGGGGGAGAGGAAAGAGACAGACATGACGAGTGGGGGGCGCCACAGGGTTGGCCTGCACAGTTAAGTGTGTATTTCTGTGTACAGTGTGGCTGTGTATATGTGTGTAGCTGTGTAAGTGTGGCCATGTATGCACATTACTGTGAGTTTTATTACATGGCTGGGGCTCAGTCATACTGTATGACAAAGCCCCAGTCATGTAAAAAAAAACTCACAGTAAAGGTGAATTGCGCGAGAGCGATAAAAAATAAAGTCCCACCTTTTGAAATGTTGGGAGTTATGCTATCACACTGTATAGATAGTTTCCAATTATTGTTTATTATCTAAATTCACAGTGTTTAGGTGATACACACCTTTTAAAGTTTGTGTATATTTGTTAATACGTTTTGCCTATTCAGTCAGCACCACATAGACGATTATGTTTTATTGCTTTGCCAGTCATTCTCTTGTTGTAGCACAGCAATGGGAGCCTACAAACGTAGTGCAGACAGGGGGAGCTAAAGAGTCACCAGTCAAAAAAACAGGTTATGATGGGACTGGAACATCCTTAGGCAGCAGAATCCACATCACTAATCCTTTGATGACAGAGTGTTCAAGATAACCACGGATCACTTTTTCTGTCCAATAAGTAATAATATTCTATCTACAAATATTTGTGGACAACTTCAATCACCAGTAAACTTGGAGTAGACAGGAGAAATGCTGCTTTTAGGCTGAGCATAGCTTAAGTTGAAGGTAATCCGGAATACAAATCTCCTTCCATGTTGACTTGACCAAAACATTACAAAATATAAAGTGCAATGGAAAAGGGAATGATGTTTAAAAGAGACCAAGAGGCACCATTGCATTATGGGACAATAATGGATCTGCATTCTGTATGGCCTCCAAAAGGATGTCAGGATGGAGCAGTAAGCAAGTAGTTTCATGTTTTTTCAGAACCAGGCTCCAATGCATTGCCTCTTGCTGCAGAGTCTGAATTTCTTTGCGCAAAGCGGAATTAGCCCTCTCCAATATCTCATACATCTGTCAAACAAAGGAAATGGTTAATCCCACGCGATCAAAAGGGTAGAACCACAATAATTGGTTTTACAGTGGTACAGTCCTTAAATTAAACTTACAATAAAAAAGACACACAGTCCAACTGAAATGTTAATTATAAAGACATTAAAAAATACTAATTTAAGAAATTCCTTGCTGGCCAGTGGCCAATAGGAAATAACTCCTTAAAAAGCCACCAGGGCTTGTCACTGGATTTAACTATAACCAATATGGCTTAATATGCAAATTACACACTTCCCACTGAAAAGCAGTTAATTTGAATATCAGGTCCCAGGTGATGTCATAAACTGGAGACTGTTTTGCTAACACAGTGTATAGATCATTTTCAATCCTTTCTTATGCTCTGCATTCACAGTAAAAACAATGTTTAGGGGATACAGTTCCTTTAACATGGGTCTACCAGCAATATGATGTCATCCCGACAGCCATGATGTAATGTGATAGGGAACTGCTCTGGCGTAGAGGTCAACCAGAGCAGGCTCCCTTCACCAGAAATCACAGCTAGGGCACGGATTGCTAACCTCTGGCATTCCAGTTGTTTTCACTATTATTCCAACTTAACATAACTGACTGAACATCATAGAACTGTAGTCCACAACAAAAAAGTAGTGACTAAGCATACCTCCTAACTGTCCCACTTACCATGGAACAGCCCTGGTTTTGTGAGTCTGTCCCGCTGAACTCTACCTCAGTCCCGCTCTTCAGGACAGAAGTAGAGCGAGGCGAGCAAGATAGCTGGATTCATGACTGCCATACCGCGTCACAATTCTATTCTCCGGTGTTCTATCAAATTCTACTCCACAGGCGCAGTAGAATTTGCTCATTGCGCACCACAGCGCATGCGCACACAGTTACAGCTGTCAATCAGCCGCAACTTTGGGAGAAGTGCGCCGGTGCGTGGGACACACACCACCTCACGCCCCCTCCGGATCAGCTGCGGTGACATGTAAGTATAAGCGTGTTACTCACGGAGGGGGCTGGCTCTTCATGATGGGAGTTGTGATCGGCTCCCATGTGTGCCTTCCACTTACTAGTGTAGCATGTAACTGATATAAGTTTTACCAATTGCACGCTGATTGACAGCCGTAACTGTGTGCGCAATGAGCAAATTCTACTGCGCCTGTGCGGTAGAATTTGCTCGACAAATTTGCTCAAACACTGGAGAGCATGCATACTTACACATTGGTGCTGACAGATTGAGACTGGGCTGGTTCAAGATATTGTGCTGCCTGGGCCCAATGATGAAATGCTGCCCCCCCCCCCCCCCCCCGATCTGGTAGCCCGTGCCACTGGCGTCCGAACCCCCACGCCCCCCCCCTCCCCCCCAAGTTTGGGACAGTTTACAACTATCGGTTAGGTGGATTTTTGTACCTCATGTAGATCGTCTGCTCTCTTGGTGTTCTTTTTTCGACTCTTATTAGCAGCCGCTCTATTTCGCTCTCTCCTCGTTAATATAGTTGCCTCTTTTATCGCACTCTGGAGAAGGGGGGGGGGGGGGGGGACAAAGTTACCTTAACATCCAACACACAGGTCATCTACGGCTAGTTTTTCTGTGACTGCCAAGTGTTGCAACTGCCTTCTGTGGATCCACTGGAACATATATGCTCCAACCCCAGTACGTTTGGAAAATTCTTAGCTGTACATTCAGCAATGTCCTATACTCATTGAAAACATTGGTGAAGCACTGGGCATGCTCACAGGCGACAGGGGGCTTGCTGCATTAAGGTTAACAATAATCACCTTTTAATCTCTACATTCATTTTTTACATGGACCCCTTGGAGCAAATACATTCTGGATCAAGACAGCTGTTAAACATAGCCCAGAACAGAGGTGCAGAACCAGACATCATTCGGTGCAGACAGTCACCGGGATACAAACACACTTATAAAATAGTGAGCTGATCTTGGAATTTCAAAAATCAGCTGTTAATAGCTAAGTGAAGAAAAAGTCTCTAACTTGCTTATCTTTCCAACTCGTTATGTTAGCAGAATTGCCAGCAAATTCAATAAACAAGAGAAAACATGTATTTTAAATGTGTATGTCCCCTGTGTATGTCCCCTGTTTATGACATCACTGTTTCTTGATCTGCACGAAACAGGGATGTAACAGTGTGTAATTTGCATATTAAGTTTATGTCATAAACAGGAATCACCATGGAACCATATTGGAGAGGTTATAGAAATTAGAAATACCAGGCTCAACTCTAGAAAAAAATATCAGCTCTATTACCGTATTTGCTCGATTATAAGACGAGGTCTTATAATCGAGGTCTTCTTATAATCTGACCTCAAATTGAGGTCAGGGGGAAGGGGGGGCAGAGAGAAACAATGGGGGGAAGAGACAGAGGCGAGGGGGAGTCAAAGGGAGGGGGAGAGAGACAAAACTGGGGGCAACGGAAAGAGAGAGGCAGCATTGGCACATAAAAAGGAAATAAAAACAAGAAATGCACTTTTTGATATAATTCTTTTATTAAAAAAGCAATTTACATGTGAATATATACAAGTTTAACTTTTTTCCTATAGGGTAGTCTTATATTCAGGCTTTTAGTTTTTTTCCTAAAGGAATATCCAAAGTTTGGGGGGGCCGTCTTATAATCAGGGTCGTCTTATAATCGAGCAAATACGGTATCTTTAAAATAGGAGTAAGAGTCAACAACTGTGTATTTCTTATTTTTATGGCAACATTAAAGGTAGAGTCTAGTCTCCAAACTCACTTTGGTGCAAGATGAAGATCACTGCTTGTATAATGCACAGGCTTTTATCCCTGTGTGATTTGATGCAGGCATTTTGTATAAATCACATTTTTAATATTTGACTCAAGCCCTCCCCAGTGATTACTCTGCAGGTTTACTGCAGGTGCGGCAGCACTGATTAAATAGACACTGAGCATACAAAATGTGGTTTCATTTACTCACTTCCCGTGCTCCTCATTTTGAATACATTGTGTGGACTCAAGTGCCCTTGCTCTTGTTCACAGTAGGACCACTTAACAGTGCAACACATTGTCTGATGATATCACCAGAGAGACAGGATATACCATTTATTTGAATAAAATTATTCTCATTGGTTCCTGCAGCAGAAAAAAGGTAATCACTTTTACTCAGCTAGTGTGGGCAGTCCTGGTTTCTTGCAAATTGCTGTAATTTAACAATTTCATCTATAAGTATTGTATATGTTAAGCAATGCAACATTTAAAACATGCAAGTACTTTATAAGCACATTTATATGAATTAACATTTGAAAGAGGCATTTTAGTCAACAGACAGTCGCTCTAAGATGAGGAATATGCATTTTATATTAAAAGGGGACTATTACCTAAACAACATTTTTTTCCTGAACATGCACAGTAAATATGCCATAGTTAAGCTCTAGAGTTGCTTCCACACAGATTATTTTTGCATTGAAATCACAAATATATAAGTAAATCATTTAACCACATGATGCAAAAATTCCTATTAGCCACACTTACATGATCACACTGGCCCTTCTCCAAAAACGTCTTCATGCCAAGGCAATCCTGGTTCTCAACTTTCATATTAAACCCTCCAAAATAAATAAAAGTAAAAAAAAAAAAAATAGGCTTCTTTAAAGTATTTTGCAAATATATAGGGTTATTCTCTCTGTCAAAAGTTGAAATCTTTTTCTAATTAAGTATATAAAAGGCTCAGTTGCTACAAACATGAAAAGTATAGAAAACTTATTGTCTGCAAAATAGCAAACCAAATAATGACTAGATATTATCTAATACAATTATAAAAATGGAAAATTCGACTAGTGTGAAAATCCTTTAGTAAATGCTGATCCCAGTGTCTGCTGCCTCCTTATTCATGTGTAGTTTCGATATGCTTTCACTTACAGACTCCGGGACAGAAATCACATGGACGCCTCTGCCTCATCTGATTGGCTGTTGGACGCTTAGGAATGTAGATCCAGGATTAACGGTGTCAAACTGATATTAGCCACAGTGGTTCTCCTGTTAACCCCTTAAAGACAAGAGGTGTTTTTTTTTTTTTTATAATCATTTTTTAATGTGTGTGTTTAAATGTAACGTCTCTCTAATATAATGTGTTTATATAAACTTTATACAGTTTAAGGAAACATATGGCTTTCTTTTTATGCAATATTTATCTTTATGAAGCAGAATTTAATATGGGCTATTTTATTTTTTTTAAATGACCACGCCCCTTGTTTACATTCATGTGTTCTTAAGGGGTTAAAAAAGGACATATTACTACTGGGAAGGGTTTATTTGAAGTACTTACAAAGTCATTAACTCAATAAATGCAAATTTTACCTTATAATGTAGCATGCCTCACAACTGTCCCGCTTTTCCCACTACAGTCCCGAATTTAGGAGCCAGTCCCACTGTCCAGCCATACTCTACCTCTGGGGGATGGGACACTTCTTCGCAGCTGCTTAATTGCAGTCGCTTCACCGCAACTTCCGGCAGGGTGGGCAGTTCATTGAGTGAGAGGTCATTGCAGAGTGTTCATCATGGGACAGTTCATCTTGGGATCGTGTACAAGGTGAGTATTATTAGAATTAGGGCTTAGGGGTTAGTATTAGGGCTTAGGGGTTAGTATTAGGAATTAGGGGTCAGTATTAGGGCTTAGCTGTTAGTGTTAGTATTAGGGGTTAGTATTAGGGCTTAAGGGTTAGTATTAGGACTTAGGGGTCAGTATTAGGGCTTAGGGGTTAGTGTTAGTATTAGAGGTGAGTATTAGGGCTTAACGGTTAGTATTAGGGCTTAGGGGTTAGTGTTAGTATTAGGGGTTAGTATTAGGACTTAGGGGTCAGTATTAGGGCTTAAGGGTTAGTGTTATTATTAGGACTTAGGGGTCAGTATTAGGGCTTTGGGGTTAGTGTTAGCATTAGGGCTTAAAGGGTTGGTGTTAGTATTAGGGCTTAGGTGTTAGTGTTAGTATTAGGGTTTAGTGGTAAGTATTAGGGCTTACGGGTTAGTGTTAGTATTAGGGCTTAGGGGTTAGTATTATAGCTCAAGGGTTAGTGTTAGTATTAGGGCTTAGGATTAGAGCCTAGGGGTTAGTGTTAGTATTGGGGCTTAAAGGTTTAGTGTAAGTATTAAGGCTTAGGGGTTAGCTTTAGGGCTTATGGGTTAGTATTAGGTCTTAAGGGTTAGTGTTAGGGCTTAAGGGATAGTGTTAGTATTAGGGGTTAGTATTAAGGCTTAGGGGTTAGTAATAGGGCTTGGGGGTTAGTATTAGGGCTTAAGGGTTAGTGTTAGTATTAGGGCTTAGGAGTTAGTATTAGGACTTAGGGGGTAGTGTTAGTATTAGGGCTTAAAGGGTTAGTGTTACTATTAAGGCTTAGGTGTTAGTGTTAGTATTAAGGCTTAGGGGTTGGTATTAGGGCTTAAGGGTTAGTGTTAGTATTAGGCTTAGGGGTTAGTATTAGGGTTTAAGGGTTAGTATTAGGGCTTAAAGCAGTCATGTCCATGTCCCGGTTTAATATGGCCCTATAGGTAATTTGGCAAAATCTATCTGTTGTGGCCCCAGTGAATAGCAGGATTTTGTGTTCATAGATACGCAACACAGAAGTCACGTGAAATAGGTCACATGACCTCCAACGAAGGATACTATCGGCGCACACAGTGGTGCATTACGGATAGGAGGAAATGAGGATGGAATTAAAAAATGCTTTTAATTCAGCCAGGTGTATGTGTATGTATGAGGATGGAATAGTTTAAGTGTGCGTTGTATATGAGGATGGCATAGTGTAAGTGTGTTTGTGGTAGATAGTGTGTGTGTGTGTGTGTGTGTGTGTGTATGAGGGTGGAATAGTGTAATTGTGTGGATGCGGGTGGAATAGTGTAATTGTGTGTATGAGGGGGGCATAGAGTAAGTGTGTGTGTGTATGAGGGTGGCATAGTGTGTGTGTGTGTGTGTATGTGTAAGAGGATGGCATAGTGTAAGTATGTGTGTGTGAGGGTGGAATAGTGTAAGTGTGTGTGTGTATGAGGGTGGCATAGTGTGTGTGTAAGAGGGTGGCATAGTGTAAGTGTATGTATGAGGGTGGCATACTGTAGGACCCTGGAGACTGGTTATTGCGCGTGCGGACGTGAGCTGGCAGTTGAAGTGACAGCGTCTACTGTATCCCAATTTGGCAAGTGTTGGGAGGTACGATGTAGGGATAGCTAACCTTAGCACTGCAGATGTTCAGGGTGGCTGAAGATCATGGGATATGTTATAGCCAAACATCTGCAATGACAAATGTAGCCATCACCATTTTATTCAGGGACACATATGATAAATGTATACACCAGGGCTGTAAATAGCAAATCGTAGATCATTCCGCAGTAGGGTGACCACATCCCTATTTTATTTATGGGTGCTTATAAGAAATGCATACGTCAGGGCTGCATAGGGTCAATTGAAGACTGCAAACTCCAGCCCTGGAGTATACATTTATCATATAGTTCCCTTTATAAAATACACCTGTATATATTTTCTGCTATCACATCAGTATATGGGGTTGTTTAGATGTGCCATCAAAATCTGTTCCCCTTTCCCTTTGGTTTACATCTTTTCCACCATGTGGTTTAACCCCTTAAGACCTGGACCTGTACATGTAAGTTTTAGAATGCATAGGATTGTTCTTCCATAATATCTGCAGTCATGAAGAGGTTAAAAGCTGAGGGTAGCAGTTTGATCTTTCTCTATATAGGAAGTCACTGCAGACAAGCAATAGGAAGTTTCTGCCACTGTTCCACAGAATACAACAGCAGGAAGTGACCACATCGCCAATGTAACCTCTGAACTTTCTCTTGATTGTCCTGGGTGATCCAGGCTGTGATATATTAAATGATCTTTACACATGGAATGAAATAACATTGGGCCCTATATTATTAGTTTATACGCAAGCTGTAATGTTCCGATGCATACAGATAATATTGGTATGTTGAGACAATAGGCCCTAAAAAAGCGAAATTTATATAATTTCAAAAATACTACCTCTAGGAAAATAATATTGCACATGCTGGAGTTGAAGCAGCGACAAAGCTCAGACAACTCATCACAAACTGGCTACCATCTGGCGTGCGCGCTGTTTGTACAAAACTAATTAATATAATCTGGTCAATTAATGTCACTTCTTTAAAAGGGTCTCTGTCATCTTTATCACTGCTTATACTGTGAATGTGGGAAATAAAAAATGATCTATACAGTATGCGGAAAATGCAGAAAATAGGTGAAAAATATGTTTTAAATGTGTCTGTGGTGTCTACTGTTTATGACATCACCTGTGCCTTGTCATAAACAGGAGATGCCACAATTGTGCTAACACAATGTGTAGATCATTTTTCATGATTATTAATTTTCTACATTCCCAGTATAAGCATTGCTTAGATTGGCAGAGTCCTTTTAAAGAAGTGACATTAACTGACCAGATTATATTTATTATTTATTGGTTTCGTACAGAGAGCACGCACGATAGCCAATTTTTCCTTTACAAAAGGGCCAAAATCATGAATCACTTTTAAGCAGACAGAAGGCAATTAGAATGGCTCCTATTATGCTTCATTTAAAAGATGGGTACGTCAATTGTGCTGCACACAATCAAAAACAGTTCAGGAGATGTTCATGTCTGCTCAGCTGGATGTGTGCTTGGGATATGTCATAAGCCGAACTACAGTCACTGCTGCCATGTCACAGGGGTCTAGTCACTAAAATCCGAGATTGGATGTTACGATTATCACAAATTATCAGACTTGCCCCCCCTCCTCGGATGCCTCATCTTCCTCCTGTGAGTCAATACCCTTTTAATACATTCCAATATCTAATTAGCCTTTGCAGCAGCCAGCTGACACTGTGGACTTCTGCTAAGTCTATTGTCTATAATTACCCCAAATCGTTTTCATTAGTTTCTCCCTGACTAAAACTTTTTTGGCTGGCTAAGTACCTCTTTAAAGATATGGTCACTACTACAAATTCAGTGATTGAGATATTATATCACTTAGTGGATAACCTAGGATATACCTCCCAACATTTCCAATGTCCAAATGACATTTTTATTTTTGTGGCTAAATATGTGACTATGGGTGGGTTTTACTGGAACATCATCGACTTTATGGCCAATTGGTAACTATTTATGTAATTTGATAAGTCATTTAGAATAAGAATAATGCACTAGATTTACACAAATTAATATAAAAACACATTTACTGAAGTTTAAACACAATTTACTAAGAGTTTTATCTCTAAATTCTGAGCACCAAGAAAAGCGGGACAATAGAGTAGCAAAGGGGGACAGGAGGGGGTTGATGCAAAATAGGGACAATTGGGAGGTGACCTAGGGTAATACCCAGAAAGCTCAGAGGTTTTTATCTTATATCACATAATCACTCATAGAATGAATGTCAGCCCTGGGTGAGGCTCTCAGGTGCCTAGTATGCTTAATCATTTACTTACTACTTACTTACTATTTAGTTTGCCATCAAGAGCAATTAATATCATAGTTTACTGGAAATCATTGTAAAGATTACAACAATTCTGTGCACATTGTGCATTGTGTCACTCCTGGTGACTTTCAAACGTTAAATTGTTAACCCTTAAAACACCGGATGGCATAACTTCCAACATATTTTTTAAAGGCCAATGTATGAGAGAGGATTCAGATGGACAAAGTATTTCGATTGAGACGGTTGCTGACAATGTCTACAACCAAAGGCAAAATCTGTTTGACCCTCGAGGTTGGAGGTTTACTTCCCGGTAGGGTCGACTCAGCCCTTCATTCTTTTGCAGTAGATTCAAAGAGTACCATTAACATCCCCTGGATGTTGGGCAAAAGTAACATCCCTAGGATATACTTGAGAGCCAGAAACCCCTTAATGCCCCAAGTTTGTTTGATGATGATGTCTTTAAGGAGTACTGGAGACCGTATCTCCAGAAGGATATTGATACATTGGAGAGAGTTCAGAGAAGGGCTACTAAACTGGTTCATGGGTTGAAGGATAAAACTTACCAGGAAAGGTTAAAGCATCTTAACATGTATAGCTTGGAGGAAAGACGTAACAGGGGGATATGATAGAAACATTTAAATACATAAAGGGAATCAACACAGTAATGGAAGAGAGTATTTAAAAGAAGAAAAACTGATGGCCTCTACACAATTACAAGGTATAGAGAAATAGAAGACCCATATCCCTTAACTGTACTGAAACCCACCCAGACCCTATACAAATTATTACCTTCTTCGATTTATAGTGACATGCAGTGTAGGATAGAAAACTACGCATATTCCTCGCCTCTCAGACAATTTTGAATGAGGATGCGTGAGACTGACACTTGTCCGAAATGTCAGAAAACTATGATTCAAATGTTTTGGAAGGCATTCATAGAGTTTTCTTACACTCTGCTGTGCCTAGGGTTGCCACCTTTTCTTCTTCTTAAAAAAAAAAAAAAAAAAAATACAGGCCATGCTACTACCTCCATAGACTAATCATTGGGGTCAAGCTAATTTTTTACCGGCCTGCCGGTAAAATACCGGCCAGATGGCCACCCTAGTTGTGCCCCTTACACTCACAGGAGAGTGTAAACCCATGTGTATCCCTAAAGAGACACATAGAATTTACTTTAGAGAGGGGGACAACATTTTTATAAAAAAACTGGAGTTGTTCTTTAAAAGGACACTTCCTCTTACATGTTTACCTCGAACATCCATTTTGAGAATTTTACCCATGATACAACATTTTCCAAAATCTTCCAGCAAGTCTCACTTTACAACTGTGGTCAAAGCCTGCATGATGATGTCATAAGATACACCCCTGCTCTCTTACTGGCTCCTGTGTATCATTGTGGGCAGGACTAGGTGGCTGTGTACAACTTATTTTTACCTGCCATCCAACACAAAGAGCGGAGATTGACCTGATCAAACAGGATCATAACTCCGCCCCCTTGTGATGTAATATTTACATTACCCTCCTATTAAATGCAAGTCTGTGATCAGAATTCAGACTTATACACTGCATTCTGTGTCCCCAGCCCCAAAGTGAGATACTAGTGTTGTCTAGTCTATAGGAGGTAGCTCCCCAAAACACTATATTTTACAAAATGGTGGCACCCAGTCACACTTTTTTAGTACAATATTTCAGAACATAAACATAACAAAAACAAAAGACATATCTGAAATCAGCAACGCAAAATAGAAAAAAAATAAACCCTTTTCATTTTTTTATGGGAGTGTCCCTTTAAAGAAAACTTCTTGGCGATAATCGTTCCTTTCTTCAAATCCTAAGTGATGCCCATGTTGTTTGTAAGATATGATTTATAAAGAGATTCTTTTGTAGAAAAATTGCTTTAAAGGGTAATTAGATCTCCCACTAAGGCAGGGGTGTCCAAGTTTATTCTGCAAAGGGCCACTTCACTAGAAATGTATGTGTGCGTGGGCCGCACTTTTTTCATTCATTAAGAGAATAATATATATAATTATATACATGTGTGTGTATATATATATATATATATATATATATATATATATATATATATATATAAAATTCACACTAATGTGCAGTGGTCACATTAACTACAAACACACACATGCATACACAGTCACACTTACCCCCCCCCCCCTTCCCACACAGTCACATTTATACATACACACTCACATACATACACTTACCCCACACCCACTTAACACGCACTCGCATAGATACACATTTATATACACACTCACGTACATACACTTACCCCACACACACATACACATTTATACACACACTCACATACATACACTTACCCCACACCCACTTAACACGCACTCACACAGATACACATTTATACACACATACATACATACATGCATACATACACTTACCCCAGATACACATTTATACACACTCGCATACATACATACATGCATACATACACTTAGCCCAGATTTATACACACACACACACTCACATACATACACTTACCCCACACACACACATACACAAACTTACCAAACAGTTTTCTTTTTTTTTTTTTTAAACGGGGCTGTGGTGGTTGTGGGCTCCCCGTTATCGCCATGCTGCCGGTGTGCTTCTTCCCTCCCTCTGACCCTTGCCGCATGACCTCACGCGCAGGGTAGAGGAGGGGATATACGCATGAGAGAAGCACCGCTCTGTGTAGGGAACTTTGTTCCCTCACACAGCTTCCCGTGCGGTGTGCAGTTCGAGGTGCGGCTACCGGAGCAGAGCTCAGGCAGGCCGCACCTCCATGCATTTGGCCCGTGGCCCGCGGGACGCCCCTGCACTAAGGTGTCGTTTATCATGTGAAAACAATCCCAACCTGGAAATACCTTCTTCATAGCTCAAATGTGACGTGAGTTGAGGTGAACATCTAATCTCACTAATTTATCTATACATTGTACAGGGACAAACCTGGTGAGTTTCTCCCACTAAGCAAACTCACCAGTTTTTTCCCTGCACAATGTATAGATAAATTAGTGAGATTAAATGTTCACCTCAACTCACCTTTTAGTGAACAAACCCATAGTTGCCAACATCGGCCATGCTTCCAGGGACACATATTTGTTCCACGTGCTGCAGAAAGATCATGCAAAGTGCAGCCCGGCAGTATGTAGGATGGATATATGCACAGACAGAATCCAATTAATTAATCAGGGTGGAGATCTCAAAGGACCTGCCATGATTAATTAATTGGATTGTGTCTGTGTGTATATCCATCCTACATACCGCCGGGCTGCACTTTGCATGCTCTGTCTGCAACATGTGGATAGGGTTGCCACCTTTTCTTCAAAAAAATACCGGCCTTGGTACTGTCTCCATAGACTTAACATTGGCCTGATGCCAATTTTTTACCGGCCTGCCGGTAAAATACCGGCCAGGTGGCAACCCTACATGTGGAAACATGGCCAATGTTGGCAACTATGCAAAACCCCAAAGTGCCAGCATTGCTCTGCAAATACAAACCTTTGCGCAAGCGCAGTACTCATTGTAAAGAATTGGGACTGTCCTGCTTGGTAGGTATGCTAAGAAGATAAACATATTATACTGTTGTAATGTAATTAGGAATCAGATCTGTTCTATATGTTATCGTGCGGTTTTTACACAAGGCTTTCCAAAATAATGTCCATTCATTCAGTATTGCTGGACTGGAAACAGGCAGCAGGTGTCTTTCCTAAGGTGAAATCTGGTCACTTATTATAAAAGGCTTGGGTAATGTTTTACAGTTGAGAGCAACTGAAGGAAATGATGGTAAATATTTACAAGAAATGTAATTGCGTGTGAATGTAGAAAACAAAAGTGAAAGTTAAAATATCTCAGAACTCCGTACAAGGCTACACTCACACTCCAAGCAGGAAAACACTGTTTTGTTAGTGGAGAGATGGGTGCAGTGAAGTGATGGAGTGATGGGTGAAGTCCTGAGAGCCGACATTAGATTTTGCAGTGCCAGGTGCGGTATAATTTGCGAGACTGTTCTTAAAGGAACACTAAACGTTATATTTCACTTGTGATTCTAAAATAGGAGCACGAGTGAAAGGTTAGTTGTTCCTAGTGTGAGGATACAAGCCAGTCTATCCTCTGACAGGCGACTGTCATGATTCCATAGCACCCGCTCTGATTGGCTGTGCACACACTGACACTGCCAGTGCGCAACAGCCTGGAACTCAGATATAAGACACGGCAGAGAGTAAACCCGCGGATATCTGTTAAGATACACGTCAGGTTTACTCCGGACTACCAGGGCATGTTTTTATAACCATAAATGAAATGATTTAATAAAAGAATACAAATAAAGCACCTTATCGAGCCCCCTCTGCTTGTATAGCTCTAGCAGGGGGCTCAGATCGCAGATGTGCGGAGAGGGGGCCATGTGGGCGATCTGGCGCTCGGGATTATGTCATACTGTGCAGAATAGTAGATTTATATTTCTGATTTATTTTTATAACACATAATATAATTATTAGTTATATATATCCCCAGCCTTACATTTCCCCACATTCACAAATAACCCTGCACATTTATCTACACTTTAGCATGTGGTGTACTACATTTCTGAGCTGGCTGAGCTGAATGGTGAATGTATGAATATATAAAGATGCTTACTCAGCATTTCTGTGATGTGTATTTATTCTCGCCGCAAAAATGGAAATGTTTTGACCCAAGATGGGTCTGTATCAAGCCATCATGGACTATGCCAGCCGGTATCCAGAGGCTGTAGCATCAGATCAGAGACCATGGCCCAGGTAGGTTATACATAAAGGGAATCAATACAGTAAAGGAAGAGAGTATATTTAAAAGAAGAAAAACTACCAGAACTAGAGGACAAAGTCTTAAATTAGAGGGGCAACGATTTAAAAGTAATATCAGGAAGTATTACTTTAGTGAGAGGGTAGTGGATGTATGGAATAGCCTTCCAGCAGAAGTGGTAGAGGTAAACACAGTCAAGGATTTTAAGCATGCGTGGGATAGACACAAGGCTATCCTAGCGATAAGACCGGGAACGGGGGACTAATAAAAGTACTCAAAAAAAAATTGGGCAGACTAGATGGATCGAATGGTTCTTATCTGCCGACACATTCTATGTTTCTATGTCTTCCCTAAGAGCCGCTATCAGATCAGGCCCACAGTTCACTGCTAAAGTCACCCGGCGGTTCTGGGAATTATGCAGGATTATATTTCGCTTTACACACCGCAGACCAATGGGCTCAGCTCCTTAAAACATTTTGTCATGAGCCACCAGGACTTTTCACTTACAGAGAAGTGCCCCAGGAAACATCGGGACAGGCAACGTTTTGACCCAAGTGGGGTCTGTATCATGGTTTGATTAAGACCCTGTTTGGGTCGAGACATTGCCGTTTTTGTGGTGATAATAAAAGACACCTCATAGAAGCGTTTTCATTTATTGCAGGATTGCAGCCGACGGTTCCCCATGCATGGTAGAAGCAACTATTGTGGTCTAGTGGAGCCATTAAGAACAGCATAGATCACCTTTTTTTCCAGCAGCTCTTTTCCTGCTCATGATGCAGTGGGGTACCGTGCAGAGAGCTGAGTGAAGGAGATGATAGGATAGGACATTACATCATATCCACGCGCTCTCCATCCCTCTGTATTGCGCTATAGAGAGTGTGACAGGTCTGCCGGAAGAGGAACCATCCACTGCTCTTGTGCCATACCCAGATACCTCCAGCGGAAAAAAAAAAATATGTATGTCAATTCAGCACTGGTGTTGAGCATTGCCGCTCCTCTTAATGTGCCACCTGAATCCATAGGACCCATTACAGGCACCGACCTCTGAATCAAAAGTAGGCAACTGTAGGTACTGCTCCCTTTACAGAATAGTTACACCATTACTCAACTCTCTCCAGGCTGAGGGAACAGTAATAAAATAAAAAAACAGTTGTCATGATGGGGAGATATTTTATGTAATATGCTCAAAAACCACCAGACTTTTTGGCCTGATAAAGAAACTTACACTTCAGAGGAAAAGAAGACATTTAGGTCCAGGATATAATTTTAGGAATAAAACAAACAAACCAGAGTATAGAGAGTATTTAATCAATTTATTGAAAATAACTTAAAATTAGTCCTAAATAAACATAAGAAACATATTAAATTATAAATTATATTTATTATGGACAGCTCAAATATAGTAATTACTAATATTTAAATTGATTAACACACATGGATGCAGAGGTGGCTCTAGACTTTGTGAGGCCTTAGGCGAAAGTCGAACATGAGGCCCTCACGGACACACATTATTAAATAAAATATATGCAAGTGATAATAAAAATGAACTGTAGAAATAGCATATTTTAAGATCAGACTCAAATCCCAGCTCCTAGAATTGTATTTGTCTCATAATTATTCTACAAACATCTATAAACATTTGGTATAGATAAAATTGTGTGCAGCTGACTAACTCACATTGTTATTGCTGTGTCCTAAATGTGAACACTAACACATATCATACAGTCATTCATAGACACACTCAGTGAGCACACACTGACTCACAGACACACTCAGTCAGCACACAATCACACTCAGCCAGCACACACTCACAGATACACTCAGCCAGCACACACTGACTCACAGACACACTCAGTCAGCACACAATCACACTCAGCCAGCACACACTGACTCACAGACACACTCAGAAAGCACACAATCACACACTAACAGAAACACTCAGCCAGAAGGAAAGGTGCTCAATGTTGAAAGTGGTCTCACAGATATGTCAATATGCCAGGATTTAGCCCCTCAATATGCCAGGATTTAGCCCCTCAATATGCCAGGATTAAGCCATTCAATATGCCAGGATTTTGCCACTCTATGCCAGGATTGTGCCACTCAATCTGCCAGGATTTTGCCCCTCAATATGCCAGGATTTTTCCACTCTATGCCAGGATTGTGCCTCTCAATATGCCAGGATTTTGCTACTCTATGCCAGGATATTGCCCCTTAATATGCCAGGATTTAGCCTCTCACTATGCCAGGATTTTGCCCCTCACATCATTATGCCAGGATTTTGCCCCACACTGTGCCAATATTTAGCCACTCATTATGCCAAGTCTTTGCTCGTTTGTGCCACCCTCCTCCCCCCTTCCCTAGTACTTACCTCCATGCTGCTCTCCGTTGTTTCCTCCGTGCATCTTCTCTCCTGCACGGAGGAAGGAAGTTCCGGTCGCGTTTTTTTTTTTAAACTTTATTGAAGCTGCGCGGGTTCAATAAAGTTTTTAAAAAAAACGCAATCGGAGCTTCCTTCCTCCGTGCAGGAGAGAAGATGCACGGAGGAAACGTCCCAGGTTAGTGTAACAGGGAGCTTAACGGCAGCGTTAATCTCCCTGTTACATCAAAGGCAATAAGGTGAGTTAGGCAGCCACGAGGCCCCCGTGAGTGCGAGGCCTTAGGCGGCTGCCTAACTCGCCTAATTAGAGAGCCACCTCTGCATGGATGTTTAAATTATACAACAAACGGGAATAACTTTAACATATAAAACATACAAAAAGCTATAAAAAATTGTTTTACTCAACTCAGTTTGTCAAAAGTATGGAAACTAGAGCGGCCTTTCGACTTCAACGTATTAAGCAGAATGCCAAAATATGGGACAGGTGATTACTATATGCAGTTCCATATCTTGACTCTCAACTCTTCTCTAGTCCTAACTAACTGCTCCAGGGGTGGTACCCTTAGTGACATTGATGTGTTCTAAAGGATATTGATCATAACAATAAAAAAATAAAAAGTGGTGAAAGCTTAGATATAGATCGAGATATTATATATACATTGTGATATGTTAATTTATGTCTTAGATTTCTGTTTCCTAGCTCCATCCCCCCCCCCCCCCACCTCTCTATACCCTTCTGTATCTATTCCACTTATACCAGGACGCATATATCTCATGACCTCATTAAGAGTTCCCATTTCCTACCCTATCCCTTGATTGGTGCTCCCATATCCCTTTTAGGTACTGTTGTAATGTATGTTATTTTCTTTCTGCTGAATAAAACTTTTGAAAACTTAAAAAAAAAAAAAATTGTTGATAAGTGAGTCAATGCGGCCCGCTGGACATGAAGGTGCGGCCCGCCTGCTATCTGCAGCGGTAACCGCACCTCCAACTACATGTGGAGTTTGCCCCGCGCCGGTGTTAAAACACCGGGAAACGTACTTTCTGCAGAGCAGTGCTGATTCTGCCTCCTCTAGCCTGTGTGTGCGGTCATACGCAAGGGTCAGAGGGAAGGAACTCAGAACACTGGCTGACGTAAGGTGCATGGAGGAAGATCGGGAGCCCAAAACCCTGCTTTAAAAAGTGTGTGTAAGTGTCTGCCTGCATGTGTTAGTGTCTGTCTGCGTGTGTGTGTCTGCCTGCATGAGTAAGTGTGTCTGTCAGTGTGTAAGTGTCTGCCTGCATGTGTAAGTGTGTCTGTCTGTATGTGTAAGTGTGTGTTTGTGTGACTGTGTATGTAGGAGTTTAAGTATCAGAGAAATCAGTATGTATCTATGTACAAGTGTGGCTGCATGTGTAAGTGTGTTTTGTGTGTGTGTAACTAGGTACCTTTGTGTATGTGTATGTCTGTCTGTATTCTGTGTGTAAGTCTGTCTGTGTCCCTGTGTTTGTGTGTGTAAGTCTGTCTGTTTGTTTGTGTGTGTAAGTCTGTCTGTTTGACTGTGCGTCTATGTTTGTGTGTATTAGTCTGAGTATGAAAGTGTGGATGTCTAAGTATCACAGAAATCTGTATGTGTGTAAGTTTGTCTGTTTGATTGTGTGTGTATCTGTGTATGAATTTGTGTGGTCCAAGTGTGACTGTGAATGTGTATGTAGGTGTCTAAGTATCAGAGAAATCTGTGTGTGTGTGTGTGTGTGCAGGTCTGTCTTTTTGAATATGTGTGTGTGTCTCTGTGTTTGTATTTGTGTATGTAGATGTCTTAGTATCACAGAAATCTGTGTGTGGAAATGAGTCTTTGTAAGTTTGACTGTTTTTGTGTGACTTGGCGTATGCATTTGTGTATGTATGTGTTGTACTGCTGTGATTCACTTACTGTACACATTATTGTGTGTAATATATATATATATATATATATATATATATATATATACACGTGTGTACATATATAATTTTTACACTGAAAAATAAATGTGGCCCACACACACATACATTTCTGGTGAAGTGGCCCTCTACTGAAAAAACTTGGAC
Source organism: Pelodytes ibericus (assembly GCA_036172795.1). Lineage (NCBI taxonomy): Eukaryota > Metazoa > Chordata > Amphibia > Anura > Pelodytidae > Pelodytes > Pelodytes ibericus. The sequence continues at coordinate 25,310,524 of CM069863.1, read as the reverse complement.
ACCCCTGTACTATATCTTCTATAGTTTATAGTAAATTATACTTCCAAGGGGTCATTTATGAATCTTGCTACAGAAAGTTACAAGGATATTAGGGTTGCCACCCAGCAGGAATGTACGGTTACATTTGACTTGATGCCAATGTTAAGTCTGTGGAGGCAATATTATGGCCAGTATATTGTTGAAGGAAAGGTGGCAACCTTAGCTGATAGGCAAGTTACACATTTCCCATTTTCACACCACAAAGTGATGTCATAAACAGATGACAACCAAAGACACATCTAAAACACACTTTCTGCACATTGCATTAATCATTTTTGGATCTTTTTTTATTATTCATTTAAAATATAATCAACCTTTAAATTGACTGATTCCCTTTAAGATGTGATCGGCTGTGGAAGTACTTCAGAGGGTGTAAAACTGATATAGATTGTAAATAGTTAATTAGAGCTAATGTAGATAATGAATGACTGACAAGGATTGAATTGATTCAGGACTTGTACAGACCTATGCAACTGTTACATGTAATGGATATATCCTATCTTTTAACCTGTTAACGACCGGTGACCATCTAAGGCAGGGGTAGGGAACCTGCGGCCCTCCAGCTGCTGATGAACTACATCACCCATAATGCACTTTCAGCTAAGAGGAGTATTGGAAATGTAGTCCTGCAACATCTGGAGGGCCACAAGTTCCCCACCCCTGATCTAAGGCACCGATTCTAACAATCTGCTCCTTTAAGAATTACCACAGCCATCGTTGTCGTAATTGAGGCCTGCTATCACCAGATAAACAGACTATCCCATATCAAAGTAAAGTGTCTAAGGCTGTGATAGTTTTGATAACCATAGAAGGTTAAGCAAGTCGGTTATAATACAATATTAACTGAGGATCTAACAGGCCATCTGATAATGAGATGATAGATTCCAGTAACATGGTCATAAACAAGGCAATTATTCACCCACTGAAAGTGGATCTATGTAACCCTTCGCTTGCAGTGTCTGTGAAATGTTTACTGTCCCTTCATTACTGCAAAAAATATACATTAGGTTACTGTCTAAACATGTTGCAAGGGGGTGGGCTCCATCTGTGGGCTTCAGCAAACATTACAGGCAGGGTTGCCATCTTTTCTTCAATAATGAATACTGGCCATGCTATGGCGTCCATGGAGTTGGAAATGGGAGGCAATTTGTTTACTGCCTGCTGCTAAAATGCAACTGGGTGGCAACATTAATACTTCTGTGAGCTGAAATGGGGAGGGCTCATAATTTAGCACCTACTTTTATATGGCTCAACCATTGATAAACATCCCGGGGGGGGGGGGGGGGGGGGGGTAGTAAATTGACACAAATTTAATTTAATCCAATTTATAAAACATCACTTTCTGCCCTTTACACAACAGAGGAACTCTGTTGTGTTATTTTGAGAGACTTGCAACATAGTAGATATTTGTGGTATAGAATTTTCACATATAGTTTCCCTGATGGACATGATCACATTGTTCTAATGCTCTATGTCTGTGTGCAAGCGGTGCCTATAGATGGCCGCTTGCTTTTCCGCTTAAAGCTACATTTCTTTTTATTAGTATATATATATTTATTTGTTATGTGTCACTCTGTACTCGAATCTTGGTCTGTTAGACACACACCGAAGTACTTGGTTAATTGCACAGCTAATTAGGTAGGTGTGGCTTTGTGATACTATTTAAGAGGTTTGCACATTTCTTTCTCTGAGCCTATGAGTAATCGCTAACCTTGCGCGCAAAACGCGTAAGGCACATTCGTGGATGTACACTGTGATTGGACTACGTATGGATTTTTTTCCTTCACCGTTGCCTCTGTTATTGGTGTGTCTTTACTTTACTTGTGTCCCGGATTTTTTGCAGGGCGCCATCTTACTATTACTGATAACCATTTCTAACCCAATCAGCCTGTTAATTGTGGATCTAGTGCTACACTCCAGTATTCACAGAATCTAAAGGTGTATTCGTTGGGATGGTGTTGCAGGTCTACTAAATTTGTCACATGGAACGTATCCATCCAATGGTTTAGTCATGTAAAATCATATTTAGTCGAGTTTTAAAGATTAACAAAGCAGAAGTGGCAGATGATAGAAGAAAAAAAAAAGCCTTGCATCCCTGCCCAGGAGGGTGTTGGTGAGATATCCACCTTGTGGCAGCTCTAATATTACTATGCCTTTTATCCATTTTGTAACAACATTTTATTGTGTTTGAGACTAATATTTTATAAAGTACGTTTGTGCTAGTTTTATAATAATGGAGAACGTTAATGTGGTCAACGCTTCTTTAACATGACTGTCTGGGATTGAGAGATGAATATGTTTCAGTTAAATGCCTAGTTTCTGTTGTATATTTATCTATGGGAACAGAAAGAAGCCCTGAAGAGATGGACATCATTTGTCAGTATTCACACAACATGTGACTAAACTCCACCCAAAAACCATTTTAATCAGACAGAAGACAACTTCTGCCTGACTAGAATGCCTTTCCTTCAAGGCATATTTAGGTTTAAATGTTACCGACATGTAGGGAGGTAGCCTAAATTATACCTCCAGGTAGAAGGTTTATTTGGCGTGTTACACATGACTGACGTTCTGGATCATCATGGATCCAGTCCATACTAGTTACCTAATCAGCTCCCTCGTTCTTCATTATCTCTCTTTAATGGTTAGTGCAAACAGAGAGTGGGCTCTTCATGCTATTTCCTTTTGTGGACTCCATTTCCCATGACATTTGTCACACCATGCCCAATTAAAACTTTATGGATAGTTTGTAGGCCCAAGCGTGCATGGGTAGGCATAAAGTTGCCCTACCTATTTAAAAAAACTGTCCAACATGGATAAAAAGGGGGCGCACAGAAAATAATGGAGTATTTGAGAAACAGTGTATCTTGGGGTAAATAGACAATGAGGACAGCTAAAGTCAAGACATTCATCGCTGGCATGGAAGGAGAAGATGGAAGTGATGCTGGTCTGAGTACTGTGTAGTTATAGCAGGGTCCATGGTGTATGAGAGATAAGGTATAGCAGGATAGTTATGAAGTAAAGGTGATACTGCCACCTGTAGTGATGTAAGAGGTTGCACTGCTGCCTGTATTGGCGGGGCCCTGTGACAGTGAAGGCCTTGAGCCATGTAGGAAGTCCAAGGAAACCATAGTTTCTCCACTTTCTCCCTGTGAATTGTGATAGACCTGCATATCCACCAGGAGATCGCTTTAATACTACTGCTTCATTCTACAACATCATTCCCAGCACTTCATATCCTGGGGACCCACAAAGGACAAAAGAGCAGAGTGAAAAAAGATTTTGGTTCATTAAACTCTCACTTGCTCCTCCAGTCTAGTACCTAGGAGGGACACTCGGTTGCCACAATGAAACATAGGAAAGGTGTAGACGTCTCATAAAATGCTTTGCAGGAGGGAAGGAAAATAAAAGCAGTAGCAAAAAGGGATGTAGTAATCAGCAGGGGAAGGGGACTAGGCTTGACAGGTGCCCAGTCTTGAATGTTTGGGTCCATGAACGAAATTAATGTAATACTGGACATTTGCATGGCTTTCTATGGGAGTGCGATGTGATGTTTTTGTGTTGTCCAGTATTTTTTAGTGGAGTCCAGTGTTTTAGTCAGAGCCACATGGCAAACCTATTGGGGACACAGGCTGGCAGTGGAGACACAGTGGAAGAAAGTTAGGTCTTGTTTTGAGTAGGAATATCATGGTGTAGAAGATTTGGCCGTGTCAAAATGGGTATCGCTATTAACTATACTTGACCTGTGCTACCACGGCCAACATGTGTCATTTTACAGGGATTTATTAATGAGGTAGTCACCTCTTCACTTACCTCTCCGCGATTACCACACTCTCTCTCTCCCCCTCTTGTTAGAACCCAACTTTATCTGCTGTCTATTTCACGTATTCAACCATGATTTTGGGGGGGAACAAGTGAGTTAAAAAAGTCGAGATTTGTCTGCAAAAGAAGACAAAGTGTGCGGTTGTTTTTCTCTCTTTTCATCCATCTTTTTCTAGCGAAGAATGCGTGGACGAAGCGGTTTAAGAACGGAGGGAAGTGGGTGTGGAGCGGCACGGATTCCTTAAAAAAAAATTTAGTACAGAACTCAACTATTTAATTACACAGAGTAATTCAGTCACATTTCAATCGGAGCTATAAACATGGGAAACGAAACAGCCTACTTGGTTTTCAAGGTCCGTTCACTCTTAACTGGTATCAACAAACCAATTGTACAGGCCCCAAGCTCTCAGTTCAAATATCCTGTAATAATCTTTAGAAATTCATAATTTGCATTATTATGTTAAATAAAGTTGCCAAAGTGGATTTAGACTAAATCGATATAATTGCCCAATAGTAAGACAGACTACAATATCTGTCTCTGGTTGGCTGTATGTTAAGTCGGCCATTTTTGTAAGTATAGATCTTCTATGTGGTTCCAGGAGGAGGTGGGATTGGTTTACAAATTTAGGACAAGACATATAATTACATTTGTGAAATATACATATCCACAGATACATTTCATGAGTGAATCAAACACAAAGTGGGACAATCTCCACTCAACATCAATAAACAAGGCATGAACACTGTCTATATTTTGAGGTCTATTCACGAAAAGGGAATTGTAACAATAAGACATTAATATCCAAGTTGGAAACATTGTCCAACATGCCTTCCCACTTCAGTTCATGCATGACTGTCGTTATTCTCTTGTCACCATCGCTCACTCTTTAAAGGGACTGTACCACATAAACCAAATGATTGAACATTGTCTATACATTGTGTTAGGAAATCAGCAAACAAATGCCTGAGTTAAGAGAAAATGTGTTTTACATGTGTAAGTGGAGTCTCCTGCTTATGACATCACCTGTGGCTTGATATGCAAATGGAACATTTGTAATTTACATATCAAGTCATAGGTGATGTCATAAATAGAAGACACCACAGACCCATTTACAACATATTTTTCTCCAAATTTAGGCATTTACTTGCAATTCTGATGCATTTAGGCATTTTAATTGCAATGTATAGATAAGTTACAATCATTTTTTTATTCTCTACATCCACAGTACAACAATGTTTAGGTGATACAGTCCCTGAATAGATCAATGTTTGTGAATGGTTTTGAAAATGTAAAGATATTTTAAAAAATACATTTCCACTTACCTGTCTCTTATCCAATAATATTTACCAACATGTACCTGGCCTCCTGATATTAATTAAATATGTGCCATTAAATTCATGACAAATTATCATTTATTACTAAAAGGAACAGTCTAGTGCCCAAAATGTATCATATATTAATGCATATTAATGTACTTTCAAAGTACTTTAAAATGCATGTCTTACATTTTGCATTGCTTAAAATATAAAATACTTACAGCTAGATGGAATTGTGAAATTACAGCAGTTTGCAAGAAACAAGAACTGCCCACACTATATGAGAAAAAGTAATTTCCTTTTTTTTGCTGCAGGAACTAATGAGAATATTGCCATTCAAATGAATGGAATATCCTGTCTCTCTTGTGATGTCATCAGACCATGTGTTGCACTGTTAAGAGATCCTACTGTGTACAAGAGAAAGTTCACTCATAGGTCACTCAATAGACTCAATTTGAGGAGGACAGGAAGTTACTAAATGAAACAAAACTTTATATCCTAAGTGTCTATAGAATCAGTTCTGCCACACCTGCAGTGAGTAATCAATGGGGGGAGGGGGGGGGGGGGGGGGGGGCTTGAGTCAAATATAAAAAATGTGATTTATACAGAATTCCTGCATTAAAATCACACAGGGATAAAAGCCTGTGCACTATACACGCAGTAATCTTCATCTTGCACCAAAGTGAGTTTGGGGACTAGACTGTCCCTTTAAAATACTTAAAAACTACAGTGCAGTTTTATTTTCACTTTTAACAACACAAATAGACCAAGATTTAGGAGAGAATTAAATTTTTTTCTGTTGCCTACTTTACCTGAATTGTTGAACATTTAAACAGAAGGTGGCGATCATTACGAAAAAGTGAATAGATTCATCACAATTTATTCATTTGTATGAAATTGTTCAATGAAATTACAAATCTAAAATTGCTTCCCATGGCTGTCATGGGCAGCAAATGACTGTCAAAAAAAGAGCTGGGTTAGTAAGAGTGAACGGCCTTTGATTTTTTTGTTTTTCTACAGTCACAGGCAGAAGAAGGGAAGGAAAAAAACAGCTAAAGGGGGGGGAAAACGCCAGAGAAAGTTCGACAGAGACCGGATGCAACGTCATATTCGCACTAGGTGGCGCCAACGTGTAAGTGCAAAGCACTGAGGGGTGTCCTCCGGAATTACAACTTTATTGCGTATAATCGTCCGAGTCCTGCGATTCACACAACATTCTTGTCCAAGGGAAAAGGAGGGAAGGGGTGATAAAGGGAAAGGAAAGACTGTACATGGTTTGTAGACGGAGGGTAGCAGACTTTTTTTCCAGCACGAGGGAAAAAAGGAAATGTTAGTTTGAAAGTCTGATGTGGTAAATCAGGGTGTGTCTCAATAGAAAATGAATTGGAGAAGATGCATGCAGGGTTGTACACACAACTGAAGACTAGTATATAATAACAGTTCCAGTTTCTCTGTGAGAAAAATGTTTTTGTTTAATATTATTTGTTCACATTTTCTGTATAATAATTACTATCTATTCTATTCTTTCCTCCGCCACTATACTTTCTGTAAATCGTCTCACATGTAAATTATTTGTGTATCTATACCCATATCCAAAAACTTCTACACATTATCAGTGTTATTTACCAAGAAGTCTATACAATAAAAACAAATTATTAATTAATATCATTTTAAAATTCTAACAATAAATTAGCAAGTATAAATGCCACACTGTAAGGAAATTGACTAACCAAATAAAAATAGGTGACATTGGCAATCCCTGTAAAGTCCGTTATTCAAGAGCCAGCTAATTATATAGTAACAACTCAGGAATTAGCACTTTATCCCAGGAGTTCGGTAACCATGGCAAAATACCTGCACCCAACTTTACTACAGGGGTATCAGACTGCTGCCCTCCAGCTTATGACCTACATCTCACATAATACTGGCAGGGTAGTATGGGAGATGTAGTTCTCTAGATGGAGGGCCACAGTTTAACACCCCTGTTCTACTAAATGGCAGGACAGGAATAGTCACCAGGGACGTAACTAAAAAATACAGGGCCCCTGTGCAGAAACAACTCCAGGGCTCCCCGGAATTCACCAAGCAACATGTCCCACAGTGCATCTTTACTAACAAAACAGCCCGTCAGTGCCATACTTAGCCCCAAACAGCCCGTCAGTGCCATCTTTGTTCTCAAACACAACTTGCAGGAAGTGAATGTGAAAGATCATCCTATCAGATGATCTATACACTCTCCATGGCAGAAGCTCCATCTTTTAAAGGGCAGTCATAGGGGCTGCCTGGGCCTCCTAGAGTGGCAGGCCCAGTTGCATTTGCGACCCCTGCAACCATGATTCTTACACCCCTGGTAGTTACCAACATTGTTCATGGAGGACATTTGCTGGACTTGGTGACAGACACATTAATGATGTTCAATGTACTTTCACAGACTTTGCCAAGGCCACAGGTGTCTTTGTACGAATACCTTGTCTACTTGCATAGTGGGAAAGCCCTATTAAACACAGCCCAGTCCTTTGGCATATGGGATGGCTCAAGGAAAGCTGCTGTCTTTCTTAGTCAATAATTAATATATTAAGGTGGATATGCTAAAAAATTAATTATGCTAAAATAAAGTTTTGTCCATAATGGGTACATGTTGGGACCTCAAGGTAACATATTTTAATGCAAAACTTTAGTGTACTAGGTCTTTCACAGAACGCGGTGCAAATGCCTCTTTTACCAAATCATTAATTCACCCCAGCCATGGACACTAACCCATTCAAAGAAAAGTCCATCGACAACTGCTTGACACAGGCTAGAAAGTTGTCCTCCCTGATCAGATCAAGAGTGACCACGGAAGTCGAAGGACTGTAATCATGGCAGTAATCATGGCTCAACATAGCCAGGGGAGCATCTTGGCAAAACATGACTATGTGATGTGCTCACGGCTGAGGTCTACACCAGATGTCCCACATCTCAGCATCACATAAGCTCCGTGAATAAAACCCTATGTCGTTCCAATGAAGCACATTTTTAGCCTGACAAACAAGCACAAATTAGTAATTTAAATTTAATTTAATTTAAATTTCGATCTCTCCAACCTCTGACCACATAGTGAAACTTTCCCAGTGTATGAATTTATATTTAAAATCTTCCAACTTTAGAAAATTAAACAGTTTTTTACACGTACTTTTGAAATCCTTTACACTGGTTTCCAATTAAATCTGAAATTAAGGCCTAACCAACCATTTATCATCTATTTATCTGACATATAATTGTCATTTCAGGATGAAAATGTCTATTTCAATGCAACTAAAAATACATAATACGGAACAATCAGGATGTTGAAATTCTGTGCCGTATAGATTTAAATACATGTTTTTGTAAGTATAGACCTCTTATCTAGTGCTTTGAAAAACACAATGGAGTCGATTGACAAAAAGGTGAGATGAACATTTCATCTCACTGATATAACTATGCACTGTGTATGGAAAAGCTCAGCTTTCCACGCATAATACATAGTTAATCTTTAAAAACTGTCGCTTTTCAAAATTGCCTTAAACAGGACCCAAATCACTAGGTTTGTCCCTGTACAATGCATATTTAAGTCCGTAAGATTTATTATTTTTCTCACTTAATCTCAGATTTTAGCAATTACACCACATAAATCTTGTTAGCAGTGATTTCCTATAGGGTCTACTCAATAACGAGATAATTGCAGTGAATTTAATTGAGAATTTCAAACTTCATGCCAAAGTAGCATTGGTAACTTTTTCCAAAGACTTTTTCCAAAATGGCTACTTTGGCAGGAAGTTTTAAATTCCCAATTCAACTCCTGGAAAATTCTCTTTATTGAATATACCCTTGTGTCTTTCCTATGCTTGCCTGCTAATTCCCTCTAACTAAACTGATAGTTTAATTTGTGTATACTCAAGAACTAAAAAAGGGAAGGGGAGAAGTAATAAAGTTACCTGTGCTTAAATCACAGAAATATTAAGGGGTTTCATAGTGCCAATGAACCTAACTACTTAGAGGGGTTGATATTATTTGTAGATTTTAAACACACTAGTTCAGGAGCCAGCCTAGCTATTTTAAGGGATATGGTACTCAGAGTTCTATAGAAAACAATTCAAAGAATTAGGAGCCAAAGCAGGAAATTTAGTTGCCATAGTTACCTGGTTTCTGGCATTCATCAAGACCCGACTAAATATTTACCTATGCTCAGTACCAATGACCTGTAGCTCCTCTACCTGTGGTATATGTCTGCCATTGGCTGAAGTTAATGCGGAAATGCTATGTGCCAATTGGTTAAGACCAGTGTGCCAACTGGCGACATACTCCCAGCGAACAACTTAGCCGCATCACGTTTCCTGTTTGATGGGTATGTTGTAGCCTAGTTACATTGTACCTTTGCAGACTCCTTAGGAACCCTAATGATACAACACCGGTATCAATGGGCTAAAGTGCAAATAAGGGGGCTTTAAAAAAAAAAAAGGCATCTCTACCTATATACTTTAAGTATATAAAATCTTTAACTGCCACGAAGGTGAGCAATTAAATCTACCTGGTGCTAAAATGATTAATATTATTATTATTATCATTAAACATCTAACAATCATTCACCACAATGATATACTATGTACACTAGCACCAGGGGTGTACCAAGAAATCTCCCCCTGCACAAAAATTCCTAAATTGCTAATTTATGATTGTGAGCACTTATTAAATGTTATTTTCTTCAGCTACCCTATTTGAAATGGGTTATTGACCTCTAAAAAAAATACTCAGCACAATAATCAGCAGATCTCTACAATATATCCCCGGAACTCCAGGAAATAAATAATACTATTTGATATTTGTCTTTATAATGCTTCTATTGAATAATCGTCTGTATAATATGCGTACCTTTACCTTCTTATAAATGTATGATTTGTAATTTTTGTACATTCTTCCTGCCTTCAAAGAAAAAACAAAAAAAAACTATTTCCTTATGCTGGCCTAAAGATTTGCCAGAAGTGCTACCCCCCCCCCATGCCCCCTGTATATCAAAGAATTAAACATATAAGGGTCTACTCAATAAGAGAGAATTGCAGGGAATTTTTCAAACTTAAGGCAAAAGTAACTGAGTTGGAAAAAAATCTCCCATTCAGCTGCATTGGAGAATTTTTCCAAGTCGGCTACATTGGCCTAAAGTTGGAAATTCCCTGCATTTTTTACTTGATTGCATAAACCATTACATTTTTAATCTCAATTTAAAAAAAAAATTGTGACCTTTAAAAGTGCTATCATTTTTTTTTTTTTTTTTTACAAATTTGGACTTTGACATTTTTGAGTGTAAATCTGATCAGCAGTTTATATCCCTGGTATCTATATATCTGCTGACCCGGTTAGTTGATTAGCCTTATCATCTTGCTGTGCATTAAATTAATATATATATATATATATATTAAATATTCACAAATTCAACAAGAATGGGTTAGCCAAAGCCATAAAATATGGCATTTTGTAGGCCTATGTAAAAAGTTTTATAATTATTAAGACGTTACTGTAATTGCCTATAATTTTTAAATCTTCCTTTATCCCCTCCTTTGTTGCTTTCTCTCATGCTCACTGGTACTGCTTACCACATTACACTTAGTTAATGTGAGCTACCTCCATCTTTTATGGAGTCCCAATGTAAAGCAAATAAATAGGCCTAGAGAAGAAGTAAAAGGTGGGTGACTTGTGTCAAGGGACGGTGTGGCTTAATAGGTTTGGCTGTACTGGCCTGCATACCCGTTAGCGTATTTCTCGTAGTATTCAGCGGGGCTGTATGCTGTTGCGCCCATGCTATACTGAGAGAAAGCAGAGGCGTAGGCTTGGCTGTAGGTCTGGCTATAGGCTTGAGATGCGCTGTATGGATCAGCATATTGTGCCACAACTGCTGCCGCCGCCGCCGCTGTTCTCCTCCCTACAGGGCTTCTGTCCCTGTATGCTGCAGGAGCCAAGGCGGCACTGATGGACGCTGGAGAAGGTGGTGGAGCAGCTACAGGTGCGGTAGGTAGGGCCGCGGCAGCTGCAGCCATCACTGCAGCGGGAGCCAAGGCTCGGTCATACGTGGCACGAGCGCCAAGCCCACCTCTGTCATAAAAATCATAGGTGTATCTCTCGTAGTATTCCCTTTCATACCACGAACGAGGTGTGTAGGTCGAAAAGGGAGGTGGAGCTGGTGGCAGGCGTCCACGATGGAAGTAATAGGCAGGTGGGGGTGGAGGAGGTGGTGGCGGAGGTGGTGGTGGAGCTGCAACTATTGCAGATGCTACTTTAGAGCTCTTGGGAGCATTATTGCTCTTGGAAAGTGTGACAAATATTTTCTGATCCTCAAGAGGTGTGTCATTAAGGTGCAATATGGCATCCATGGCTTCTCTCTCTTTGGCCATATGCACAAAGGCATAGTTCTTAACAATGTCACACTCTACCACCTTACCGAACTTCTCAAAGAGCTCTTTAACTTGAGACGTGGTGGCGCGGCTGGAGACATTTCCCACATATATCTTGGTAGCATTACGTATCTTTGACGTGGCATATTCCACCGTAAGGTGGGAGCCATAGAACTCCTGTTTGTGCAGGTCTCCAATGGCACGGTGGGCATCCTGCTCTCGTTCCATATGTACAAAGGCATAGTTTTTGAGGATGTCGCATTCATTTACCTGTCCGTACCTCTCAAAGAGTTTCTTTAACTCTTCTGGCGATGCTGACGGTGACACTCCACCAACAAAAATCTTTACCATGATTTAGGAATACAATGCTGGGGATCTCTGATCATATATTCCCCTAGAAGACAGAAACAAAACAAATTAAGCCGAAAGTTAACAAATCAAAATACAATTATTTTACTTAAAGATCTACTGAATAAGGAGAGAATTCCATGGAATTGAGATGGAAATTTCAAACTTTAGGCCAAAGTAGCCAAATGGGAGAAATTTTCCAAGTCCGCTATTTTGGCCTAAAGTTTACATTTCCCATCTCAATTCCCTGGAATTCTCTCTTTATTGAGTAGACCCTCATTTCTTCTTAAATCATAATGTATTATTATTCTTTTATTATCAGTAAAGTGATTATTTATGGCCTTATTGTAAATATTCTACTGTGGATCTTGTCAAATCACAGGAGCAAGGGATTCATGGTTCCTAATAACCCTCCTGCTGACTCTTAGCTTTTTTAATTCTTTGCATTGATCTCTATGGAAGTACCATTTGTCTGACTCCAAAAGTAACCAGTCTGCTCCTGAAAAAATGTTAGGCACCATCCTTAATCATGGTGGGCATTTACTGGACTTTGATGGACAATTTAATGATGTTCTATGGACCTTCACAGACATTGCACTGGTGTCCTTGTACAGACACTATTCCTACTTTTGCCTCATTAAATCTACTATTTACCTGGTGCACCATTTAAAAGTGAATCACTAAAAGAATAAATAAATAAAAGTTATTCACTAATTTTCTTATTTATATATACATGCATTAACCACTTTACCACCTTTTTTCCTGGCACACATAAGGCCTATTCATATCATTTACAGCGACTGTATCACTTAGAGAATACAAAATGATTGAAAATGATCTATACATTGTGTTAGCAGAAGAAAAATGTGTCTTTTAAATGTGTCTACGATGTCTCCTGTTTATGACATCATCTGTGGCCAGATATGCAAATCCACCTATATACAGATATTTTATTGTGAATATAAATGGTAACATGCATTGCATGTTATATCATTTTATCCACGTAAGTTCATTTATTTCCATACCCCAAGTCAGATTCCTCCCAGGATACTCCTTACATCTCACTTTTGTCCCCTCCCACCTTTTACTATTCTGATCTTTTCTTTATTCAAGAAAGCGATATTCTCCTTTTTCGCCCGTTTAAATACCCACATTTCTCCGTCTTTATTTCCAGTTCCAGCCATACCCAATATGACAGTGATGGCTCCAGCTGCTATGGAATGCAGTATACATGATTCTCAGCCAGCCTTTACAATTCCGACTGATGTTAAGTAGGTTCCTAGGATGCGCAGCTGGCTAGGTATTTTCATTCTAGTCCATAAAAGCCTCTTGGCTGGCTGAGAATAATGGGATTTGTAAAACCACAACATATGGATTGCCAACTGCTACTCATCACTGACCTCTAAGCTGGCTCAGGATCATGAGAATACTAGTCAACAGCACATTGGATACAAAAAGGTTACCCATCACTGGCCTTTTAGCTGGCTAAGCATCAGGGAAGCCCTAGCCCACAGCACCCAGAGTGCTAAATGTTAGCCATCTCTGCTCTATGCCAGCCAATCATCCCTTCACCCCTCTTTCTCCCTCTCTCCTTCCTCCCCAATCCTATAATCATTGTTTCAGCTGTTTTCTCCCTCCACACCCTTCATTGTTCACATGAGCTCACTCCACCTTTGCTTTAAACCATATTTTTTTCCCAATTTACTATCCTCGCCCTTCACCCATCCTCCCTGTGGCCAGCTGTGTGATTTGTGCCCACAAATGCTACACCATATATTTGTCAATCTTTTATTTCGCATTTTATACAGTCTATTATTTACATCGTATATCCTTTTTTTTAAATCCTCCTTCCAATATGCGGCGTCGTGGTTATTTTGATCTACCCTATTCGCTTGATTACCCCCCCCCCCCCCCCCCCCCCGACTTGCTTTTCTTCTCACTCACCCGTTTTTCTCTCTCCCCACTTTCACTCACCGCTTCCAGTGTTACAGAGTCTGACACACACAAGATGGCCGCCCGGGATCGACGCACGCCGAAAACGCTGCGTTTCCCTGGGAACGGCCAACCAATAATCACAACGCGGCGGTACCCAAGATAAATGAGTCGTTTCTCGCTATAGCTTGAGATGTATCGCATTTCGTAGACTTTACTTATGGATTACCTTTGGCAGTACTCCAGCTGTTGTAGCTTCCTAGGAAGCCTAACAACCAGCTTGAATTCAGCTATAACATCAGGAGTGCCAAATAATAATAAGTAATATAAAATGTATAGTATACATAGGCGTGCGCAGCCTATTGCATTAGGGTGTGCACCCTAAAGCACAAACACACACGCCGCACACGTGTGTGTGTATAGATATATAGATAGATATATATCTATCTATATATCTATACACACACACACACACATACACAAATGCACTCTGCATACTTACATACACACCCGCATTCATATAATTATCAATATAAACAAACATTTAAAAACTGTATTAAAACTTTTTTTTTTATTAATTAAGCATTTAGCAATGTAAACAAACATTTCACATTTTTTAACTTAAAAAAACACTTACTTAAAGTTTACCAGCCAGCCGGCCGCCCCAGAACCCCTCCTGGGAAAAAACGATGTGCCTGTGCTCCGCTCTGCACCCTCTCCTCTGGCACTGCGGCTGGGCCTCACCTTTGCGTTGCCGTGACTCCGCCTCTGCGTGACGTCACGGAACGCGTGTACGCGAACCCGTACATTACAGGGGAGGTCTGAGGGAGGAGAAAGTCCGTCCTTCACTATGCGGCGCTTCCGCTCGCATAGTGAAGGATCAGATTAGGAGACAAACTCGGGCGGCAGACGGCAGTGCAGCACGGAGGTGAGAGAGCCTCAATTTTGAGGCTTGATTAGGGCAGGGCTTGACAAATTGATCTGAGTTTTAGGAGCCAGCTAAAAAATCTAGGAGCCAGACAACGGCACATAAACACAAACACACGCAGTCACACGCAGTCACACACAGACACATAGTCTGTCACATATACATACAGAATAAAGGATCCTTTATTCTGATTTGGAGGACTAGGGTGAAAGTCCTCTCTGTGCACCCTCCACTTCTGAACGCGAAACCTGTTACACCTTGTTTTTCTACATATACATACAAAACACCCCCCCACACACACATCCAGTCACACATATATATACACACACACACATCCAGTCAGTCACATACATACATACATACACACACACCCTATTAGACACATACATACACACAAACACATCCAGTCAGACCCATATATACACACAAACACATCCAGTTAGACACATACATACACACAAACACATCTAGTCAGACACATATATACACACAAAACGCATCCAGTCAGTCAGACACATATATACACACACAAAACGCATCCAGTCACATATATACACACATATATACACACAAACACATCCAGTCAGTCCCACACATACATACACACAAACACATCCAGCCAGTCCCACACATACATACACACAAACACATCCAGCCAGTCCCACACATACATACACACAAACACATCCAGCCACACACATATATACACACAAACACATCCAGCCACACACATATATACACACAAACACATCCAGGCACACACATATATACACACAAACACATCCAGTCACACACATATATACACACACAAACACATCCAGTCACACACATATATACACACACAAACACATCCAGTCACACACATATATACACACACAAACACATCCAGTCACACACATATATACACACACACAAACACATCCAGGCACACACATATACACACACACACAAACACATCCAGGCACACACATATACACACACACACACACAAACACATCCAGGCACACATATATACACACAAACACATCCACGCAGACATACACAAGACAGCAGGGTTTTTTTTGGTTGTCGTTTTTTTTTTTTAAAAGAAAAAAAAAAGTTCACCTATCAGTGTCCCCCCTCCCTGCGATTACACCTCAATGCAGAGAGAGGGGGGCGGTATCCGTTGCAGCCCGGTGGCACAGAGCAGCTTCCATGCTATGCTCCCCAGTGATCAGCGCTAGAACGCGGTGCGCGAGGGGGCGGAGCAGGAAGTCTGTGCAGCCGGTGCACTCACTCTGCTCCCTCGCGCACCGCTGCAGGAATAAAGAAAAAAAACCCGATCCCATTGCCGAGGGCACCACGCAGGGCTCACGATACCCGGGCGCCAGGTCTGATTTCCTGGTCGCCATGGCGACCTGGCGCCCGGGGTTTGACGAGCCCTGGATTAGGGTGTGCCCAGGCACACCTGTAACACCCCGTGCGCACGCCTATGATAGTATAACAATGCATATTTGAGAACACATTATAACATGCATAGCAAAACATACCACACAAGAAATGGTATTAGGCAGATGAAGGTGTCTCCTGTTTATGGCATCACGTGGCTTGACATGCAAATTACATATTTCCCACTAAAAGTAGTTAATCTTATACCACAAGCTGATGTCATATACAAGAGACACTGCAGACACATTTAAAAACACATCTTTTTTATTCTCTATGCCAAAAACACAATTTTGCTTGATTTATTAAAAAGCAACATTTTTTGCCACTAGAGTTGCAGGGGCATATCATGCCCCTGAGTAACAGGCATGCTGCCAGTCCGGCGCACACCTAGCACATATGGAGCCAGGGCCGGACTGGGAACAAAAACCAGCCCTGGAAAAAATTTATATACCAGCCCCATCGCATAAGATTTTTAAAGCAGCCCATAGCATAATATAATTTTTTTGTTCATAGAAGGGAAAATCATGCATTTTAAAAAGCACATCTGAACAGTGTATTATTTATAGATAAGACTGATATAAAAGCCTGTCTAGGGCAATATATATACCTCCAGTATGTACACAGAGTTATATGAATTGCCCTGTGCAGAGGTATATATCAGGGCAGTGTGTGAGACATATCCTGTATCCTATCTCTCTCTGTCCTTTCTGTGGCGTCTCTCTCTCTGTCTTTTCTGTGGCGTCTCTCTCTCTCTCTGTCCTTTCTGTTGCGTCTCTCTCTCTCTCTGTCCTTTCTGTGGCGTCTCTCTCTCTCTCTGTCCTTTCTGTGGCGTCTCTCTCTCTCTCTGTCCTTTCTGTGGCGTCTCTCTCTCTCTCTGTCCTTTCTGTGGCGTCTCTCTCTCTCTCTGTCCTTTCTGTGGCGTCTCTCTCTCTCTCTGTCCTTTCTGTGGCGTCTCTCTCTCTCTCTGTCCTTTCTGTGGCGTCTCTCTCTCTCTGTCCTTTCTGTGGCGTCTCTCTCTCTCTCTGTCCTTTCTGTGGCGTCTCTCTCTCTCTGTCCTTTCTGTGGTGTCTCTCTCTCTCTCTGTCCTTTCTGTGGCGTCTCTCTCTCTCTCTGTCCTTTCTGTGGCATCTCTCTCTCTCTCTGTCCTTTCTGTGGCGTCTCTCTCTCTGTCCTTTCTGTGGCGTCTCTCTCTCTGTCCTTTCTGTGGCGTCTCTCTCTCTCTGTCCTTTCTGTAACGTCTCTCTCTCTCTGTCCTTTCTGTGGCGTCTCTCTCTCTCTCTGTCCTTTCTGTGGCGTCTCTCTCTCTCTGTCCTTTCTGTGGCGTCTCTCTCTCTCTGTCCTTTCTGTGGCGTCTCTCTCTCTCTCTCTGTCCTTTCTGTGGCGTCTCTCTCTCTCTGTCCTTTCTGTGGCGTCTTTCTCTCTCTGTCCTTTCTGTGGCGTCTCTCTCTGTCCTTTCTGTGGCGTCTCTCTCTGTCCTTTCTGTGGCGTCTCTCTCTCTCTCTCTCTCTCTCTCTGTGGCGTCTCTCTCTCTCTCTCTGTGGTGTCTCTCTCTCTCTCTCTCTCTCTGTGTCCTTTCTGTGGCATCTCTCTTCCCCCCTTCCCCCTTAGTGTCTTTCACCCCCTCCCCTCCCCCTGTAGTGTCTTTCACCCCTTCTCCCTGTAGTCTTTCACACCCTCCTCTCCCCCTGTAGAGTCTTTCACCCCCCCCTTCCCCCTGTAGAGTCTTTCACCCCCCCCCTTCCCCCTGTAGTGTCTTTCACCCCCTTCCCCCTGTAGTGTCTTTCACCCCCTTCCCCCTGTAGTGTCTTTTACCCCCCTTCTCCCTATAGTGTCTTTCACCCCCCCTGTAGTGTCTTTCACCCCCCCTGTAGTGTCTTTCACCCCCCCCTGTAGTGTCTTTCACCCCCCCCTGTAGTGTCTTTCACCCCCCTCCTGTAGTGTCTTTCACACACACCCCCATAGTGTCTTTCACCCCCCCCTGTAGTGTCTTTCACACACACCCCTGTAGTGTCTTTTACCCCCCCTTCTCCCTGTAGTGTCTTTCACCCCCCCTGTAGTGTCTTTCACCCCCCCCCCTGTAGTGTCT
The DNA here is from genome assembly GCA_036172795.1 of Pelodytes ibericus. Lineage (NCBI taxonomy): Eukaryota > Metazoa > Chordata > Amphibia > Anura > Pelodytidae > Pelodytes > Pelodytes ibericus. Next base: position 25,292,223 of record CM069863.1, on the reverse strand, counting down.
TTCACCCCCCCCTGTAGTGTCTTTCACCCCTCCCCCTGTAGTGTCTTTCACCCCTCCCCCTGTAGTGTCTTTCACCCCCTTTCCCCTGTATGTCTCACTCACCTTGGTTTCTCTGCTTCCCATCCCGCCGCCGGAACTGCTGCTGCAGCATCCGGCGGCAGCAGGCGAACTTCTTAAAGCGGCGACGGCCGCCGAATTGCTTAAAGTATATATAAATTCTATATTTTTTATAACATTCCTGTCTTTGCAGTCTATCATATTAAACTTTTGTGGTATACATATTTTTGCAGTGGATTTTTCCATTGCATTCCATTATAAGACTAGCTGCTTCCCTGTTTTCATTTTTTTGTAATCAAGTCATTTGCTACTCCATATACTATCCGGGATTTTCCCATCCCCATCGTGTACCATCCCTATCTTCAGTGGTCAGTATTGGTTCTGTTACTTAATATTCCTTTGTTGGTGGAGTGGAGGTCACTATATACATATATAATCTATTAGCGCTGTGCCTTACCCTTTTTCTTTTTCATCAAATAACACGAACAGAGATTTGCATATCTCGTCCCTCAGCGTATATGAATTATAATAAAAATAATAACATGAATATAAAGAAAAGGATCACAAAACCAATAATTGAATCTTAATCGCATGTAGAAGAATACTTTAAGCAATGATGCACCATCACAATAAAATAGTAAAGAATAAATGCACTTTAACCCAGCCCGATGCCTACCATTAAAGTATGCAGAACACCAACAAACAGTGCCTTCTAGTAATAAGAATTAAATACAGTATGAATGTAGTTCGGCAATACTCTACATAGATACATTTATTATAGTAGGAATGAACCCCGAACACCAACTGCATAAATAATTACAGTATTCGTGATCGGACCCCTGAGTGCAAATCATAACTAATGAAAACAACAAAATAAGAAGAGCAGAAAGTGATACATTGTGTGGAATCTAACTGACCTTGCTCTTGTACACAGTAGGATCTCTTGAAAAACATGTAAGAAAGAAAAGCTAGGGACAAGAATAAATCAGGAAAAAGACATAGCGGAAAGAAGGCATCCCAAGGGAGGAATGCGGGCAGCGTCAAAGGGAGAGCTACTCAAAAAGATCCCAACTTTTGGTGGCCAGCAGGTCTGCTCTCTCATAATCGATTGAACTTAATGCTCATATGGGGATCATATCGCTAAAACAAACACTAGATGTTCAATAAGATCAATGCACCCAAAGGCAAGTGCAAAGTTTATGGCAGAGCGTAGTCGTCTGGCCTTTGCGTCTGGGGACTACCCGGAACAGGATGCATAGGATGTGTGGGGCTAGTATCCGAGGTCAGGTGTGAATCTATAGCGGGAAGCCCCAAATCCCATAGGAATGTCTCGATAGCTGCAGTGCTATCGATAGATAACATTTTGTTTTCAGTGGTCATGGTGAGCAACTGTGGGAACCCCCACCTGTATTTACACTGATTTGCTGCAGGTGAGTGATGAGGGGTCACATGGTTCTTCACCAAAGCATCGTGGCAGGTGCAAGATCTTCATGTATCTGAATATATGATCCTTCAAAGTCAATCGCACCATTTTTGCGCCCAAGGTAAAGGAGCACTGTATCATCTGTAGGGGAGCCAAGGCGGGTAGCAACATCTCGGAGTGCGTCATGCAGGGCTCTTTGAGCCTTTCTAATGCAAAACCAATCCAACAGCAGATAATCTGTACGTGTAGCTTCAGGTCGCAGAGTGCGTTTAACGAAGAATGTAGGACCGGAGTGCCTCCGGCCTAACAGCCTCCGGTATGCCTCACAGCCTATGGTTAGCATGCCTAAGTTTGGCATCCAACAGAGATTTGCCTCTGCAGGTTGCACCCCTCAGTGGTACTTGAGGTTTGTAAGATGATGATGTGTCTCTGCTGAGGCGGTTTTGAGTTAATTGGTTTTATTTATTTTCACATATGGTTTTGACACATTGCAAGCCTTATGTAAAAGTTATATATGTCAGGTAATAAATAGTTAATAATTGTCTACACCTTTCACACTACTCAAGCATACCTGTCATGTTCCATAGAACCAAGGCTAAGAGATAACATTGAGGTACTGACTGGTAATATGAGTACAAGACAATTAAACAATACATTTTCTTATAAGAATGTAACATATTAGATTAGGAATTTGTACATAGACCGTTCATGACACACATGATATTATCATATTAGATGTGCTTTAATTATAATAGATTTGCATAGTAGATGTATCCTAATTATGTAATTGATTTAGCATTGTGTAACTATGTTCTGTTTGGGAGTGCCCTGCCAGAATTGCTTGCTGATTTTTCTTGCTTGCTCTCTCCATGTGCATACACAATAAACTATCTTTTACTTAAAGGGACACTCCCACCCAAAAATAAAATCTTGTTATGTGAGTTTATTTTATGAAATTTTTTACTAAACAAGTGTGACTGGGTGCCGCCATTTTGTGACATATTATATTTTTGGGTGATACACCCCCCCCCCCCCCCCCCCCCCATGGCTTTACAGAACTAGTACCTCACTTTGGGGCTGGGGACACAGAATGCTATTACATCACAAGGGGCGGAGCTATGATCCTGTTTGATCAGGTTAATCTCTTCTCTTTGTGTTGGAAGGCAGGTAAAAAAGTTGTACGCAGCCACCTAGTCCTGCCCACTACACAGGAGCCAGCAAGATAGCAGGAGTGTATCGTATGACATCATCATGCAGGCTCTGCCCACAGCTGTAAAGTGAGATTTGCTGGAAGATTTTGGAGAATATTGCATCTCTCAAAATGGATGCAATGATATAAACACCTAATTAATTAAAACAGAAAAAAAAAACAGTGGCATATGTCTTATATAAGTGTTTGTTTTAAATCCACAGGTAATCTAGTTACATGGCAGGCCGGTAAAAAATTTGCATCAGACCAATGTTAAGTCTATGTAGACAGAACCAAGGCCGGTATTTTTTGAAGAAAATGTGGTCCCCCTCTGTCCCCCGTGTGTCTTCCACTTACTAGCGTAGCATGTAACTGATATATGTTTTGCCAATTGCTTGCTACGCTAGTAAATGACAATAATGAGTAATACGCTTATACCTGTCACCGCAGCTGATCCGGAGGGGGAGTAAGGTGGTGTGTGTCCCTCGCGCAGGCGCACTTCTGCCAAAGTTACGGCTGATTGGCAGCCGTAACTGTGTGCGCATGCGCTGTGGTGCGCAATGAGCAAATTCTACTGTGCCTGTGCAGTAGAATTTTCTCGAGAAATTTGATAGAACACTGCCTTTTCCTAAATGTATTCTACACACAATACATTCTATTCCAACAGCACAGGAAATGACTAAATAAAACAAAACTGTATATCCACAGTGTCTATATCATCAGTGCTGCTGCACCTGCAGTACACATGCAGTAATCTTCATCTTTCACCAAGGTGCTTTTGGGGACTAGACTTTTCCTTTAAGCAAGGTTAATTAAGATATATTTGTAAATTGTGGGTGGTATGCTGATGTTTATTTGTACTGTGTATAAAGTTTGGTCTGTCAGTAGCACACCATATTAAATATGCAGTTGTGCTGCCCATTATTTTGTGTTCATATGAATATATTTAAAAGCACACCAAACATAACTAATTTCAGTATGTGTTCACTATAACAATCATTATAAATTACATAAATTACAATAGATATTCAGAATAGATGTCAATTAACTTGACATTTACATTATAAAGAACTTTTAAGCACTGCCACGAAATATTTGATATTTATTAGTTAATTATTCATCTCATTTATATCTTTAAATCTGTACATTTGAAGAAATGTTATTTTGTGATTAAAGTTATACAAAGAAAAAAAAAGAAGCTCATAACGTCGTCTCCATGACGACACATCTCTAAAGCTTTTCCGATAGGGCGGCATAACTGGAGATCGTGGGGCGTGTCCAGGAGACAACCGCCTTATGCGTGAAAGACATGCGAACTGTCCAAAGGTAGGGCGTAGTTAGGAACAGACGCTTTGTGATTGGCTGGCTTCTCTGACGGACGCAGCAAGAAGGAAGAAGCTGCTATTCATCGGCAACATGGGGTTATTGACTATCTTGAAGAAAATGAAACAGAAGGAGCGAGAAGTGAGACTTCTCATGCTGTATCCTTTATTGCGAATGTTATCAATGGATGGTTGATTGGAATACGTTTAGCTCTTGCTGAGAATGGCTCTGTTGCTTGTGAATGCTGACTAACTGACGTGTGGAAGTTTTTAGTGAATTGCAGATCTGGATGCAAAAGTGCTGAATGTGTAGCTCTATTAGCAGAGCTTCGCTGCATTACTGGACCTCATGGTTAAAGTGCCACTAATATTTCAAAATTACATTTGCTTGTTTAATAGAAGCAAGAGTTATTTTTAAAGCAGTGTTAGGCATGGTTAATAGAGGGGATCCCATCTAGACCCCCTTTATTTATTTAATCTAAAAAGGACGATCTCTCACTGTGCGTGGCAGAACAACGTCCTGAAGGACCCTGGTGCAGAACACCCCCTCCTCCCCTCCTTCATTAGGCCAATATGCCTAACTGACTATGATGCTCAACATGGATCATCCAGTGAGAGAAAGGTGCTTACTGCAAGCAGTAATTATAGACATGATTGTCCTTTAATCACATAGTGCTGTTCAGCTACACTGGTAAAATAAAGTCTCTGTGTGAGAAGTATTATGAATGTTTATTTGCAAGTCATCCTATTAGAGCCATGTTTTCCTTAATGATGAAAAAAAAGAGGTCTAGACAATGCTGGCAAAACAACAATTCTAAAGAAATTTAATGGTGAAGATATAGATACCATCTCCCCAACATTGGGATTCAACATCAAGACACTGGAACATCGGGGGTAATCACCTTGACCACTTATCTCGGGGGCATTATAGTCACTGCTTGCAGCTTTCCTCTTGTCCTATCCCAATCACTTGTCACAAGACTTGTTAATGCCCCTTCTTCACCTGTGATTTGAATGGGCAGTTCCACCTAAACTATGCATTTTTTTTTTTTTACATAATTACTGTATCATGTAAATCTGTCTTATCACTTCTATCCACAACACTTGTATCTCGTAAAACTACATATAAAGAGTAAAAAAAAGCATCAGTGCTGTCTATCTGCACACTGGGTATCCTTTTGCATCACATCGTATGATCTTCATTCTGCTCTTTTTATATGTGTTTTTTTTCTTTGTCTTTTTGTTTCTGTCCAGTTTCAAGTTGAACATGTGGGATGTTGGAGGTCAGAAATCCTTGCGTTCGTACTGGAGGAATTACTTTGAGAGCACCGACGGTTTGATATGGGTGGTTGACAGTGCTGACCGTGCACGACTTCAGGATTGTAGGCAAGAATTATCTGGGCTTCTACTGGAAGAGGTAGGGACTTAAGTTTAATAAATGTAACTTTTACCTTTGCCATTATTACTGTCTCAATTTCATGAGCTGTCATATTTTTTTCACGTCTGCTTCCTTTATATAAGTTACTACTTGTGAAATGGGATATTTAGAACACAGTGTTCACAATTACAATGCAATTTGTTTTTCACAAAAATATGTTTAATCAAATCCTTATCACCATTTGGCCCATCTAGTTATAGATGCACAAAATAAACACCCAGTGTCCATATTATGTGGAATAACAAGTACTTTTTAAGTTATATGCTTGGTTTCCCTCTGACTGGCAGTCGCCATACGCCCCTGTGAATGAGCCAGACTGATTTGCTTCGCTGATATTCACTCACTGCTAATGTGACCCCCCTTTTCTCCATGCTATCAACAGAGGGCGCCGTAGGATGACAGTATCACCTGAATGGCTGCTGTTGAGTTAGTCTAAAGGAAGAAAATCATTTTTGTTGAATAATTGTACTCCTGGAATTATGATGTTAAACTCTGTTTATTTTACAGCGATTGTCTGGAGCGACATTGTTGGTTTTTGCCAATAAACAGGATTTGCCAGGTGCTCTTTCAAAAGATGCCATTCGAGAGGTAAATTACACCGCAGTGATGCACTTAGCAGGGAATTATCTCAGATCACTAAATATCTATTTTCTGATCGATTTTAATGGAAATGCAGATACAAATTGTCCTATCTATATAACTTAGTCCATAAAGAACTTTTTTTAATTAGTAAAAAAATCTTTTTGCCCCATTTCCCACCCAACCATATTCTCTGCATGGACAGGCAGTCACCATCTAAATCCCCCTTTTAATGTGCACACAGTGTGGTTGGCAGATGGAGCACAAAGCACCGCATTGGTGAGCTGAGCCGCACTCATGGTCGGCTCATGTTTGATTCAGGTGAAGGGTGGAATAAGATGGTGGCTCCCTTTGTGCACGAAGGGAAATTTGGGGGGGGGATATCATATTTCATCAGTTTAAATTACACTATTAATTTTATTAAAGGACCATAACATTTTTTGTTTAACCTTTGTTTCCATCTGTCGGGTTTACTCCTCCCTTCCCCCTAAGTAAACTTGACGTGTATCTTTTACAGCTGAGGCAGAGTTAGTAGGGATGCACGTACTCGCCTTGTCTTATCTTCCTTGTATTTGAATCTCAAAAATGAGGTACGATTACAAGGCGGAGATCCAGAATCTCTGCAGAGTGTGACCTTCTGACGCTCGGACTTCTGGAGAACAGTGGACAGTGTCAGCGCTCACCCCGCTACTCTGATCAGTGTCGGAGTTGTAAAATCTAATTAATGTCCTCTCTGCTTATCCCATCTAAATATGAGGGTCTCTCTTTCCATTCTAGCAGAGAGAGACAGTCGCTGACCTGACCGGGCTGCCTTCTTCCCTGGTGTCTATAGATTGAAGATAAACTGGTATGTACTTATAAAGGTATATGCCACTTTATCCTTTCACTAGGGACACCTCATTTTTCACTTGTGCTTCTAAATTAGAAGCATAAGTGGGGGAAAAAAAGTAGACTTCCATCTGAAGTTGTTTTGGCAGAATCAATATGTTTAAAACCAGTTGGATGCTTCTTTAGAAATGGTCAACAAGCTGCTGAAATTGTAATAGCTCTGTGTGCAAGTGTGAGTCCAACTGCCTTTCGGGAATGTTTTTCCCTTTGAGATGACATTAGACAGGCTCTGGTGATTTTGGTTTTTGCCTTCTGGATCAATGGGTGTGTGGAAGGTTTGAATTTGATGGACTACATGTCTCCAAGTCACCCTTATTCACTAACATAATTGCTTGAATATAAAACAATTTTTTTTCCAGAGCAAATAAAAAATTTGTTTTTTTAATTTGTGAAATAGGATTGCAATGGTAAAGAGTGAAGATGTAGAGAAATTGGTGTCTTTCTATCTCTAACAGTTCAAGCCATTGGTGGATTGATATATATTGGGTTGGTACTACCTGTACCCTAACTGATCTCTCTTTCTCTATAGGTACTGGAGCTAGATAACATTAAGTCTCATCATTGGTGTATCCAAGGATGCAGTGCAGTAACTGGAGAAAACCTCCTTACTGGGATAGACTGGTTGTTAGATGATATTTCCAGTCGCATCTTTACCGCAGATTGAAACATACTGGAAGCAGGTGATGAAGGATGGAAGAAGCACCCTGTTTATTTTTTGTTTTATGGTTGGTTAGATTGAAAGTCTAACAGAGCTACCGCCGGTGACACTAACAAAGAGCACAGAAGAGAGGATTTGTAATTTCATCGTAAAACAAACTATCACCGCCATGTGTAAAACTGTGTTCAGAACAAGATGTTTCTGTAACTAACTGGTAGAGGACAGAGTTGTAAGGCCTTTTCTTAACATGTATAATAAAACAAATTCTATAAACGATCTAATAAACATCTGTTTCACAGGGATAAATTACACTTATAAGTCATGCAATTTATACATTGTACAATTGGAACTGCCAGCAAATATAGAGATAACAAAATCTACACTTTACTTCACTTCCTGGTCAGAAGCCTACCTGTTATACATAACCTAGCAGCTAAGGTTTCTGGGATTGCACGCTAAGCATTGTGGGATTACATGCGACTCAATGCTTAGCCATAGTTGTACTTTTTATGTTTTATCTCTATGCCAATGGCACACAAATAGAACCTTCAACTTGCTAGTAACTGTATCAGTGTAATGTTGCCCTCTTTAAAGAGATATCATGTTATATTTACTTGACATGTGCATGTTAAAGTAATCCTAAACTTTAAGCTTGTAATTTGGCCACTTCTCTTAAATGACTTCATTGATACCTATTTGACACCGCACCACTAGCGATATAGGGATTGATGTATTCTTGTAGCTTCATGTACTGGAATGGTTTTGTATAAGGATCGCTCAATGTAAGAAACCTGGATTTAAATACGAAAATATACCTGCAATAATTGAAAACCCATATTGTTTGTGTAATACCGTAAACCTAGATAAATTATTTGGAAACTTTTAAATGTCTTTTTTTAAACTGGTCAAAAATGTGATAGATTAATATGCTTTCTATGTGGACCATTTCATGCCTGTAATTGGTATTCATGTTTGTGAATTATTATATGTTTTCAGCATAATAGCTGGTAGCCAGCTTTGGCTTTCTATCAAATATGTGCGGGGTCTATCTAACACTCCTTATTGACCAAATATTTTATATTTACTTAGTAGGCTCATTTAGCTGCTCATTTTGGGTTTCCAAAACCTGCCCCAAACTGGCAGCCCTATTATTGACAATTCATTTTTTTTTATTATTTCTGTTAAACCAAATTCTTTGATGTTCCAGACACTGTACTGTTACTCTGATTTGAATCAGTGCTTCTACAAATCAAAAATTCTACAGGGCTTTGTATGTGTCATAAGTATCCCATTTATGGTGGATGATTAAATGACAACTGCCAGCAAAAATTCAAGTTGTGTTTAACTGGAAGACTTCATTGGACGTTTGCGCCAAGTCTAGGCATTTTTAATAGACTTTCATGAAATAATACGAATAAAGTGTTCTTTATTGAGCCCTCCCTGTTTGTATAGCACTATCATGGGGCAGACATTTTGTGTCAGATGGGTCAAAGCTCTTTATCTGACCCAAGATTCTAAACAACATGGCTGCCCCCTGATAGAACTATGCAGAACGGAGAGAGTTCAATAAGGTACTTGATTTATATTCCTTTATTAAAGCACTTCAATTTAAAATGCCTAAACTTGATGCAAACTTTCTATGAAATAGAACATATTTTACATTTACCAACTATTGCCTACACGTTTGCAATGGATTTACTTAAACAAGGCCTGGATTTACCATAATTTATTTCATAATATTGTGTCTCTGTGAGAGAGACAGTTAACATAAGTATCACTAAAGGTTTTAAATGTAAACTAATGCAACTTGTATAAATTAAACATCTAATTATTGATTCATTGAACCTTTCGGTTTAATATTCAGATGTCCAATATTGCTGAAAGAGAATATGGGGCAGATAATCTCTTGGTTAGTCATTGGCCTTTCTTGCTCATACCAAATCTGGTAGTTGTACCACCTCTAGATTAGAACATAAAATATACAATTGCTTTCTCCTTTATTCATCCTGCATTTTTATTAGAAAGCAATTGCTATACATATTTTCCATTAAAAATGTGTGTGAAAAAAATGTTTTGTACTTAAATTCAGAGCTGTATGTCAGCTGTTGATGAAAAGAAAAATATGTACAACAATAGTGTAACTGTTAGACAGTGGTATAACGCATACAGGAATGATCCCACTCACAATATTATAAGCAATTCTGTTTGCTCTGAAAGGCAGATCTAAGGAAGGGATTTTTCCAGCTCGAGGCTCTGTCTGGATGGCAAGCACTCTGCCTTAAACGGAGGAGATTGAAAATCCATGTCTCAATCCATAATCCATATTAATAATGGGAATGACAGACTAATTGGCTCTTTATCATCAACGCTATAAATCTGTGTACATTATATGGAGAGGGTTTAATTTCATGACAGCGTGTGGATCTTGAATACACTGAATCCTTCTATATTATCATTATAATTGTCTGTGTATTTTTGAGTCTTCCTCTCAGGGCCGCCATCAGAAATTTCAGGGCCCCTTACATAAAAAAAATTCTGGATTATGAAATACAGCCACCGGATATGTCATGACGTAATTTCCAGCGGCTGTGACTAGAAGCCAGGTCCGCATCCGCTCCCCCCATCCCCCCCTGATTGCGGCCCTGTATATTTGCGTCAGAGCCAATTTATCTGGCTGACCATCACTGGCACTTCAGTAGATACTGCACTGGCAATATCAAGCTGGTGACATTCACCTTTTTTAAATATTACAAATTGTAAATCTTTTGCAGATTAGAGGGGGCTAAAGATGTTGAGAAACCTACTGGGTCTTGCTTATGCCTCTTTATAAGACCAAGAAAGAAATTTACCCATGTTTGAAGGTTACTTCTATGTTTTTTTTTAAAAGGGTCTCGATAATGATTACCTTCTTTCGACAATCCTAGTAATCCAATGGTTTGTGTTACACACATTAAATATATAAATAAATATGTAATATAAATATTTCTGATGTTGTGGCCCCTTTACACATACTGATTCCCAGCCTTGTAGGATAGCGTAGGCCAAATATATAAACTCTGTCCTGTTATAATACTGTGGGGTGGAGGGTTTTTAAACACATCATTATTTATTCTTCCTTTCTGAATAATAAAATTATTTCCTATCCCTATTTTAATACTGTAATATTAGTCTCAATTATTCATTGTTTTCCTAGCTTATCCCAAAATGTCTTCTGTTTCCCCTCCAGTGTTCACCTATCTTTTCCTACATGTATTAGCTGACATTCATATACCCCTAATTATTTCATTTACCACCCACTCAATCCCACCTCCTTCTTTAGTGTGTGACCCCAAAAACATCCATTTTAGATTGTATTAATAAATTTCCCTTTATTTCCCCAACACCACATTCAGACTCAACATCCTGCTTTATATTTTCTGTTGGAGGATAAACATATAGAAATAAAAACAACATGAGGCGAGAAATAAATATAATATATATTAACTGTACATTTATTTAAGGAATTTCACAGAATTAGTCATTTTCTAGTCTCTATATAATGGGAAAGGGAATTTATGGCCCAGCAGGTGCCTGGGTATTATGCCATAAACCAGAAAGCTGGTCAAGCTATGGGCTACCTCTGGACTCACAAAGAGTCATCCTTCAGCACTCAGGAGACGAAAAACCCCCTGTGGGTGAAACCTCTGGGGAACCGTGGCTTGAAGGACTGCCCTTCCCTCTGGGCATTAGGAGGCAGATGAACAGTCTATAATTATATTACAGGTTAACACAACAATTCATTTAAACATTATATAGACCATGGGTGTCCAACTGTGGCCCTCTAGCTAGAATCCAGCTAAAAGTCTACAGTTGGACAGCTCTGATATAAATTGACATTACTTGCAGATGCGTATTTTCTCCCTCCCTTGCCACCCCAGATGTGGCCCTCCCAACGCAGCAAACGCGATAAATACTAGGGCCGCATCTCTCTCCCCCTTAGAACAGACCGACAAAAAGGTACACGAGTCGCTGCGCTTGCAAAATAAATCCCCTGCTAGAACCTCCAAAGCTCAAGGTCAGATTTCGGGTAGTCACGCTCCAAGTCTTCAGACACATCCAAGTCAGGCATAGATACCTATACCAAGGGACCAGGGACGCACGCTGAAGCTCCGTCAGAGCTCCGGATGTGTCTGAGAGGAAATGCAATGTTCATGCAGTTATCATTAGCAGCTGCTTATGACATCATGACCACACTCTTTATGACATTGCTATTGGTATGCACTGGTCTAGGCAGGGCTTAAAGGGACTCAGTCACCTAAACATTATCTGTAAACAATCTATACCTTGTGTGTTAGGTCTTATCATTCAAATACTTTATAGCAGTTTTATTCATACTGCAAATGTTGACAAAAAAAAAAAATCTATATCATCAGTCTCAAAATTTATTCTTCAGTAGGCCACTTCACAAGAAATGTATGTGTGCGTGGGTCACATTAATTTTTCATTGAGAGAAAATGATAAATGATATATCATATTCATTTTTCATACATATATAAAATTCACATTAATGTGCATTGTGTGAGTGTATCAAAGACTCCACAGCAATAAAACGCACACTCACACTGCACATTACTGTATCACAATACGACACACAGCAAAACTCACATTAATTACACATACAATCACACTTCTACAAATACATTCACTGCCACAAATACACACACAGTCACACATACAAACACAGCCACTTATACACAGAAGCACACCTTGACACCCTAATACACAGACACCCTTATATATAAATATACACACACACACACACCCTTACACACATGCACAAACATCCAGACACACTTAAACACGCAGGGACACCCTTCCACACACAGCCACACTCCCTTACACAGATACCTACACACACACACTCCCTTACACAGATACCTACACACATCTCTCCCTTACACAGATACCTACACACACACACACTCCCTTACACAGATACCTACACACACACACTCCCTTACACAGATACCTACACACACACACTCCCTTACACCGATACCTACACACACACACTCCCTTACACAGATACCCACACACATCTCTCCCTTACACAGATACCTACACACACACACACTCCCTTACACAGATACCCACAAACATCTCTCCCTTACACAGATACCTACACACACACACACACACACTCCCTTACACAGATACCTTTGCAATGTGCTGCAGAGTGTGATTAGCATTGATGTGTAATGTGGTGCAGTGTGTCCTAAGGGGTGTGATGATAAATTGGTGTGAGTATATACTGCACATAGGCAGGGAGATTTTAGTCTGTACATTTGGTTAAGGGATTTGGGATGGCAGAGTTCAATGCAAATGATTGCAGGGTGACACTTCAACTACATGCATCACATTGCAGTGGGTGAGATTGTAATATTTTATGGTTTAGTGTGGCATATTTCATGGTTTAAAAGGCATGTATGGCCTAGCAAGTATTAAAAATTATACTGGTGGCAATCCTATGAACAGGACACAACTGGCCTACTGAGATCTTTCAGATAAATCCTTTCTTCTGTTTAACAGAGAGATGGCACACAGGGGCTGATAGATGGGACACAGGCTGGGAGCTGGCACACAGGCTGGGAGCTGGCACACAGGGGATGGGAGCTGTCACACAGGTTGGGAGATGGCACACAAGGGCTGGGAGCCATCACACAGGCTGGGAGATGATACACAGGGACTGGCACTGAGAGATGGCACACAGGGCTGGGAGATTGAACATGGGGCGGACATTGGGAAATGGAACACAGGGACTGGGAGATGGAATACAGGGGCTGGTACTGGGAGATGGCACACGGCTGGCACTGGTAGGATGGTGCACAGGCTGGCACACAGAGACTGAGAGATGAAACATAGCTGCTGTGAGCTGGCACTTGGAGATGGCACATAATGACTTGGAGATAGCACACTGGGACGGAGATGGTACACACGATGGTGGCACAGATGGCAGTGGGAGGCTGGTGGAGCAGATGTCACTGGGAGGCTGGAGATGGCAGTGAGAGACTGGGGACAGTGATGGCACTGTGAGGCTGGCAGGGGCGTGGATGGCACTGGCAGGCTGTTTAGGGGCAGATAACTTATTGGCATGATAAACAAAGTTGATATATTTACTGCTCATTGGCATGATATACAGGGTTGATTTATTTATGTCACTTGGGCCACTTCACCAGAAATGTGTGTGTGTGCGAATGGACCATGTAGACAATTCTACACTATATACAAATGTGTATGTATGTATGTGTGTGTGTATATATTTACCGTATTTGCTCTATTAAAAAAAAAAGTTTTGAAAAAACGACCTCCTCTTGTAATCCAGGTCGTCTTATAGTCATCAAATTCCCGGCAGAAGTGCCAGGCAGCAGCGGAGGATGTCTGCGCGTATCGTGCAGACATCCTCTGGCTGCCCCCACTACCCACCAGGGAGATTTGGACAGCCGGGGGATGTCTGCACGGAATGCACGTATGACGGAAGCCGGGAGGTCACATGACAATGTTAGGGGGAGGGAAGGAGGGGGATTGAGAGACAACATTAGGGGGTGGGAGGGGGAGAGAGAGACAACGTTGGGGGGGGGGGGGAGAGATAACTTTAGGGGAGGGGGAGAGAGACAATGTTGGGGGAAGGGGGGTAGGGGCACCATTGGCACATAAAAGGAAATAAAAACAAGAAATGCATATTTTTATACCTTACTTTTTATTAAATATGAAAAAAGCAATTTACATGTGAATATATAAAAGTTAACCTTTTTTCCTATAGGGTAGTCTTATATTCAGGCTTTTAGTTTTTTTTCCTAAAGGAATGTTCATCGTTTGGGGGTCGCCTTATAATCAGGGTCGTCTTATAGTCATGCAAATACGGTATTAAAAACTGGAATAGACGCGCCAGAGGCGTCACTATGGTGTAGTAACTCAGGGTTTCACCCCCTGGATTTCCTCCAATACCATGCCAAACAGATTCCTTAGTTATGCCAGTCAGATGGCCATTAAATATGTCGTACAGAAGCTCCACAAATTATGCCACAAATCTGGTGGGTGCAATATGACACTCATATTGCACCCACACAATTTGGCATGCTACAGTGATAATTTGCCCCACAGAACATACAGCATCTCTTTTCCAATTAAAATAAACCACTGTCAGATACCAGTTAACAGGGGCGTTGCTAGGTCTCCAAATGATCTGGGGCTAGAGCCCAGATGGGCTCTCACACACAAACACACACCTAAACTCTCTCACACACACACTCTCTCTTTCTCCCGCACACACACCTCTCTCTCTCTCGCACACACTCTCTCTTTCTCCCGCACACACTCTCTCTTTCGCCCGCACACACTCTCTCTCCCGCATACACACACACTCTCTCTCCCGCATACACACACACTCTCTCTCCCGCATACACACACACTCTCTCTCCCGCATACACACACTCTCTCTCCCGCATACACACACACACACACTCTCCCGCATACACACTCACACACTCTCCCGCATACACACACTCTCTCTCCCGCATACACACACTCTCTCTCCCGCATACACTCACTCTCTCTCCCGCATACACACTCACACACTCTCCCGCATACACACTCACACACTCTCCCGCATACACACATACACTCTCCCGCATACACACACACACTCTCCCGTATACACACACACACTCTCCCCATACACACACATTCTCTCCCCCTCACACACATACACACTCTCTTCCCTCACACACTGTCTCTCTCTCACACACACTGTCTCTCTCTCACACACACTGTCTCTCTCTCACACACACTGTCTATCTCTCACACACACACACACTATCAGACACACACAGACACCCACACACACACACAATGTCAGACACACAGACACCCCCACACTCACACTGTCAGACACACACAGACACCCACACTGTCAGACACACACAGACACCCACACTGTCAGACACACACAAACACCCACACTGTCAGACACCCACACTGTCAGACACACACAAACACCCACACTGTCAGACACACACAAACACCCACACTGTCAGACACACACACACACACACACTGTCAGACACACACACACACACACACACTGTCAGACACACACAGACACCCACACTGTCAGACACACACACAGACACCCACACTGTCAGACACCCACAAACACCCACACTGTCAGACACACACAGACACCCACAGACAGCCACACTGTCAGACACACACAGACACCCACACTGTCAGACACACACACTGTCAGACACACACAGACACCCACACTGTCAGACACCCACACTGTCAGACACACACAAACACCCACACTGTCAGACACACACAAACACCCACACTGTCAGACACACACAAACACCCACACTGTCAGACACACACAAACACCCACACTGTCAGACACACACAGACACCCACACTGTCAGACACACACAAACACCCACACTGTCAGACACCCACAAACACTCACACACACAGACATTCACTTTACCTTCTAGGGCACCCACCAGCAACCATCATTGGCTCTTCTGAGCTCTGGGATGTTACGTGAATCCCGGAGCTCTAACCGGACGTCAAGCAGAGGAGGCGGAGCCGGAAGTTCAGTAACATGCGTGCGGTCCAGGAGAAACACAGGACCGCACGCAAGGAGCCGACAACCAAAAATTGCAGCGGCAGTGACGGCGGCATGCCGCTTCTTAAAGTGCCGGCTCTGCTCTCAACCCCGCGAAAGCTTGAGCCTCCAATTTCGGGACCATGTCCCGGAAGGAGGAAGTCTCAGCGTGCGCGGGGGAAAAACATTTACATTGATAGCCCTGGAGTCTCGGGTCTCGAGTCTCCATTCGGGGCTATGGAGGTGGGATTCGGGGCTATAGCCCCAGTAGCCCACCCCTAGCGACGCCTCTGCCAGTTAACATGCCATCGTCACTTTGTCATTAACATATGCAATAGCCAGTTTGCCTATTAAAATATGCCACTGTTTGTCCATTAAATATGCCCCAGTTTGTCTTACAGACAAACTTATAAACAAACACACACATAGAGTCACACGTTAAAAAAAATAAATTACCCAAAAGAAAATCCAAAATGCCCCCTTCTAATTACCCTTTATTTGCTGGGATGTGGATGCAGAGCCGTCTTTAATACTGATTGGACCCTGGGCAAGCATTTGCTTGGGCCCCCTGCACACTGCCCCCCTCCCCGGCATGCAATCACACCCTCCATCGCAATATTACCCCCAACAAACACACACAAAAATAAGCACACACACACAATTGGACTTTTATTGCAGTGTAAAAAATGTGTATATTAAGTGTATAATTGCAGTGCATGAACTGTATATATGGATCAAAATATGTATATATGGCTGCAATATATATGCCATCTTACTATGCAACACTGCACTACAACTACTCATTGCCTAAGTTACAAAAGTATACACATATATTAGAGATCTCTTGAATATGTTCATATATATTTATAAATATCTATACACATCTCTCTCTCTCTCTCTCTCTACTCTCTGCATTTATACTTATATGAACTTCTTAATATTATATTCAACTATTTTGATATGTAATAAAAATGTTATTGAAGAGTTGCATTTCTTGTTTTTATTTTCTGTATCTTTTTTTTTTTTTAAATTATATTTTTTATTGAGTCAAAGTGTCATACAAACAGCAAATATCCAATGTCAAATATTATTGATCAAAAACTGCAAAATGTAGCATGGGACAGGATATATCTATACATAAAACAGTAATTTTAACTTTCTTATGTTAAGAGGTTTAATGTCTGAAGGTCCTAACCAATCGATGGGACAATCTAGCTTAGTTTGGGGGGGGGGGGGGGGGGCGATTTAAATGCACATCTCATACGAGCATCACTGAAAAGGTGTAATATACAGGGATGTACCTGGGCAAAAAAAAAAAACTGTAAACAATAATGCTCACAATTACAGATTGGATATCGGTAACCTTAAACGGTAACCTGTATAGCAGGGTATGGGGTCAACAGTAAATCAAATGTCAGTCTTTTGTAATATAAGAAAAATTTAAAGAGTTAAAAAAAAAATTAAAAAATAAAAAGAATCCAATCTACAAGGTCATAGTATTCAGAGTGGTCGCATCAGTCTCAGATAATACATCCAGATTTTGCTGAGCAGCTCCCGTCCCATTTGATCGGAGGAAGCTTTAGATCACGTAGAAACTTCTCAATATCAGTGGGATGTTCGATGAGCAGGAGTTTCTCATCTTTTGCCACAGACAGGGCATGAGGTAGAGTCCAGCGATATTTTACTTCTAACGCACGAAGGTGTGCTGTCAAGGGGGCCATTGACCTCCTCCATGTCATTGTGGCTGGAGAGAGGTCATCAAAGATAGATAGCGTGGTCCCTTCGTAAGGGAAACTACCTTGTTTGCGGCTCTTAGCCAGGAGCGCAGCCTTAATCAGGTGAGTATGCAGCTTTAGCACAACGTCCCTTGATGCTTCCAATGGGGCTTTTTGGGCTTTGCGTACTCTGAAATAATCCAACACTGTATTCGGTTCTTTGGTCAATTCTGGGAGCACCGATGTAATAAAATTCAGCAGGTATTTCTGGAGAGAGGCGGGCCCAACCTCCTCCGGTATGCCGCGGAATCGTACATTAGAATGCCGTAATTTTGCATCTAGAATGGCGACCTGACGTGAGATAGAGTCCACGCGTTGTATAACGCATGCTGATACGGTAGCATTCTGGGTGCCCTGTTGCTGCGTTGCTGCTTGTGCAGTTTCCAGAGCGGCAACTTTTGCTTGCATTTCAGAGATGTCGCTTTTGACGGCGGTCAGATCTGCTTTCCACATCAAATGGAAGTCCGTGAAAAGCTTCTTGATGTCACCCTTCGTGGAAGGTGCATCATCCGATGGCCGTAGTGCTGTCGAGTGAGAAGGTGTGCTGTCGACCTCAGAATCTTCAGAAGAAGTAGAGTAGGTGTCGTGAGTAAGAGACTGGTGCGACACAGCCAGTGGCAGTTGTGGCCTATGCGGCCTGACCAGAAAGTCAGCAATATCAGGTTTAAGTACCAAAGGAGTTTTTACAACCTTCTTAGTCTTTTTGCCCATGCTGACAGGTGAGTCAAGCTGCCTCTTTTTTACAATTTTGGTGCAACCATCCATATGAAACCTTATTAAACGCTGGGTATACCGAGGAGCTCACGAGGCATGCGACCATTTTCTTCTCCAGTAGGCTCCGCCCCCGCATTTCTTGTTTTTATTCCCTTTTTCTGCACCCAAATTGCACCTAAAGGACTTAACACAGCCCCATAGAGTAGCCACCGCATTTGGCTTGCACTCATATTGCACCCACAGCACATGGCTTGCACTCATATTGCGCCCACACAATTTGGCATGCAACAGTGTCAATTTGCCCCACAGAACATACATGTCACTATGTCCCACTGAACTGCCCCTGCAGAACAAGCCACATTGTCACTTTCCCCAATAGTACATGTTATTTTGCCCCACAGTACATGCCACAGCATCACTTTGCCAATTAAAATGAGCCAATGTCAGGTACCAATTAACACCTGTCATAGTCACTTTGTCATTAACATATGCAATAGCCAGTTTGCCTTAAAATATGCCACAGCCAATTTGCCAATGCCAATATTATTGTGCCATTAGATGCCAGTATTTTTGTGCCATTCAGATGCCAGTAATATTATGCTATTCAGATGCCAGTATTATTGTGCCATTCAGATGCCAGTATTATTGTGCCATTCAGATGCCAAAAATATTGTGCCATTATGATGCCAGTATTATTGTGCTATTCAGATGCCAATAATATTGTGCATTAAGATGCCAGTATTACTGTGCCATTAGATGCCAATATTATTGTGCCATTCAGATGCCAGTATTATTGTGCCATTCAAATGCCAGTAATATTGTGCTATTCAGATGCCAGTATTATTGTGCCATTCCGATGCCAGTGATCTTGTGCCATTCAGATGCCAGTATTATTGTGCCATTACGGTGCAGGTATTGTTGTGCCATTCAGATGTCAGTATTATTGTGCCATTCAGATGCCAGTAATATTGTGCCATTGAGATGCCAGTATCATTATGCCATTCAGATGCCAATAATATTGTGTCATTATGATGCCAGTATTATTGTGGCATTCAGATGCCAATAATATTGTGTCATTAAGATGCCAGTATTACTGTGTATTAGATGCCAGTATTATTGTGGCATTCAGATGCCGGTATTATTGTGCCATTAAGATGCCAGTAATATTGTGCCATTCAGATGCCAGTAATATTCGGCCATTAAGATGCCAGTATTATTGCACCATTCAGATGCCACTAATATTGTGTCATTCAGACTCCAGTATTATTGTGCCATTCAGATGCCAATAATATTGTGCCATTATATGCCAGTATTATTGTGCCATTATGATGCCAATATTATTGTGCCATTCAGATGCCATTAATATTGTGCCATTCAGATGCCAGTATTATTGCCCAATTCAGATGCCAGTATTATTGTGCCATTATGATGCCAGTATTATTGTGGCATTCAGATGCCAATAATATTGTGCCATTAAGATGCCAGTATTACTGTGTATTAGATGCCAGTATTATTGTGCCATTCAGATGCCGGTATTATTGAGCCTTTAAGATGCCAGTAATATTGTGCCATTCAGATGCCAGTAATATTGGGCCATTAAGATGCCAGTATTATTGCACCATTCAGATGCCACTAATATTGTGTCACTCAGACTCCAGTATTATTGTGCCATTCAGATGCCAATAATATTGTGCCATTATATGTCAGTATTATTGTGCCATTATGATGCCAATATTATTGTGCCATTCAGATGCCATTAATATTGTCCCATTCAGATGCCAGTATTATTGCCCCATTCAGATGCTAGTATTATTGTGCCATTATGATGCCAGTATTATTGTGCCATTCAGATGCCAATAATATTGTGCTATTAAGATGCCAGTATTACTGTGCCATTAGATGCCAGTATTATTGTGCCATTAAGATGCCAGTAATATTGTGCTATTAAGATGCCAGTAACATTGTTCCATTTAGATGCCAGTATTATTGTGCCATTAAGATGCCAGTAATATTGTGCCATTCAGATGCCAGTATTATTGTGCCATTGAGATGCCAGTAATATTGTACCATTCAGATGCCAGTAATATTATGCCATTAGGATGCCAGTATTATTGTGCCATTAAGATGCCACAGTTAGGTTTTCTAATAATATATTAAAGTAACTATGCTCCTTATATGCCACCTGCTCCGTATCCCCAGACATCTCCTCCGTGCAGTTTTCCCTCCTGCACGGTGGAGGGAAACACAGTCACAGGATATGACGGGATGTCCGTTGGCAATGTTTTGGGGCTGGTATAATGACGCAATGCTGTGGGGCTGACATAATGACTCAGTGCCGTGGGGCTGGTATAATGAAGCAATGCGATGGGGCTGGTATAATGATGCATGGATATGGGGCTGGTATATTGATGCAATGCTATGGGGTTGGTATACAATTATTTCCAGTGCTGGTTTTTATTCCCTGTCCAGTCCTGCCTATGGACAATGCTCTATAATACTGAAACATTTTGTAGTGTCAGTACGGTGCTATGATGGTTCATGTCCAACCAACCAGTGGACTGAAGCAAATAAATCTCACATGTGTATAATGCAGTAAGGATGCTAAGATAAGGGTCCCACATAAAGATACTTGCCCTGGGTCCCATTAATATTAAAGATGGTCCTGCCATTGAGGACATTTATTGGGGTGAGCCAGGTGAACTCACCCCTTCATTACACTGTGTTATATTGACACTGTAGTATTTGTGTATTTGAGTCAGCATCAGTGCCAGCTGGGTGTAGGCAGGGTGCCTGGGAAGCTTCTTCTTCTTTGACTCTCTTTGTTCCGATGAGTCCTTGGAAGTTGGAGATATCTTCTCTAGCAGTCTTGGTACTTTTGGTTGTGTAAGCAGAAGGCTGCTCTCCTCAGTCTTGAGACTCTTCCTACTGTACATGTAAATGTTATCATACTGTGGGGTGGAGGGTTTTTAAGCACATCATTATTTATTCTTCCTTTCTGAATACTAAAATTATTTCGTATCCCTATTTTAATACTGTAATATTAGTCTCCATTAGTCAGTGTTTTCCTAGCTTATCCCAAAATGTCTTCTGTTTCCCCCTCCAGTGTTCACCTATCTTTTCCTACATGTATTAGCTGACATTCATATGCCCCTAATTATTTAATTTACCACCCACTGAATCCCACCTCCTTCTTTAGTGTGTGACCCCAAAACATCCATTTTAGATTGTATTAATAAATTTCACTTTATTTCCCCAACACCACATTCAGACTCAACATCCTGCTTTATATTTTCTGTTGGAGGATAAACGTATAGAAATAAAAACAACATGAGGCGATAAATAAATATATATTAACTGTATATTTATTTAAGGAATTTCACAGAATTAGTAATTTTCTAGTCTCTATATAATGGGAAAGGGAATTTATGGCCAAGCAGGTGCCTGGGTATTATGCCATAAACCAGAAAGCTGGTCAAGCTATGGGCTACCTCTGGACTCACAAAAAGTCATCCTTCAGCACTCAGGAGAGGAAAAACCCCCTGTGGGGGAAACCTCTGGGGAACCATGGCTTGAAGAACTGCCCTTCCCTCTGGGCATTAAGAGGCAAATGCACAGTCTATAATTATACTACAGATTAACACAACAATTCATTTAAACACTATATAGAACATGGGTGTCCAACTGTGGCCCTCTAGCTAGAATCCAGCTAAAAGTCTACAGTTGGACAGCTCTGATATAAATTGACATTACTTGCAGGGTGCGTATTTTCTCCCTCCCTTGCCACCCCAGATGTGGCCCTCCCGACGCATCAAACGCGATAAATACTAGGGCCGCATCTCTATCCCCCTTAGAACAGACCGACAAAAAGGTACACGAGTCGCTGCGCTTGCAAAATAAATCCCCTGCTAGAACCTCCAAAGCTCAAGGTCAGATTTCGGGTAGTCACGCTCCAAGTCTTCAGACACATCCAAGTCAGGCATAGATACCTATACCAAGGGAACAGGGACGCACGCTGAAGCTCCGTCAGAGCTCCGGATGTGTCTTAGAGGAAAAGCAATGTTCATGCAGTTATCATTAGCAGCTGCTTATGACATCATGACCACACTCTTTATGACATTGCTATTGGTAGGCACTGGTCTAGGCGGTGCTTAAAGGGACTCAGTCACCTAAACATTATCTGTAAACAATCTATACCTTGTGTGTTAGGTCTTATCATTCAAATACTGCATAGCAGTTTTATTCATACTGCAAATGTTGACAAAAAAAAAAAATCTATATCATCAGTCTCCAAATTTATTCTTCAGTAGGCCACTTCACAAGAAATGTATGTGTGCGTGGGTCACATTAATTTTTCATTGAGAGAAAATGATAAATGATATATCATATTCATTTTTCATACATATATAAAATTCACATTAATGTGCATTGTGTGAGTGTATCAAAGACTCCACAGCAATAAAACGCACACTCACACTGCACATTACTGTATCACAATACGACACACAGCAAAACTCACATTAATTACACATACAATCACACTTCTACAAATACATTCACTGCCACAAATACACACACAGTCACACATACAAACACAGCAACTTATACACAGAAGCACACCTTGACACCCTAATACACAGACACCCTTATGTATAAATATACACACACACACACACCCTTACACACATGCACAAACATCCAGACACACTTAAACACGCAGGGACACCCTTCCACACACAGCCACACTCCCTTACACAGATACCTACACACACACACTCCCTTACACAGATACCTACACACATCTCTCCCTTACACAGATACCTACACACACACACACTCCCTTACACAGATACCCACACACATCTCTCCCTTACACAGATACCTACACACACACACACTCCCTTACACAGATACCCACACACATCTCTCCCTTACACAGATACCTACACACACACACACTCCCTTACACAGATATCTACACACACACACACTCCCTTACACCGATACCTTTGCAATGTGCTGCAGAGTGTGATTAGCATTGATGTGTAATGTGGTGCAGTGTGTCCTAAGGGGTGTGATGATAAATTGGTGTGAGTATATACTGCACATAGGCAGGGAGATTTTAGTCTGTACATTTGGTTAAGGGATTTGGGATGGCAGAGTTCAATGCAAATGATTGCAGGGTGACACTTCAACTACATGCATCACATTGCAGTAGGTGAGATTGTAATATTTTATGGTTTAGTGTGGCATATTTCATGGTTTAAAAGGCATGTATGGCCTAGCAAGTATTAAAAATTATACTGGTGGCAATCCTATGAACAGGACGCAACTGGCCTACTGAGATCTTTCAGATAAATCCTTTCTTCTGTTTAACAGAGAGATGGCACACAGGGGCTGATAGATGGCACACAGGCTGGGAGCTGGCACACAGGCTGGGAGCTGGCACACAGGGGATGGGAGCTGTCACACAGGTTGGGAGATGGCACACAAGGGCTGAGAGCTATCACACAAGTTGGGAGATGGCACACAAGGGCTGGGAGCCATCACACAGGCTGGGAGATGATACACAGGGGCTGGCACTGAGAGATGGCACACAGGGCTGGGAGATTGAACATGGGGCGGGCACTGGGAAATGGAACACGGGGACTGGGAGATGGAATACAGGGGCTGGTACTGGGAGATGGCACACGGCTGGCACTGGTAGGATGGTGCACAGGCTGGCACACAGAGACTGAGAGATGAAACATAGCTGCTGTGAGCTGGCACTTGGAGATGGCACATAATGACTTGAAGATAGCACACTGGGACGGAGATGGTACACACGATTTTCCTATAGGGTAGTCTTATATTCAGGCTTTTAGTTTTTTTTCCTAAAGGAATGTTCATCGTTTGGGGGTCGCCTTATAATCAGGGTCGTCTTATAGTCAAGCAAATACGGTATTAAAAACTGGAATAGACGGGGGGGGGGCGGAGCCAGCAGCCCAAGATGGTGGACGCACTTTAACAGAGCTCCGTAGCAACAAATATCCTCCAGCAACAATCGGCTACATACCGCTGCTATGGGTCGCCAAAACCGGCAGAATACCACTGCCAAGGTTGAGAAGAAGAGGCTGGATAACTCGTCACCACCCGCAGCCGCGTTTTTCGGACGAAATCAGAGTGCGGGAGATGCCGTGGGCCTACCTAAAATGGCCGCCAGTCACACACCAAACCTCACTCCACTTTGCACGAAGGCCTCTGATAGCCGAAACACCCCTCCTGAAGACTGGAGGATGGCGTTCAGCATGCTACCAACAAAAAGCGATATTGCTGAGATAGTGGAGAAAGCACTACAGCCCCTCCAAGCTGAACTGTCAGAGATGAAACACGATATGCGACAGATGGAGGGTAAAGTACTTACCCTGGAGGAGGTAATGCCATTAACCTGTGAAACGGTGAACGCACTGAATACACACGTACAGACACAGGAGTTTCAGATCTACTCACTTCAACAACGTGTTGAGATGCTAGAAAATAAAAGCCGACAAAATAATGTCCGCATCCGAGGGGTCCCTGAAGAAGTCGGTGATGAAGACCTACGCGCTACAGTTGAACAGCTATTCGATTCGATCCTGCACAAGTCCCCAGCAAATTCAACCGAAGTGGACACAGTGTTCCGCAGCAGGAGACTGAGAGGTCCGAAAGGGGTCATACCCCGAGATGTGATATGCACCTTACACTATTCTGCTGATCGGGATGCACTTTTGAAGGACTACCGCCATATGCCACCGGTCAAAATCCTGGACAAGGAGATCACGCTTTTTGCCGATCTCTCCCCTACCACATTGCAGGCTCGTAAGGCCCTACGCCCGGTGACTGTGGAACTAAGAGCAGCTGAGATTCCATACACCTGGGGCTTCCCATTTGCCCTACAGGTCCGAAGGAACAACGTATTGCATGTTCTTCGCCACCCAAAGGACTTACCATCTTTCCTCAGCGGGTTGGGCTTACCTAACATACAGGTACCGGAGTGGCAGAAACCTGCTACTTTTCCCGGTCCCCTCTGCGTAAACCCTACAACGTCAGAGACTGGCTAGCCTAGCAACACCTAAGCCGACTACCTGTCATGGTTCGGGACATTCCCACTGGGACGCAAGTTATAATTGGGGTCTATATCCCCAGAGATGGCCTCTACACCTTTAATTATGCTCCAATCTGGACTGTTTAAACACACTGTACATACCCAATTTTTACATATTTTAATAAGCCTCGTCTACATAGTTGAAACAATAGGCACATGTCCAATGTATATTATAGCAGAAGGCACATACCTTACATAGGTTTGTTCTATTCGCTGGGTTTTCTCCCCCCCCCTTTTTTATTAACAAATGGGAAGAGAAAGTTCCAAAGCCATATTCAGTTCTTTGTTGCAGCTGCGGTGCAGCGTTAGTATTGTTATATTACCATGGGGCTGCTGGCTCTGTTTCCCCCACAGAGGAGCTCCACACTACCTTGGTTAGTGGAATTGGAGCTAGGTCAATTTTTTCTGACCGTTACCTCGTTTTTTTATTTTTATTTTTTGTGGCGCTTTCACGCCACAGGTGGCCTGTCCCACCTGGGAGTTCCTCCCTATTCCTTGTCTTTACCTCCTTCTCTGTTATACCCTTTTCTTCCCATCCCCCCCCCCTCCATATATGACTCCCCCCCCACTTACCTATTTTTTCTCCTTTCCCCCCCCCCCCCTTTTTTTTTATTTTTTTTATTATTTTTTTTGGTCTCTCTCTTTTCCCTCCCCCTCTATATAATTTTTTTCATTCCTTTAAGACATAAGCGTTTGTGATAAAAATGTTTTTTTTTTAATTTGTTATGATTCAGATACGATTATCTACAATCTACATGTTTATAATTTCATATTAATATGTAAAACTAATAAAATATGATTTACAAAAAAAAAAAACTGGAATAGACGCGCCAGAGGCGTCACTATGGTGTAGTAACTCAGGGTTTCACCCCCCTGGATTTCCTCCAATACCATGCCAAACAGATTCCTTAGTTATGCCAGTCAGATGGCCCATTAAATATGTCGTACAGAAGCTCCACAAATTATGCCACAAATCTGGTGGGTGCAATATGACACTCATATTGCACCCACACAATTTGGCATGCTACAGTGATAATTTGCCCCACAGAACATACAGCATCTCTTTTCCAATTAAAATAAACCACTGTCAGATACCAGTTAACATGCCACCGTCACTTTGTCATTAACATATGCAATAGCCAGTTTGCCTATTAAAATATGCCACTGTTTGTCCATTAAATATGCCCCAGTTTGTCTTACTGACAAACGTATAAACAAACACACACATAGAGTCACACGTTAAAAAAATAAATTACCCAAAAGAAAATCCAAAATGCCCCCTTCTAATTACCCTTTATTTGCTGGGATGTGGATGCAGAGCCGTCTTTAATACTGATTGGACCCTGGGCAAGCATTTGCTTGGGCCCCCTGCACACTGCCCCCCTCCCCGGCATGCAATCACACCCTCCATCGCAATATTACCCCCAACAAACACACACAAAAATAAGCACACACAAACAATTGGACTTTTATTGCAGTGAGTACTTTTATTGCAGTGTAAAAAATGTGTATATTAAGTGTATAATTGCAGTGCATGAACTGTATATATGGATCAAAATATGTATATATGGCTGCAATATATATGCCATCTTACTATGCAACACTGCACTACAACTACTCATTGCCTAAGTTACAAAAGTATACACATATATTAGAGATCTCTTGAATATGTTCATATATATTTATAAATATCTATACACATCTCTCTCTCTCTCTCTCTACTCTCTGCATTTATACTTATATGAACTTCTTAATATTATATTCAACTATTTTGATATGTAATAAAAATGTTATTGAAGAGTTGCATTTCTTGTTTTTATTTTCTGAATCTTTTTTTTTTTTTTTAATTATATTTTTTATTGAGTCAAAGTGTCATACAAACAGCAAATATCCAATGTCAAATATTATTGATCAAAAACTGCAAAATGTAGCATGGGACAGGATATATCTATACATAAAACAGTAATTTTAACTTTCTTATGTTAAGAGGTTTACTGTCTGAAGGTCCTAACCAATCGATGGGACAATCTAGCTTAGTTTGGGGGGGGGGGGGGGCGATTTAAATGCACATCTCATACGAGCATCACTGAAAAGGTGTAATATACAGGGGAGTACCTGGGCAAAAAAAAAAACTGTAAACAATAATGCTCACAATTACAGATTGGATATCGGTAACCTTAAACGGTAACCTGTATAGCAGGGTATGGGGTCAACAGTAAATCAAATGTCAATCTTTTGTAATATAAGAAAAATTAAAAGAGTTAAAAAAAAACTTAAAAAATAAAAAGAATCCAATCTACAAGGTCATAGTATTCAGAGTGGTCGCATCAGTCTCAGATAATACATCCAGATTTTGCTGAGCAGCTCCCGTCCCATTGAGCGGAGGAAGCTTTAGATCACGTAGAAACTTCTCAATATCAGTGGGATGTTCGATGAGCAGGAGTTTCTCATCTTTTGCCACAGACAGGGCATGAGGTAGAGTCCAGCGATATTTTACTTCTAACGCACGAAGGTGTGCTGTCAAGGGGGCCATTGACCTCCTCCATGTCATTGTGGCTGGAGAGAGGTCATCAAAGATAGATAGCGTGGTCCCTTCGTAAGGGAAACTACCTTGTTTACGGCTCTTAGCCAGGAGCGCAGCCTTAATCAGGTGAGTATGCAGCTTTAGCACAACGTCCCTTGATGCTTCCAATGGGGCTTTTTGGGCTTTGCGTACTCTGAAATAATCCAACACTGTATTCGGTTCTTTGGTCAATTCTGGGAGCACCGATGTAATAAAATTCAGCAGGTATTTCTGGAGAGAGGCGGGCCCAACCTCCTCCGGTATGCCGCGGAATCGTACATTAGAATGCCGTAATTTTGCATCTAGAATGGCGACCTGACGTGAGATAGAGTCCACGCGTTGTATAACGCATGCTGATACGGAAGCATTCTGGGTGCCCTGTTGCTGCGTTGCTGCTTGTGCAGTTTCCAGAGCGGCAACTTTTGCTTGCATTTCAGAGATGTCGCTTTTGACGGCGGTCAGATCTGCTTTCCACATCAAATGGAAGTCCGTGAAAAGCTTCTTGATGTCACCCTTCGTGGAAGGTGCATCATCCGATGGCCGTAGTGCTGTCGAGTGAGAAGGTGTGCTGTCGACCTCAGAATCTTCAGAAGAAGTAGAGTAGGTGTCGTGAGTAAGAGACTGGTGCGACACAGCCAGTGGCAGTTGTGGCCTATGCGGCCTGACCAGAAAGTCAGCAATATCAGGTTTAAGTACCAAAGGAGTTTTTACAACCTTCTTAGTCTTTTTGCCCATGCTGACAGGTGAGTCAAGCTGCCTCTTTTTTACAATTTTGGTGCAACCGTCCATATGAAACCTTATTAAACGCTGGGTATACTGAGGAGCTCACGAGGCATGCGACCATTTTCTTCTCCAGTAGGCTCCGCCCCCGCATTTCATGTTTTTATTCCCTTTTTCTGCACCCAAATTGCACCTAAAGGACTTAACACAGCCCCATAGAGTAGCCACCGCATTTGGCTTGCACTCATATTGCACCCACATCACATGGCTTGCACTCATATTGCGCCCACACAATTTGGCATGCAACAGTGTCAATTTGCCCCACAGAACATACATGTCACTATGTCCCACTGAACTGCCCCTGCAGAACAAGCCACATTGTCACTTTCCCCAATAGTACATGTTATTTTGCCCCACAGTACATGCCACAGCATCACTTTGCCAATTAAAATGAGCCAATGTCAGGTACCAATTAACACCTGTCATAGTCAC
This sequence comes from Pelodytes ibericus, assembly GCA_036172795.1. Classification (NCBI taxonomy): domain Eukaryota; kingdom Metazoa; phylum Chordata; class Amphibia; order Anura; family Pelodytidae; genus Pelodytes; species Pelodytes ibericus. The sequence goes on along the minus strand of CM069863.1, from coordinate 25,262,644 downwards.
TTTGTCATTAACATATGCAATAGCCAGTTTGCCTTAAAATATGCCACAGCCAATTTGCCAATGCCAATATTATTGTGCCATTAGATGCCAGTATTTTTGTGCCATTCAGATGCCAGAAATATTATGCTATTCAGATGCCAGTATTATTGTGCCATTCAGATGCCAGTATTATTGTGCTATTCAGATGCCAGTATTATTGTGCCATTCAGATGCCAAAAATATTGTGCCATTATGATGCCAGTATTATTGTGCTATTCAGATGCCAATAATATTGTGCATTAAGATGCCAGTATTACTGTGCCATTAGATTCCAATATTATTGTGCCATTCAGATGCCAGTATTATTGTGCCATTCAAATGCCAGTAATATTGTGCTATTCAGATGCCAGTATTATTGTGCCATTCCGATGCCAGTGATCTTGTGCCATTCAGATGCCAGTATTATTGTGCCATTACGGTGCAGGTATTGTTGTGCCATTCAGATGTCAGTATTATTGTGCCATTCAGATGCCAGTAATATTGTGCCATTGAGATGCCAGTATCATTATGCCATTCAGATGCCAATAATATTGTGTCATTATGATGCCAGTATTATTGTGGCATTCAGATGCCAATAATATTGTGTCATTAAGATGCCAGTATTACTGTGTATTAGATGCCAGTATTATTGTGGCATTCATATGCCGGTATTATTGTGCCATTAAGATGCCAGTAATATTGTGCCATTCAGATGCCAGTAATATTCGGCCATTAAGATGCCAATATTATTGCACCATTCAGATGCCACTAATATTGTGTCATTCAGACTCCAGTATTATTGTGCTATTCAGATGCCAATAATATTGTGCCATTATATGCCAGTATTATTGTGCCATTATGAAGCCAATATTATTGTGCCATTCAGATGCCATTAATATTGTGCCATTCAGATGCCAGTATTATTGCCCAATTCAGATGCCAGTATTATTGTGCCATTATGATGCCAGTATTATTGTGGCATTCAGATGCCAATAATATTGTGCCATTAAGATGCCAGTATTACTGTGTATTAGATGCCAGTATTATTGTGCCATTCAGATGCCGGTATTATTGAGCCTTTAAGATGCCAGTAATATTGTGCCATTCAGATGCCAGTAATATTGGGCCATTAAGATGCCAGTATTATTGCACCATTCAGATGCCACTAATATTGTGTCACTCAGACTCCAGTATTATATAATGGCACAATATTATTGGCATCTGAATGGCACAATAATACTGGAGTCTGAGTGACACAATATTAGTGGCATCTGAATGGTGCAATAATACTGGCATCTTAATGGCCCAATATTACTGGCATCTGAATGGCACAATATTACTGGCATCTTAAAGGCTCAATAATACCGGCATCTGAATGGCACAATAATACTGGCATCTAATACACAGTAATACTGGCATCTTAATGGCACAATATTATTGGCATCTGAATGCCACAATAATACTGGCATCATAATGGCACAATAATACTGACATATAATGGCACAATATTATTGGCATCTGAATGGCACAATGTCAGTATTATTGTGCCATTATGATGCCAATATTATTGTGCCATTCAGATGCCATTAATATTGTCCCATTCAGATGCCAGTATTATTGCCCCATTCAGATGCCAGTATTATTGTGCCATTATGATGCCAGTATTATTGTGCCATTCAGATGCCAATAATATTGTGCTATTAAGATGCCAGTATTATTGTGCCATTAGATGCCAGTATTATTGTGCCATTAAGATGCCAGTAATATTGTGCTATTAAGATGCCAGTAACATTGTGCCATTTAGATGCCAGTATTATTGTGCCATTAAGATGCCAGTAATATTGTGCCATTCAGATGCCAGTATTATTGTGCCATTGAGATGCCAGTAATATTGTACCATTCAGATGCCAGTAATATTATGCCATTCAGATGCCAGTATTATTGTGCCATTAAGATGCCACAGTTAGGTTTTCTAATAATATATTAAAGTAACTATGCTCCTTATATGGCACCTGCTCCGTGTCCCCAGACATCTCCTCCGTCCAGTCTTCCCTCCTGCACGGTGGAGGGAAACACAGTCACAGGATATGACGGGATGTCCGTTGGCAATGTTTTGGGGCTGGTATAATGACGCAATGCTGTGGGGCTGACATAATGACTCAGTGCCGTGGGGCTGGTATAATGAAGCAATGCGATTGGGCTGGTATAATGATGCATGGCTATGGGGCTGGTATATTGATGCAATGCTATGGGGTTGGTATACAATTATTTCCAGTGCTGGTTTTTATTCCCTGTCCAGTCCTGCCTATGGACAATGCTCTATAATACTGAAACATTTTGTAGTGTCAGTACGGTGCTATGATGGTTCATGTCCAACCAACCAGTGGACTGAAGCAAATAAATCTCACATGTGTATAATGCAGTAAGGATGCTAAGATAAGGGTCCCACATAAAGATACTTGCCCTGGGTCCCATTAATATTAACCCCTTAGTGACCGAGTGCTATGTTGCATTTGACGTGCCTTGAAGACCAGAATTCCATTATTTTTGTCATACGTTTACTGAACTGTGAATTTCTTTCTTTGTGTTCAGTCCACCCACACAAATTATATATCATTTTTTAAAGGACAGATAGGCTTTCATTTGATACTATTATTTTCATCATATGATATCATTTACTATTAAAAAAATAGAAAATATGATGAAAATATGCCATAAAAAACACTTTTTCCAACTTTGACCTGATTTTTTTTTTTACACAATTACAAATGGTAAAAAAGACCCCGTCTATATATTTCTAATATTTGTCCTGAGTTTAGTAATATCAATGTTTCCTTGTTTGTCTATGTTTTATTTCACGTAATAGGTTTTCTAACCATTTTCTTCTACAGTGATTTTTTTAACCCGAACCCTAAATTTACCCCAACTCTAAATTTAATCTAACCCTAAATTGACCCCCACCCCTTAATCTAACCCTTGTAATCATCCGAACCCCCATTTAACCCTAATTATTACCCTATTTGGACCCTAACCCTACATCTAGGTTCAGTAGATCAAGGGTTAGCTTTTTCCATTTATTTATTTATTTATTTAATTAATTTTCTATTTTTAACTGTAATACCGCCTAACTGCCTGTAGGGGCAGTCAAGTAGCGGTTTCAGAGCGACGGAAGAGATTTTTTTTTTCTCTCTTCCGTCGCTCTCCTCTGGGCACGCTGTATCGGAGGAGCATGCTGATCGCGGTGCCCAGGAGGGCACAGATTGTGTTGCATGATGCCTCGATAGAGGCATCATGCAACACTTTAACACACATAGGCAGTGATCAGCTTTCACTGCCTATGTGTGTTAGCGCGCATACGATCACATTCGAGGTGATCGTATGCGCGCGGGGGGTGTCGAGGGGGGGGCTGAAAGCCCTCTCAGATCGGATCCGAAGCAGCCTCTGAGAGTAGCTACAGACATGTAGTGTTGCGCTAATGAGCGCAACACTACATGAAAACGGAGGACGTATATATACGTCCTCATGGTCCTTAAGGACCATGCTTTTCAGGACGTATATATACGTCCACATGCGTTAAGGGGTTAAAGATGGTCCTGCCATTGAGGACATTTATTGGGGTGAGCCAGGTGAACTCACCCCTTCATTACACTGTGTTATATTGACACTGTAGTATTTGTGTATTTGAGTCAGCATCAGTGCCAGCTGGGTGTAGGCAGGGTGCCTGGGAAGCTTCTTCTTCTTTGACTCCCTTTGTTCCGATGAGTCCTTGGAAGTTGGAGATATCTTCTCTAGCAGTCTTGGTACTTTTGGTTGTGTAAGCAGAAGGCTGCTCTCCTCAGTCTTGAGACTCTTCCTACTGTACATGTAAATGTTATCATACTGTGGGGTGGAGGGTTTTTAAGCACATCATTATTTATTCTTCCTTTCTGAATACTAAAATTATTTCGTATCCCTATTTTAATACTGTAATATTAGTCTCCATTAGTCAGTGTTTTCCTAGCTTATCCCAAAATGTCTTCTGTTTCCCCCTCCAGTGTTCACCTATCTTTTCCTACATGTATTAGCTGACATTCATATGCCCCTAATTATTTAATTTACCACCCACTGAATCCCACCTCCTTCTTTAGTGTGTGACCCCAAAACATCCATTTTAGATTGTATTAATAAATTTCCCTTTATTTCCCCAACACCACATTCAGACTCAACATCCTGCTTTATATTTTCTGTTGGAGGATAAACGTATAGAAATAAAAACAACATGAGGCGATAAATAAATATATATTAACTGTATATTTATTTAAGGAATTTCACAGAATTAGTAATTTTCTAGTCTCTATATAATGGGAAAGGGAATTTATGGCCAAGCAGGTGCCTGGGTATTATGCCATAAACCAGAAAGCTGGTCAAGCTATGGGCTACCTCTGGACTCACAAAAAGTCATCCTTCAGCACTCAGGAGAGGAAAAACCCCCTGTGGGGGAAACCTCTGGGGAACCATGGCTTGAAGAACTGCCCTTCCCTCTGGGCATTAAGAGGCAAATGCACAGTCTATAATTATACTACAGATTAACACAACAATTCATTTAAACACTATATAGAACATGGGTGTCCAACTGTGGCCCTCTAGCTAGAATCCAGCTAAAAGTCTACAGTTGGACAGCTCTGATATAAATTGACATTACTTGCAGATGCGTATTTTCTCCCTCCCTTGCCACCCCAGATGTGGCCCTCCCGACGCAGCAAACGCGATAAATACTAGGGCCGCATCTCTCTCCCCTTTAGAACAGACCGACAAAAGGGTACACGAGTCGCTGCGCTTGCAAAATAAATCCCCTGCTAGAACCTCCAAAGCTCAAGGTCAGATTTCGGGTAGTCACGCTCCAAGTCTTCAGACACATCCAAGTCAGGCATAGATACCTATACCAAGGGACCAGGGACGCACGCTGAAGCTCCGTCAGAGCTCCGGATGTGTCTGAGAGGAAAAGCAATGTTCATGCAGTTATCATTAGCAGCTGCTTATGACATCATGACCACTCTCTTTATGACATTGCTATTGGTAGGCACTGGTCTAGGCGGTGCTTAAAGGGACTCAGTCACCTAAACATTATCTGTAAACAATCTATACCTTGTGTGTTAGGTCTTATCATTCAAATACTTCATAGCAGTTTTATTCATACTGCAAATGTTGACAAAAAAAAAAAATCTATATCATCAGTCTCCAAATTTATTCTTCAGTAGGCCACTTCACAAGAAATGTATGTGTGCGTGGGTCACATTCATTTTTCATTGAGAGAAAATGATAAATGATATATCATATTCATTTTTCATACATATATAAAATTCACATTAATGTGCATTGTGTGAGTGTATCAAAGACTCCACAGCAATAAAACGCACACTCACACTGCACATTACTGTATCACCATACGACACACAGCAAAACTCACATTAATTACACATACAATCACACTTCTACAAATACATTCACTGCCACAAATACACACACAGTCACACATACAAACACAGCAACTTATACACAGAAGCACACCTTGACACCCTAATACGCAGACACCCTTATGTATAAATATACACACACACACACATCCTTACACACATGCACAAACATCCAGACACACTTAAACACGCAGGGACACCCTTCCACACACAGCCACACTCCTTACACAGATACCTACACACACACACTCCCTTACACAGATACCTACACACATCTCTCCCTTACACAGATACCTACACACATCTCTCCCTTACACAGATACCTACACACACACACTCCCTTACACCGATACCTACACACACACACTCCCTTACACAGATACCCACACACATCTCTCCCTTACACAGATACCTACACACACACACACTCCCTTACACAGATACCTACACACACACACACACACTCCCTTACACCGATACCTTTGCAATGTGCTGCAGAGTGTGATTAGCATTGATGTGTAATGTGGTGCAGTGTGTCCTAAGGGGTGTGATGATAAATTGGTGTGAGTATATACTGCACATAGGCAGGGAGATTTTAGTCTGTACATTTGGTTAAGGGATTTGGGATGGCAGAGTTCAATGCAAATGATTGCAGGGTGACACTTCAACTACATGCATCACATTGCAGTAGGTGAGATTGTAATATTTTATGGTTTAGTGTGGCATATTTCATGGTTTAAAAGGCATGTATGGCCTAGCAAGTATTAAAAATTATACTGGTGGCAATCCTATGAACAGGACGCAACTGGCCTACTGAGATCTTTCAGACAAATCCTTTCTTCTGTTTAACAGAGAGATGGCACACAGGGGCTGATAGATGGCACACAGGCTGGGAGCTGGCACACAGGCTGGGAGCTGGCACACAGGGGATGGGAGCTGTCACACAGGTTGGGAGATGGCACACAAGGGCTGAGAGCTATCACACAGGTTGGGAGATGGCACACAAGGGCTGGGAGCCATCACACAGGCTGGGAGATGATACACAGGGGCTGGCACTGAGAGATGGCACACAGGGCTGGGAGATTGAACATGGGGCGGGCACTGGGAAATGGAACACGGGGACTGGGAGATGGAATACAGGGGCTGGTACTGGGAGATGGCACACGGCTGGCACTGGTAGGATGGTGCACAGGCTGGCACACAGAGACTGAGAGATGAAACATAGCTGCTGTGAGCTGGCACTTGGAGATGGCACATAATGACTTGAAGATAGCACACTGGGACGGAGATGGTACACACGATGGTGGCACAGATGGCAGTGGGAGGCTGGTGGAGCAGATGTCACTGGGAGGCTGGAGATGGCAGTGAGAGACTGGGGACAGTGATGGGACTGTGAGGCTGGCCGGGGGGCGTTGATGGCACTGGCAGGCTGTTTGGGGGAAGATAACTTATTGGCATGATAAACAAAGTTGATATATTTACTGCTCATTGGCATGATATACAGGGTTGATTTATTTATGTCACTTGGGCCACTTCACCAGAAATGTGTGTGTGTGCGAATGGACCATGTAGACAATTCTACACTATATACAAATGTGTATGTATGTATGTGTGTGTGTATATATTTACCGTATTTGCTCGATTAAAAAAAAAGTTTTGAAAAAACGACCTCCTCTTGTAATCCAGGTCGTCTTATAGTCATCAAATTCCCGGCAGAAGTGTCAGGCAGCAGCGGAGGATTTCGGCGCGTATCGTGCAGACATCCTCTGGCTGCCCCCACTACCCACCAGGGAGATTTGTACAGCCGGGGGATGTCTGCACGGAATGAACGTATGACGGAAGCCGGGAGGTCACATGACAATGTTAGGGGGAGGGAAGGAGGGGGATTGAGAGACAACATTAGGGGGTGGGAGGCGGAGAGAGAGACAACGTTGGGGGGGAGAGATAACTTTAGGGGAGGGGGAGAGAGACAATGTTGGGGGAAGGGGGGTAGGGGCACCATTGGCACATAAAAGGAAATAAAAACAAGAAATGCATTTTTTTATACCTTACTTTTTATTAAATATGAAAAAAGCAATTTACATGTGAATATATAAAAGTTAACCTTTTTTCCTATAGGGTAGTCTTATATTCAGGCTTTTAGTTTTTTTCCTAAAGGAATGTTCATCGTTTGGGGGTCGCCTTATAATCAGGGTCGTCTTATAGTCAAGCAAATACGGTATTAAAAACTGGAATAGACGCGCCAGAGGCGTCACTATGGTGTAGTAACTCAGGGTTTCACCCCCTGGATTTCCTCCAATACCATGCCAAACAGATTCCTTAGTTATGCCAGTCAGATGGCCCATTAAATATGTCGTACAGAAGCTCCACAAATTATGCCACAAATCTGGTGGGTGCAATATGACACTCATATTGCACCCACACAATTTGGCATGCTACAGTGATACTTTGCCCCACAGAACATACAGCATCTCTTTTCCAATTAAAATAAACCACTGTCAGATACCAGTTAACATGCCACCGTCACTTTGTCATTAACATATGCAATAGCCAGTTTGCCTATTAAAATATGCCACTGTTTGTCCATTAAATATGCCCCAGTTTGTCTTACTGACAAACTTATAAACAAACACACACATAGAGTCACACGTTAAAAAAAATAAATTACCCAAAAGAAAATCCAAAATGCCCCCTACCCTTCTAATTACCTTTTATTTGCTGGGATGTGGATGCAGAGCCGTCTTTAATACTGATTGGACCCTGGGCAAGCATTTGCTTGGGCCCCCTGCACACTGCCCCCCTCCCCGGCATGCAATCACACCCTCCATCGCAATATTACCCCCAACAAACACACACAAAAATAAGCACACACACACACACACACACACAATTGGACTTTCATTGCAGTGAGTACTTTTATTGCAGTGTAAAAAATGTGTATATTAAGTGTATAATTGCAGTGCATGAACTGTATATATGGATCAAAATATGTATATATGGCTGCAATATATATGCCATCTTACTATGCAACACTGCACTACAACTACTCATTGCCTAAGTTACAAAAGTATACACATATATTAGAGATCTCTTGAATATGTTCATATATATTTATAAATATCTATACACTCTCTCTCTCTCTCTCTCTCTCTCTACTCTCTGCATTTATACTTATATGAACTTCTTAATATTATATTCAACTATTTTGATATGTAATAAAAATGTTATTGAAGAGTTGCATTTCTTGTTTTTATTTTCTGTATCTTTTTTTTTTTTTAAATTATATTTTTTATTGAGTCAAAGTGTCATACAAACAGCAAATATCCAATGTCAAATATTATTGATCAAAAACTGCAAAATGTAGCATGGGACAGGATATATCTATACATAAAACAGTAATTTTAACTTTCTTATGTTAAGAGGTTTAAAGTCTGAAGGTCCTAACCAATCGATGGGACAATCTAGCTTAGTTTGGGGGGGGGCGATTTAAATGCACATCTCATACGAGCATCACTGAAAAGGTGTAATATACAGGGGAGTACCTGGGCAAAAAAAAAAACTGTAAACAATAATGCTCACAATTACAGATTGGATATCGGTAACCTTAAACGGTAACCTGTATAGCAGGGTATGGGGTCAACAGTAAATCAAATGTCAATCTTTTGTAATATAAGAAAAATTTAAAGAGTTAAAAAAAAAATTAAAAAATAAAAAGAATCCAATCTACAAGGTCATAGTATTCAGAGTGGTCGCATCAGTCTCAGATAATACATCCAGATTTTGCTGAGCAGCTCCCGTCCCATTGAGCGGAGGAAGCTTTAGATCACGTAGAAACTTCTCAATATCAGTGGGATGTTCGATGAGCAGGAGTTTCTCATCTTTTGCCACAGACAGGGCATGAGGTAGAGTCCAGCGATATTTTACTTCTAACGCACGAAGGTGTGCTGTCAAGGGGGCCATTGACCTCCTCCATGTCATTGTGGCTGGAGAGAGGTCATCAAAGATAGATAGCGTGGTCCCTTCGTAAGGGAAACTACCTTGTTTGCGGCTCTTAGCCAGGAGCGCAGCCTTAATCAGTTGAGTATGCAGCTTTAGCACAACGTCCCTTGATGCTTCCAATGGGGCTTTTTGGGCTTTGCGTACTCTGAAATAATCCAACACTGTATTCGGTTCTTTGGTCAATTCTGGGAGCACCGATGTAATAAAATTCAGCAGGTATTTCTGGAGAGAGGCGGGCCCAACCTCCTCCGGTATGCCGCGGAATCGTACATTAGAATGCCGTAATTTTGCATCTAGAATGGCGACCTGACGTGAGATAGAGTCCACGCGTTGTATAACGCATGCTGATACGGTAGCATTCTGGGTGCCCTGTTGCTGCGTTGCTGCTTGTGCAGTTTCCAGAGCGGCAACTTTTGCTTGCATTTCAGAGATGTCGCTTTTGACGGCGGTCAGATCTGCTTTCCACATCAAATGGAAGTCCGTGAAAAGCTTCTTGATGTCACCCTTCGTGGAAGGTGCATCATCCGATGGCCGTAGTGCTGTCGAGTGAGAAGGTGTGCTGTCATAGTAACATAGTAACATAGTAATTTAGGTTGAAAAAAGACACAAGTCCATCAAGTTCAACCCTTCTACCTATCATTACAGCTTTTGATCCAAAAGAAGGCAAAAAACCCCTAAGGAAGCTATTTCGAATTTTGCCTCCTGGGGGAAAAAATTCCTTCTTGACTCCAAGAGGCAATCAGATTTCTCCTTGGATCAATAAGCTCTTTTATTAATGCTTATTCTATTATTAATAGCCCTGTATGTTCTGCTTTCCTAAAAAAACATCCAAACCATTTTTAAATGCATCTATTGTGGTTGCTAGCACTACCTCTCTTGGCAGTGAGTTCCATAACTTTATTGTCCTAACCGTAAAGAATCCCTTCCTTTGCTGTCTATGAAATCTTTGCTCTTCCAGTCTGAGGGGGTGACCTCTTGTTCTTTGTACCTTTCTGTTAATGAACAGGTCACTGGAGAGCTCTTTATATTGGCCCTGCAAATATTTATATAATGTTATCATATCCCCTCTGAGACGCCTTTTTTCTAACGTATATAAATTCAATTTTTTAAGTCTCTCTTCATAACTAAGATCCTCCAAACCCCTTATTAATTTTGTAGCTCTCCTTTGCACTTTTTCTAGTTCCTTAATATCCTTTTTAAGGACTGGTGCCCAGAACTGTACTGCATATTCAAGGTGAGGTCTTACCATTGATTTGTAAAGAGGCAAGATGATATCCTCCTCCCGTGAATCTATACCTCGTTTTATACATGCCAATATCTTATTGGCCCTTGCAGCTGCTGACTGGCATTGGGCACTGTTGCCAAGTTTGTTGTCTATAATTATTCCTAAATCCTTTTCATTAGTAGTTTTTCCCAGGGAAAAACCATTTAACGTATATGTTGCTTTGTTATTATTTTTCCCATAATGCATAACTTTACATTTGTCTATATTGAACCTCATTTGCCACTTTACTGCCCAGTCCCCCACTCTGTCCAAATCTTCCTGTAAAGAAAAAACATCAAGATTAGTCTTTATTGCCTTACCTAATTTAGTGTCGTCCGCAAACACGGAGACATGGCTCTCAGCACAATGTGGCAGATCATTAATAAACAAATTAAAAAGAAGAGGGCCCAAAACAGACCCCTGAGGTACTCCGCTTAATACCCTTGTCCAATTTGAGAATTTTCCATTTACAACAACCCTTTGTGTTCTATCTTTTAGCCAATTTTCAATCCACATACACACATTTGCCCCCAAACCTATTTCTCTCAATTTGTAGAGTAACCTTTTGTGTGGAACTGTATCAAATGCTTTCGCAAAATCCAAATAGATCACATCAACTGCCACGCCTAGATCTATATTTTTACTGACTTCTTCATAGAATGTTATTAAGTTTGTTTGACAAGACCTGTCTTTCACAAAACCATGTTGACTTTTACTAATTATATTCTGGTTCAAGATGTATTCTTGAGTGTATACCTTTAGCAATCCTTCAAATAGTTTCCCCACTACAGATGTCAAGCTCACTGGCCTATAATTACCTGGCAGAGATTTTGATCCCTTTTTAAATATTGGAATGACATCCGCCTTTCGCCAGTCTGTTGGCACTGTACCTGAACTGAATGAATCCCTAAAGATCATGAATAGTGGCCTGGCCAGAATTATGCTTAACTCTCTAAGTACCCTTGGGTGTATACCATCTGGTCCTGGGGCCTTGTCTATCTTAACAGAGTGTAATTGCTTAAGCACTTTTTCCTGTGTCAGCCAATCCCATGTTTGCGGCGAATGTCCCATAACTTCCTGTAGCAGGGGCTCGTCCATCTGCTCTTCCTTAGTATAAACAGAAGAAAAAAAAGTATTTAAAATGTCTGCTTTCTCTCTGTCCTCACTTACCAAATTTCCCATTTGGGATAACAAGGGCCCAACATTTTCCCTCTTTAGCTTTTTTCCATTTATATATTTATAAAACATTTTGGGGTTAGTTTTACTCTCCTTGGCAACCCTTTTCTCATTTTCCAATTTAGCCATTTTAATTGCCTTTTTGCAGGCTTTGTTGGCCTCTTTGTACTCTATAAATGATAATGCTGATCCCGTGTTTTTATAATGTTTGAATGCCATTTTCTTGTTTTGTACTTCCTGTTTCACGTTACCTGTAAGCCACATTGGTTTTGATTTGTGTCTTTTGCATTTGTTTCCCAAAGGTATATATTGGGATGTGTACTTTTGTAATGTGTGCTTAAAGGCATTCCACTTGTCTTCTGTGTTTAGTCCAGAAAACAATCGTTCCCAGTCTAAATGTTCAATCGATGCCCTTAGTCCATCAAAGTTAGCCCTTCTAAAATTAAGTGTTTTGGTGGCGTATTTACCAATTTGCTTTTTTGCATTAATCTCAAATGAGACCATATTATGGTCACTATTCCCCAAGTGTTCTCTTATTTGGATGTTTGAGATAAGCTCCTCATTGTTTGTTATTACCAAATCCAGACAGGCATCCATTCTAGTTGGGGTGTCTACTAATTGTGCATAAATTTGTTATTAAGCAGGTCCAGAAACTTGCTGCCCCTAGCTGAACTAGTTGTGCCACACTTCCAATCTATATCTGGGTAATTAAAATCTCCCATGATTAGAACTTCATTCATATTTGTAGCCTTTTCAATTTGTAATAAAAGCTGATCTTCTCCATCAATGCTAATATTTGGTGGCTTGTAGCATACACCTACAAGTAATGTGCGATTCTTTTTAGCATCTAAGCTAATCTCCACCCACAGTGTCTCCACATCAGTTCCAGTTACATCATGTACACCTTCTTTAATACTGGGATTTAATTTAGGATTTACATACAGACAAATCCCTCCCCCTTTTCTATTTACTCTGTCCTTTCTAAAAAGTGAGTAACCTTGTAAATTAACTGACCAGTCGTGGGTCTCATCCCACCACGTTTCTGTGATTCCGATTAAATCATACTGTTCAGCACTTACCAGTATCTCCAGCTCACCCATTTTGTTTGTCAAGCTTCTTGCATTTGCTAAAAGACATTTGAGATTACTACCCATTTTCTGTTTAGTTGACAAACACTTAATGTGTGCAGGTTTAATTATATGGACCTCCCTTTGGTCTATGTTAACCCCACCACTGCTTTCCTCCTCTCCCATAGCTAGACCCACCTTCCAATCTACCCTAGCTACCATTGCTTCTTTTTGATCTTGACCCTCCCCCCCAGAGCTTAGTTTAAAAGCTCATCTAATCCTATAGCCATCCTCGCCCCTAATACTGCAGCCCCCTCATCATTGAGGTGCAGCCCATCCCGTCCAAAGAGTCTGTAGCCGACTGCAAAGTCTGCCCAGTGCTCCAAGAACCCAAATCCCTCTTGCTTGCACCACCTTCGCAACCACGCATTAATCTCCCTAAGCTCCCGCTGTCTCCCTGACGTAGCGCGTGGTACTGGTAATATTTCCGAGAATATTACCTTGGAGGTCCTTTCCTTTAGCTTCTTTCCTAGTTCCCTAAAATCATTTTTAAGGACCCCCCACCTACCATTTACTTTGTCATTAGTACCAATGTGTACTATGACCGCTGGATCATGCCCAGCCCCTCCCAATAATCTGCCTACCCGTTCCGCAACATGCCGAACCCGAGCACCCGGGAGACAACATACAGTTCGGCATTCGGGGTCCTGGCGACAGATTACCCTATCTACCTTCCTAATAATAGAATCCCCTACCACCACAACCTGTCTAGCCTTCCTAGTGTCCTGGCTCTTAACTGCGCTGGAGAGGCTACTCACCTGGCTGCTAGGAGAGTCCGCCTGCCCCAGAAATGCCTCTTCTGAGCTAATCCCCCCAGCATCCTCACACAAGCTGGCAAACATGTTGGGGTGAACCAGCTCAGAACAAGCCTCCCTAGCTCTCCGACCCCTACTGCCCCTTACACAACTAACCCAGCTGTCGACCTCAGAATCTTCAGAAGAAGTAGAGTAGGTGTCGTGAGTAAGAGACTGGTGCGACACAGCCAGTGGCAGTTGTGGCCTATGCGGCCTGACCAGAAAGTCAGCAATATCAGGTTTAAGTACCAAAGGAGTTTTTACAACCTTCTTAGTCTTTTTGCCCATGCTGACAGGTGAGTCAAGCTGCCTCTTTTTTACAATTTTGGTGCAACCATCCATATGAAACCTTATTATTAAACGCTGGGTATACCGAGGAGCTCACGAGGCATGCGACCATTTTCTTCTCCAGTAGGCTCCGCCCCCGCATTTCTTGTTTTTATTCCCTTTTTCTGCACCCAAATTGCACCTAAAGGACTTAACACAGCCCCATAGAGTAGCCACCGCATTTGGCTTGCACTCATATTGCACCCACAGCACATGGCTTGCACTCATATTGCGCCCACACAATTTGGCATGCAACAGTGTCAATTTGCCCCACAGAACATACATGTCACTATGTCCCACTGAACTGCCCCTGCAGAACAAGCCACATTGTCACTTTCCCCAATAGTACATGTTATTTTGCCCCACAGTACATGCCACAGCATCACTTTGCCAATTAAAATGAGCCAATGTCAGGTACCAATTAACACCTGTCATAGTCACTTTGTCATTAACATATGCAATAGCCAGTTTGCCTTAAAATATGCCACAGCCAATTTGCCAATGCCAATATTATTGTGCCATTAGATGCCAGTATTTTTGTGCCATTCAGATGCCAGTAATATTATGCTATTCAGATGCCAGTATTATTGTGCCATTCAGATGCCAGTATTATTGTGCCATTCAGATGCCAAAAATATTGTGCCATTATGATGCCAGTATTATTGTGCTATTCAGATGCCAATAATATTGTGCATTAAGATGCCAGTATTACTGTGCCATTAGATGCCAATATTATTGTGCCATTCAGATGCCAGTATTATTGTGCCATTCAAATGCCAGTAATATTGTGCTATTCAGATGCCAGTATTATTGTGCCATTCAGATGCCAGTATTATTGTGCCATTACGGTGCAGGTATTGTTGTGCCATTCAGATGTCAGTATTATTGTGCCATTCAGATGCCAGTAATATTGTGCCATTGAGATGCCAGTATCATTATGCCATTCAGATGCCAATAATATTGTGTCATTATGATGCCAGTATTATTGTGGCATTCAGATGCCAATAATATTGTGTCATTAAGATGCCAGTATTACTGTGTATTAGATGCCAGTATTATTGTGGCATTCAGATGCCGGTATTATTGTGCCATTAAGATGCCAGTAATATTGTGCCATTCAGATGCCAGTAATATTCGGCCATTAAGATGCCAGTATTATTGCACCATTCAGATGCCACTAATATTGTGTCATTCAGACTCCAGTATTATTGTGCCATTCACATGCCAATAATATTGTGCCATTATATGCCAGTATTATTGTGCCATTATGATGCCAATATTATTGTGCCATTCAGATGCCATTAATATTGTGCCATTATGATGCCAGTATTATTGTGCTATTCAGATGCCAATAATATTGTGCATTAAGATGCCAGTATTACTGTGCCATTAGATGCCAATATTATTGTGCCATTCAGATGCCAGTATTATTGTGCCATTCAAATGCCAGTAATATTGTGCTATTCAGATGCCAGTATTATTGTGCCATTCCGATGCCAGTGATCTTGTGCCATTCAGATGCCAGTATTATTGTGCCATTACGGTGCAGGTATTGTTGTGCCATTCAGATGTCAGTATTATTGTGCCATTCAGATGCCAGTAATATTGTGCCATTGAGATGCCAGTATCATTATGCCATTCAGATGCCAATAATATTGTGTCATTATGATGCTAGTATTATTGTTGCATTCAGATGCCAATAATATTGTGTCATTAAGATGCCAGTATTACTGTGTATTAGATGCCAGTATTATTGTGGCATTCAGATGCCGGTATTATTGTGCCATTAAGATGCCAGTAATATTGTGCCATTCAGATGCCAGTAATATTCGGCCATTAAGATGCCAATATTATTGCACCATTCAGATGCCACTAATATTGTGTCATTCAGACTCCAGTATTATTGTGCCATTCAGATGCCAATAATATTGTGCCATTATATGCCAGTATTATTGTGCCATTATGATGCCAATATTATTGTGCCATTCAGATGCCATTAATATTGTGCCATTCAGATGCCAGTATTATTGCCCAATTCAGATGCCAGTATTATTGTGCCATTATGATGCCAGTATTATTGTGGCATTCAGATGCCAATAATATTGTGCCATTAAGATGCCAGTATTACTGTGTATTAGATGCCAGTATTATTGTGCCATTCAGATGCCGGTATTATTGAGCCTTTAAGATGCCAGTAATATTGTGCCATTCAGATGCCAGTAATATTGGGCCATTAAGATGCCAGTATTATTGCACCATTCAGATGCCACTAATATTGTGTCACTCAGACTCCAGTATTATTGTGCCATTCAGATGCCAATAATATTGTGCCATTATATGTCAGTATTATTGTGCCATTATGATGCCAATATTATTGTGCCATTCAGATGCCATTAATATTGTCCCATTCAGATGCCAGTATTATTGCCCCATTCAGATGCCAGTATTATTGTGCCATTATGATGCCAGTATTATTGTGCCATTCAGATGCCAATAATATTGTGCTATTAAGATGCCAGTATTACTGTGCCATTAGATGCCAGTATTATTGTGCCATTAAGATGCCAGTAATATTGTGCTATTAAGATGCCAGTAACATTGTGCCATTTAGATGCCAGTATTATTGTGCCATTAAGATGCCAGTAATATTGTGCCATTCAGATGCCAGTATTATTGTGCCATTGAGATGCCAGTAATATTGTACCATTCAGATGCCAGTAATATTATGCCATTCAGATGCCAGTATTATTGTGCCATTAAGATGCCACAGTTAGGTTTTCTAATAATATATTAAAGTAACTATGCTCCTTATATGCCACCTGCTCCGTATCCCCAGACATCTCCTCCGTGCAGTCTTCCCTCCGGCACGGTGGAGGGAAACACAGTCACAGGATATGACGGGATGTCCGTTGGCAATGTTTTGGGGCTGGTATAATGACGCAATGCTGTGGGGCTGACATAATGACTCAGTGCCGTGGGGCTGGTATAATGAAGCAATGCGATGGGGCTGGTATAATGATGCATGGCTATGGGGCTGGTATATTGATGCAATGCTATGGGGTTGGTATACAATTATTTCCAGTGCTGGTTTTTATTCCCTGTCCAGTCCTGCCTATGGACAATGCTCTATAATACTGAAACATTTTGTAGTGTCAGTACGGTGCTATGATGGTTCATGTCCAACCAACCAGTGGACTGAAGCAAATAAATATCACATGTGTATAATGCAGTAAGGATGCTAAGATAAGGGTCCCACATAAAGATACTTGCCCTGGGTCCCAATAATATTAAAGATGGTCCTGCCATTGAGGACATTTATTGGGGTGAGCCAGGTGAACTCACCCCTTCATTACACTGTGTTATATTGACACTGTAGTATTTGTGTATTTGAGTCAGCATCAGTGCCAGCTGGGTGTAGGCAGGGTGCCTGGGAAGCTTCTTCTTCTTTGACTCCCTTTGTTCCGCTGAGTCCTTGGAAGTTGGAGATATCTTCTCTAGCAGTCTTGGTACTTTTGGTTGTGTAAGCAGAAGGCTGCTCTCCTCAGTCTTGAGACTCTTCCTACTGTACATGTAAATGTTATCATACTGTGGGGTGGAGGGTTTTTAAGCACATCATTATTTATTCTTCCTTTCTGAATACTAAAATTATTTCGTATCCCTATTTTAATACTGTAATATTAGTCTCCATTAGTCAGTGTTTTCCTAGCTTATCCCAAAATGTCTTCTGTTTCCCCCTCCAGTGTTCACCTATCTTTTCCTACATATATTAGCTGACATTCATATGCCCCTAATTATTTAATTTACCACCCACTGAATCCCACCTCCTTCTTTAGTGTGTGACCCCAAAACATCCATTTTAGATTGTATTAATAAATTTCCCTTTATTTCCCCAACACCACATTCAGACTCAACATCCTGCTTTATATTTTCTGTTGGAGGATAAACGTATAGAAATAAAAACAACATGAGGCGATAAATAAATATATATATTAACTGTACATTTATTTAAGGAATTTCACAGAATTAGTCATTTTCTAGTCTCTTTATAATGGGAAAGGGAATTTATGGCCAAGCAGGTGCCTGGGTATTATGCCATAAACCAGAAAGCTGGTCAAGCTATGGGCTACCTCTGGACTCACAAAAAGTCATCCTTCAGCACTCAGGAGAGGAAAAACCCCCTGTGGGGGAAACCTCTGGGGAACCATGGCTTGAAGAACTGCCCTTCCCTCTGGGCATTAAGAGGCAAATGCACAGTCTATAATTATACTACAGATTAACACAACAATTCATTTAAACACTATATAGAACATGGGTGTCCAACTGTGGCCCTCTAGCTAGAATCCAGCTAAAAGTCTACAGTTGGACAGCTCTGATATAAATTGACATTACTTGCAGATGCGTATTTTCTCCCTCCCTTGCCACCCCAGATGTGGCCCTCCCGACGCAGCAAACGCGATAAATACTAGGGCCGCATCTCTCTCCCCCTTAGAACAGACCGACAAAAGGGTACACGAGTCGCTGCGCTTGCAAAATAAATCCCCTGCTAGAACCTCCAAAGCTCAAGGTCAGATTTCGGGTAGTCACGCTCCAAGTCTTCAGACACATCCAAGTCAGGCATAGATACCTATACCAAGGGACCAGGGACGCACGCTGAAGCTCCGTCAGAGCTCCGGATGTGTCTGAGAGGAAAAGCAATGTTCATGCAGTTATCATTAGCAGCTGCTTATGACATCATGACCACACTCTTTATGACATTGCTATTGGTATGCACTGGTCTAGGCGGTGCTTAAAGGGACTCAGTCACCTAAACATTATCTGTAAACAATCTATACCTTGTGTGTTAGGTCTTATCATTCAAATACTTCATAGCAGTTTTATTCATACTGCAAATGTTGACAAAAAAAAAAAAATCTATATCATCAGTCTCCAAATTTATTCTTCAGTAGGCCACTTCACAAGAAATGTATGTGTGCGTGGGTCACATTCATTTTTCATTGAGAGAAAATGATAAATGATATATCATATTCATTTTTCATACATATATAAAATTCACATTAATGTGCATTGTGTGAGTGTATCAAAGACTCCACAGCAATAAAACGCACACTCACACTGCACATTACTGTATCACAATACGACACACAGCAAAACTCACATTAATTACACACACTTCTACAAATACATTCACTGCCACAAATACACACACAGTGACACATACAAACACAGCCACTTATACACAGAAGCACACCTTGACACCCTAATACACAGACACCCTTATAAATAAATATACACACACACACACCCTTACACACATGCACAAACATCCAGACACACTTAAACACGCAGGGACACCCTTCCACACACAGCCACACTCCCTTACACAGATACCTACACACACACACTCCCTTACACAGATACCTACACACATCTCTCCCTTACACAGATACCTACACACACACACACACTCCCTTACACCGATACCTTTGCAATGTGCTGCAGAGTGTGATTAGCATTGATGCGTAATGTGGTGCAGTGTGTCCTAAGGGGTGTGATGATAAATTGGTGTGAGTATATACTGCACATAGACAGGGAGAGTTTAGTCTGTACATTTGGTTAAGGGATTTGGGATGGCAGAGTTCAATGCAAATGATTGCAGGGAGACACTTCAACTACATGCATCACATTGCAGTAGGTGAGGTTGTAATATTTTATGGTTTAGTGTGGCATATTTCATGGTTTAAAAGGCATGTATGGCCTAGCAAGTATTAAAAATTATACTGGTGGCAATCCTATGAACAGGACGCAACTGGCCTACTGAGATCTTTCAGAGAAATAATTTCTTCTGTTTAACAGAGAGATGGCACACAGGGGCTGATAGATGGCACACAGGCTGGGAGCTGGCACACAGACTGGGAGCTGGCACACAGGCTGGGAGCTGGCACACAGGGGTTGGGAGCTGTCACACAGGTTGGGAGATGGCACACAAGGGCTGGGAGCCATCACACAGGCTGGGAGATGATACACAGGGGCTGACACTGAGAGATGGCACACAGGGCTGGGAGATTGAACATGGGGCGGGCACTGGGAAATGGAACACGGGGACTGGGAGATGGAATACAGGGGCTGGTACTGGGAGATGGCACACGGCTGGCACTGGTAGGATGGTGCACAGGCTGGCACACAGAGACTGAGAGATGAAACATAGCTGCTGTGAGCTGGCACTTGGAGATGGCACATAATGACTTGGAGATAGCACACTGGGACGGAGATGGAACACACGATGGTGGCACAGATGGCAGTGGGAGGCTGGTGGAGCAGATGTCACTGGGAGGCTGGAGATGGCAGTGAGAGACTGGGGACAGTGATGGCACTGTGAGGCTGGCAGGGGCGTGGATGGCACTGGCAGGCTGTTTAGGGGCAGATAACTTATTGGCATGATAATATTAAAGATGGTCCTGCCATTGAGGACATTTATTGGG
Source organism: Pelodytes ibericus (assembly GCA_036172795.1). Lineage (NCBI taxonomy): Eukaryota > Metazoa > Chordata > Amphibia > Anura > Pelodytidae > Pelodytes > Pelodytes ibericus. The sequence goes on along the minus strand of CM069863.1, from coordinate 25,242,007 downwards.
GTGAGCCAGGTGAACTCACCCCTTCATTACACTGTGTTATATTGACACTGTAGTATTTGCATCAGCATCAGTGCCAGCTGGGTGTAGGCAGGGTGCCTGGGAAGCTTCTTCTTCTTTGACTCCCTTTGTTCCGATGAGTCCTTGGAAGTTGGAGATATCTTCTCTAGCAGTCTTGGTACGTTTGGTTGTGTAAGCAGAAGGCTACTCTCCTCAGTCTTGTACCTGTAAATTAGACTTGAGACTCTTGTACCTGTAAATGTTATAATACTGTGGGGTGGAGGGTCTTTAAACAAATCATTATTTATTCTTCCTTTCTGAATACTAAAATTATTTCCTATCCCTATTTTAATACTGTAATATTAGTCTCCATTATTCAGTGTTTTCCTAGCTTATCCCAAAATGTCTTGTTTCCCCTCCAGTGTTCACCTATCTTTTCCTACATGTATTAGCTGACATTAATATTCCGCAAATTATTTCATTTACCACCCACTCAATCCCACCTCCTTCTTTAGTGTGTGACCCCAAAAACATCCATTTCAGATTGTATTAATAAATTTCCCTTTATTTCCCCAACACCACATTCAGAGTCAACATCCTGCTTTATATTTTCTGTTGGAGGATAAACGAATAGAAATAAAAACAACATGAGGCGAGAAATAAATATAATATATATTAACTGTACATTTATTTAAGGAATTTCACAGAATTAGTCATTTTATAGTCTCTATATAACACACAGCCACACTCCCTTACACAGATACCTACACACACACACTCCCTTACACAGATACCTACACACACACACTCCCTTACACAGATACCTACACACATCTCTCCCTTACACAGATACCTACACACACACACACACACACTCCCTTACACCGATACCTTTGCAATGTGCTGCAGAGTGCGATTAGCATTGATGTGTAATGTGGTGCAGTGTGTCCTAAGGGGTGTGATGATAAATTGGTGTGAGTATATACTGCACATAGACAGGGAGAGTTTAGTCTGTACATTTGGTTAAGGGATTTGGGATGGCAGAGTTCAATGCAAATGATTGCAGGGTGACACTTCAACTACATGCATCACATTGCAGTAGGTGAGGTTGTAATATTTTATGGTTTAGTGTGGCATATTTCATGGTTTAAGAGGCATGTATGGCCTAGCAAGTATTAAAAATTATACTGGTGGCAATCCTATGAACAGGACGCAACTGGCCTACTGAGATCTTTCAGAGAAATAATTTCTTCTGTTTAACAGAGAGATGGCACACAGGGGCTGATAGATGGCACACAGACTGGGAGCTGGCACACAGGCTGGGAGCTGGCACACAGGGGTTGGGAGCTGTCACACAGGTTGGGAGATGGCACACAAGGGCTGGGAGCCATCACACCGGCTGGGAGATGATACACAGGGGCTGACACTGAGAGATGGCACACAGGGCTGGGAGATTGAACATGGGGCGGGCACTGGGAAATGGAACACGGGGACTGGGAGATGGAATACAGGGGCTGGTACTGGGAGATGGCACACGGCTGGCACTGGTAGGATGGTGCACAGGCTGGCACACAGAGACTGAGAGATGAAACATAGCTGCTGTGAGCTGGCACTTGGAGATGGCACATAATGACTTGGAGATAGCACACTGGGACGGAGATGGAACACACGATGGTGGCACAGATGGCAGTGGGAGGCTGGTGGAGCAGATGTCACTGGGAGGCTGGAGATGGCAGTGAGAGACTGGGGACAGTGATGGCACTGTGAGGCTGGCAGGGGCGTGGATGGCACTGGCAGGCTGTTTAGGGGCAGATAACTTATTGGCATGATAAACAAAGTTGATATATTTACTGCTCATTGGCATGATATACAGGGTTGATTTATTTATGTCACTTGGGCCACTTCACCAGAAATGTGTGTGTGTGCGTATGGACCATGTAGACAATTCTACACTATATACAAATGTGTATGTATGTATGTGTGTGTGTATATATTTACCGTATTTGCTCGATTAAAAAAATGTTTTGAAAAAACGACCTCGTCCTGTAATCCAGGTCGTCTTATAGTCATCAAATTCAGCAGCAGCAGAGGATTTCGGCGCGTATCGTGCAGACATCCTCTGGCTGCCCCCACTACCCACATGGGAGATTTGGACAGCCGGGGGATGTCTGCACGGAATGCACGTATGACTGAAGCCGGGAGGTCACATGACAATGTTAGGGGGAGGGAGGGAGGGGGATTGAGAGACAACATTCGGGGGTGGGAGGGGGAGAGAGAGACAACGTTGGGGGGGAGAGATAACTTTGGGGGAGAGGGAGAGAGACAATGTTGGGGGAAGGAGGGAGGGGGAAAGAGCCAGCATTAGGCAAGTCTGGGGGTTAGGGGCAGCATTGGCACATAAAAGGAAATAAAAACAAGAAATGCATATTTTTATATCTTCATTTTTATTAAATATGAAAAAAGCAATTTACATGTGAATATATAAAAGTTAACCTTTTTTCCTATAGGGTAGTCTTATATTCAGGCTTTTAGTTTTTTTTCCTAAAGGAATGTTCATCGTTTGGGGGTCGCCTTATAATCAGGGTCGTCTTATAGTGAAGCAAATACGGTATTAAAAACTGGAATAGACGCGCCAGAGGCGTCACTATGGTGTAGTAACTCAGGGTTTCACCCCCTGGATTTCCTCCAATACCATGCCAAACAGATTCCTTAGTTATGCCAGTCAGATGGCCCATTAAATATGTCGTACAGAAGCTCCACAAATTATGCCACAAATCTGGTGGGTACAATATGACACTCATATTGCACCCACACAATTTGGCATGCTACAGTGTTAATTTGCCCCACAGAACATACAGCATCTATTTTCCAATTAAAATAAGCCACTGTCAGATACCAGTTAACATGCCACCGTCACTTTGTCATTAACATATGTAATAACCAGTTTGCCTATTAAAATATGCCACTGTTTGTCCATTAAATATGCCCCAGTTTGTCTTACAGACAAACTTATAAATAAACACACACATAGAGTAACAGTTTAAAAAAAAAAAAATTACCCAAAAGAAAATCCAAAATGCCCCCTTCCCTTCTAATTACCTTTTATTTGCTGGGATGTGGATGCAGAGCCGTCTTTATTACTGATTGGACCCTGGGCAAGGATTTGCTTGGGCCCCCTGCACCCTGCCCCCCTCCCTGGCATGCAATCACACCCTCCATCGCAATATTACCCCCAACAAACACACACACACACACAAAAACACAAAAATAAGCACACACACACAATTGGACTTTTATTGCAGTGAGTACTTTTATTTCAGTGTAAAATGAGACACTCTCAGGTACCAATTAACACATGTCATAGTCACTTTGTCATTAACATATGCAATAGCCAGTTTGCCTTAAAATATGCCACAGCCAATTTGCCAATGCCAGTATTATTGTGCCATTAGATGCCAGTATTATTGTGCCATTCAGATGCCAGTAATATTATGCTATTCAGATGCCAGTATTATTGTGCCATTCAGATGCCAGTATTATTGTGCCATTCAGATGCCAATAACATTGTGCCATTATGATGCCAGTATTATTGTGCCATTCAGATGCCAATAATATTGTGCCATTAAGATGCTAGTATTACTGTGCCATTATATGCCAATATTATTGTGCCATTCAGATGCCAGTATTATTGTGCCATTAAGATGCCAGTAATATTGTGCTATTCAGATGCCAGTATTATTGTGCCATTCCGATGCCAGTAATATTGTGCCATTCAGATGCCAGTATTATTGTGCCATTAAGATGCCAGTATTGTTGTGCCATTCAGATGTCAGTATTATTGTGCCATTCAGATGCCAGTAATATTGTGCCATACAGATGCCAGTATTATTATGCCATCCAGATGCCAATAATATTGTGTCATTATGGATGCCAGTATTATTGTGGCATTCAGATGCCAATAATATTGTGCCATTAAGATGCCAGTATTACTGTGTATGAGATGCCAGTATTATTGTGCCATTCAGATGCCAGTAATATTGTGCAGTTAAGATGCCATTAATATTGTGCCATTCAGATGCCAGTATTATTGCACCATTCAGATGCCACTAATATTGTGTCATTCAGATGTCAGTATTATTGTGCCATTCAGATGCCAATAATATTGTGCCATTATATGCCAGTATTATTGTGCCATTCAGATGCCAGTATTATTGTGCCATTAAGATGCCAGTAATATTGTGCCATTCAGATGCCATTAATATTGTGCCATTAAGATGGCTTTAATATTGTGCCATTCAGATGCCAGTATTATTGCCCCATTCAGATGCCATTATTATTGTGCCATTATGATGCCAGTATTATTGTGCCATTCAGATGGCAATAATATTGTGCCATTATGATGCCAGTATTATTGTGCCATTCAGATGCCAAAAATATTGTGCCATTAAGATGCCAGTATTACTGTGCCATTATATGCCAATATTATTGTGCCATTCAGATGTCAGTAATATTGTGCTATTCAGATGCCAGTATTATTGTGCCATTCCGATGCCAGTGATATTGTGCCATTCAGATGCCAGTAATATTGTGCCATACAGATGCCAGTATTATTATGCCATTCAGATGCCAATAATATTGTGTCATTATGATGCCAGTATTATTGTGGCATTCAGATGCCAATAATATTGTGCCATTAAGATGCCAGTATTACTGTGTATGAGATGCCAGTATTATTGTGCCATTCAGATGCCGGTATTATTGTGCCATTAAGATGCCATTAATATTGTGCCATTCAGATGCCAGTATTATTGCACCATTCAGATGCCACTAATATTGTGTCATTCAGATGCCAGTATTATTGTGCCATTCAGATGCCAATAATATTGTGCCATTATATGCCAGTATTATTGTGCCATTCAGATGCCAGTAATATTGTGCCATTCAGATGCCATTAATATTGTGCCATTAAGATGCCAGTATTATTGCCCCATTCAGATGACAGTATTATTGTGCCATTATGATGCCAGTATTATTGTGCCATTCAGATGCCAATAATATTGTGCCATTAAGATGCCAGTAATATTGTACCATTCAGATGCCTGTACTATTGTGCCATTCAGATGCCAGTAGTATTGTGCCATTCAGATGCCAGTAATATTGTACCATTCAGATGCCAGTAATATTATGCCATTCAGATGCCAGTATTATTGTGCCATTAAGATGCTACAGTTAGGTTTTCTATTAATATATTAAAGTTACTATGCTCCATATATGCCACCCACCTCCCCCTTCCTCAGTACTTACCGCCTGGCTGCTCCATGTCCCCAGACATCTCCTCCGGGCAGTCTTCCCTCCTGCACGGTGGAGGGAAACACAGTCACAGGATATGACGGGATGTCCGTTGGCAATGTTTTGGGGCTGGTATAATGACGTAATGCTGTGGGGCTGACATAATGACTCAGTGCTGTGGGGCTGGTATAATGAAGCATTGCGATGGGGCTGGTACAATGATGCATGGCTATGGGGCTGGTATATTGATGCAATGCTATGGGGTTGGTATACAATTATTTCCAGTGCTGGTTTTTATTCCCTGTCCAGTCCTGCCTATGGACAATGCTCTATCATACTGAAACATTTTGTAGTCTCAGTACGGTGTTATGATGGTTCATGTCCAACCAACCAGTGGACTGGAGCAAACAAATCTCACATGTGTATAATGCAGTAAGGATGCTAAGATAAGGGTCCCACATAAAGATACTTGCCCTGGGTCCCATTAATATTAAAGATGGTCCTGCCATTGAGGACATTTATTGGGGTGAGCCAGGTGAACTCACCCCTTCATTACACTGTGTTATATTGACACTGTAGTATTTGCATCAGCATCAGTGCCAGCTGGGTGTAGGCAGGGTGCCTGGGAAGCTTCTTCTTCTTTGACTCCCTTTGTTCCGATGAGTCCTTGGAAGTTGGAGATATCTTCTCTAGCAGTCTTGGTACTTTTGGTTGTGTAAGCAGAAGGCTGCTCTCCTCAGTCTTGTACCTGTAAATTAGACTTGAGACTCTTGTACCTGTAAATGTTATAATACTGTGGGGTGGAGGGTCTTTAAACAAATCATTATTTATTCTTCCTTTCTGAATACTAAAATTATTTCCTATCCCTATTTTAATACTGTAATATTAGTCTCCATTATTCAGTGTTTTCCTAGCTTATCCCAAAATGTCTTGTTTCCCCTCCAGTGTTCACCTATCTTTTCCTACATGTATTAGCTGACATTAATATTCCGCAAATTATTTCATTTACCACCCACTCAATCCCACCTCCTTCTTTAGTGTGTGACCCCAAAACATCCATTTCAGATTGTATTAATAAATTTCCCTTTATTTCCCCAACACCACATTCAGAGTCAACATCCTGCTTTATATTTTCTGTTGGAGGATAAACGTATAGAAATAAAAACAACATGAGGCGAGAAATAAATATAATATATATTAACTGTACATTTATTTAAGGAATTTCACAGAATTAGTCATTTTATAGTCTCTATATAATGGGAAAAGGAATTTATGGCCAAACAGGTGCCTGGGTATTATCCCATAAACCAGAAAGCTGGTCAAGCTATGGGCTACCTCTGGACTCACAAAAAGTCATCCTTCAGCACTCAGGAGAGGAAAAACCCCCTGTGGGGGAAACCTCTGGGGAACCATGGCTGGAAGGACTGCCCTTCCCTCTGGGCATTAAGAGGCAAATGCACAGTCTATAATTATACTACAGATTAACACAACAATTCATTTAAACACTATATAGAACATGGGTGTCCAACTGTGGCCCTCTAGCTAGAATACAGCTAAACGTCTACAGTTGGACAGCTCTGATATAAATTGACATTACTTGCAGGGTGCGTATTTTCTCCCTCCCTTGCCACCCCAGATGTGGCACTCCCGACGCAGCAAACGCAATAAATACTAGGGCCGCATCTCTCTCCCCCTTAGAACAGACCGACAAAAGGGTACACGAGTCGCTGCGCTAGCAAAATAAATCCCCTGCTAGAACCTCCAAAGCTCAAGGTCAGATTTCGGGTAGTCACGCTCCAAGTCTTCAGACACATCCAAGTCAGGCATAGATACCTATACCAAGGAACCAGGGACGCACGCTGAAGCTCCGTCAGAGCTCCGGATGTGTCTGAGAGGAAAAGCAATGTTCATGCAGTTATCATTAGCTGCTGCTTATGACATCATGACCACACTCTTTATGACATTGCTATTGGTAGGCACTGGTCTAGGCGGTGCTTAAAGGGACCCAGTCACCTAAACATTATGTGTAAACAATCTATACCTTGTGTGTTAGGTCTTATCACTCAAATACTTCATAGCAGTTTTAATTTATACTGCAAATGTTGACAAACAAAAAAATATAAAATTATCTATATCATCAGTCTCCAAATTTATTCTTCAGTGGGCCACTTCACAAGAAATGTATGTGTGCGTGGGTCACATTCATTTTTCATTGAGAGGAAATGATAAATGATATATCATATTCATTTTTCATACATATATAAAATTCACATTAATGTGCATTGTGTGAGTGTATCACAGACTCCACAGCAATAAAACACACACTCACACTGCACATTACTGTATTACAATACTACACCCAGCAAAACTCACATTAATTACACATACAATCACACTTCTACAAATACATTCACTGCCACAAATACACACACAGTCACACATACAAACACAGCCACAGAAGCACACCTTGACACCCTTATACACAGACACCCTTATATATAAATATACACACACACACACACACACACACACACCCTTACACACATGCACAAACATCCGGACACACTTAAACACACAGGGACACCCTTCCACACACAGCCACACTCCCTTCCACAGATACCTACACACACACACTACCTTACACAGATACCTACACACATCTCTCCCTTACACAGATACCTACATACACACACACACACACTCCCTTACACCGATACCTACACACACACACTCCCTTACACAGATACCTACACACATCTCTCCCTTACACAGATACCTACACACATACCTACACACACACACAAACTCCCTTACACCGATACCTTTGCAATGTGCTGCAGAGTGTGATTAGCATTGATGTGTAATGTTGTGCAGTGTATCCTAAGGGGTGTTATGATAAATTGGTGTGAGTATATACTGCACATAGGCAGGGAGAGTTTAGTCTGTACATTTGGTTAAGGGATTTGGGATGGCAGAGTTCAATGCAAATGATGGCAGGGTGACACATCACATTGCAGTAGGTGAGATTGTAATATTTTATGGTTTAGTGTGGCATATTAAGCAAGTATTAAAAAGTATACTGGTGGCAATCCTATGAGCAGGACGCAACTGGCCTACTGAGATCTTTCAGAGAAATCCTTTCTTCTGTTTAACAGAGAGATGGCACACAGGGGCTGACAGATGGCACACAGGGGCTGGGAGCTGGCACACAGGCTGGGAGCTGACACACAGGTTGGGAGCTGGCACACAGGGGATGGGAGCTGTCACACAGGTTGGGAGATGGCACACAAGGGCTGGGAGCTATCACACAGGCTGGCAGATGATACACAGGGGCTGGCACTGAGAGATGGCACACGGCTGGGAGATTGAACATGAGGCGGGCAGTGGGAAATGGAACACAGGGACTGGGAGATGGAATACAGGGGCTGGTACTAGGAGATGGCACACGGCTGGCACTGGTAGGATGGTGCACAGGCTGGCACACAGAGACTGAGAGATGAAACATAGCTGCTGTGAGCTGGCACTTGGAGATGGCATATATTGACTTGGAGATAGCACACTGGGACGGAGATGGCACACACGATGGTGGCACAGATGGCAGTGGGAGGCTGGTGGAGCAGATGTCACTGAGAGGCTGGAGATGGCAGTGAGAGACTGGGGACAGTGATGACACTATGTGGCTGGCCGGGGGGCGTGGATGGCACTGGCAGGCTGTTTGGGGGCAGATAACTTATTGGCATGATAAAGAAAGTTGATATATTTACTGCTCATTAGCATGATATACAAGGTTGATTTATTTATGTCACTTGGGCCACTTCACCAGAAATGTTTGTGTGTGCGTATGGACCATGTAGACAATTCTACACTATATACAAATGTGTATGTATGTATGTGTGTGTGTATATATTAACCGTATTTGCTCGATAAAAAAAAAAGTTTTGAAAAAACGACCTAGTCTTGTAATCCAGGTCGTCTTATAGTCATCAAAGTCCCGGCAGAAGTGCCAGGCAGCAGCGGAGGATGTCTGCGCGTATCGTGCAGACATACTCTGGCTGCCCCCACTACCCACCAGGGAGATTTGGACAGCCGGGTGATGTCTGCACGGAATGCACGTATGACGGAAGCCGGGAGGTCACATGACAATGTTAGGGGGAGGGAGGGGGATTGAGAGACAACATTAGGGGGTGGGAGGGGGAGAGAGATACACCGTTGGGGGGGAGAGATAACTTTGGGGGAGGGGGAGAGAGACAATGTTGGGGAAGGGAGCAGTGGCGTCCCGAGGGGGGGGCAGGGGGGGGCGGACCGCACCGGTTTACACCTCCAGCGGGGGTGACACTTGCTGCCGGCACCCCCCCCCCCCCCCCCGCATCGCGCTGCTTAACTTTTTTTCTGGCAGCCGCATACGCATATCACAGCAACCGGATGTGACGTTACGTCACATCCGGTGACTGTGTTTCCCTCCTCCGTGCAAGAGGGAAGACTGCACGGAGGAGGCGTCCGTCCGGGAGCAGAGAGCAGCCTTTAGGTAAGTGATGGGGAAGGGGGGGGGGGGGGGGGAAGTGGTTTAAAACGAGCAGGGCTCTTACTGGCACTATTTTACTGGGCTCTGGCTGGCACAATATTACAGTCATCTGGCTGGCACTATATTACTGGGCTCTGGCTGGCACTATATTACTGGGCTCTGGCTGGCACAATATTACAGGCATCTGACTGACACTATATTACTGGGCATCTGGCTGGCACTATATTACTGGGCATCTGGCTGGCACTATTTTACTGGGCTCTGGCTGGCACAATATTACAGGCATCTGGCTGGGACTATATTACTGGGCTCTGGCTGGCACTATATTACTGGGCTCTGGCTGGCACAATATTACAGGCATCTGACTGGCACTATATTACTGGGCATCTGGCTGGCACTATATTACTGGGCTCTGACTGGCACTATATTACTGGGCATCTGGCTGGCACTATATTACTGGGCTCTGGCTGGCACTATATTACAGGCATCTGGCTGGCACTATATTACTGGGCTCTGGCTGGCACTATATTACTGGGCTCTGGCTGGCACAATATTACAGGCATCTGACTGGCACTATATTACTGGGCAACTGGCTGGCACTATATTACTGGGCTCTGACTGGCACTATATTACTGGGCATCTGGCTGGCACTATATTACTGGGCTCTGGCTGGCACTATATTACTGGGCATCTGGCTGGCACTATATTACTGGGCTCTGGCTGGAACAATATTATAGGCATCTGACTGGCACAATATTACTGGGCATCTGGCTGGCACTATATTACTGGGCTCTGGCTGGCACTATATTACTGGGCTCTGGCTGGAACAATATTACAGGCATCTGACTGGCACAATATTACTGGGCATCTGGTTGGCACTATATTACTGGGCTCTGGCTGGCACAATATTACAGGCATCTGGCTGGCACTACATTACTGTGCATCTGGCTGGCACTATATAACTGGGCATCTGGCTGGCACAATATTACTGGGCATCTGGCTGGCACTATATTACTGGGCTCTGGCTGGCACTATATTACTGGGCATCTGGCTGGCACTATATTACTGGGCTCTGACTGGCACTATATTACTGGGCTCTGGCTGGCACTATATTACTGGGCATCTGGCTGACACTATATTACTGGGCTCTGGCTGGCACAATATTACTGGGCATCTGGCTGACACTAGATTACTGGGCTCTGGCTGGCACAATATTACTGGGCATCTGGCTGGCACTATATTACTGGGCTCTGAGTGGCACAATATTACTGGTATCTGACTGGCACAATATTACTGGTATCTGACTGGCACAATATTACAGGCATCTGACTGGCACACTATTACTGGGCTTTGACTGACACAATATTCCTGGTATCTGACTGGCACAATATTACTGGGCTCTGTGTGGCACAATATTACTGATATCTGACTGGCACAATATTACTGGTATCTGACTGGCACACTATTAATGGGCTCTGAATGGCACACTATTCCTGGTATCTATAATTGTACAATTTTCAAACATTGAAAAAATTGTGGGTGTTTTCTTACATTTTTATTATGAGGGGGGGGGGGGGGTGCCACACTCAGTGTCCGCCTCGGGATAATAATGTGTGGCATGCAATCACACCCTCCATCGCAATATTACCCCCAACAAACACACACACACAAAAAGCACAAAAATAAGCACACACACACACAATTGGACTTTTATTGCAGTGAGTACTTTTATTTCAGTGTAAAATGAGCCACTCTCAGGTACCAATTAACACCTGTCATAGTCACTTTGTCATTAACATATGCAATAGCCAGTTTGCCTTAAAATATGCCACAGCCAATTTACCAATGCCAGTATTATTGTGCCATTAGATGCCAGTATTATTGTGCCATTCAGATGCCAGTAATATTATGCTATTCAAATGCCAGTATTATTGTGTCATTCAGATGCCAGTATTATTGTGCCATTCAGATGCCAATAATATTGTGCCATTATGATGCCAGTATTATTGTGCCATTCAGATGCCAATAATATTGTGCCATTAAGATGCCAGTATTACTGTGCCATTATATGCCAATATTATTGTGCCATTCAGATGACAGTATTATTGTGCCATTAAGATGCCAGTAATATTGTGCTATTCAGATGACAGTATTATTGTGCCATTCCGATGCCAGTGATATTGTGCCATTCAGATGCCAGTATTATTGTCCCATTAAGATGCCAGTATTGTTGTGCCATTCAGATGTCAGTATTATTGTGCCATTCAGACGCCAGTAATATTGTGCCATTCAGATGCCAGTATTATTATGCCATTCAGATGCCAATAATATTGTGTCATTATGATGCCAGTATTATTGTAGCATTCAGATGCCAATAATATTGTGCCATTAAGATGCCAGTACTACTGTGTATTAGATGCCAGTATTATTGTGCCATTCAGATGCCGGTATTATTGTGCCATTAAGATGCCAGTAATATTGTGCCATTCAGATGCCAGTAATATTGTGCCATTATGATGCCATTAATATTGTGCCATTCAGATGCCAATATTATTGCACCATTCAGATGCCACTAATATTGTGTCATTCAGATGCCAGTATTATTGTGCCATTCAGATGCCAATAATATTGTGCCATTATATGCCAGTATTATTGTGGTATTCAGATGCCAGTATTATTGTGCCATTAAGATGCAAGTAATCTTGTGCCATTATGATGCCATTATTATTGTGCCATTCAGATGCCAATAATATTGTGCCATTAAGATGCCAGTATTACTGTGCCATTAGATGCCAGTATTATTGTGCCATTCAAATGTCATTATCATTGCACCATTCATAGAAACATAGATAGAAACATAGAATGTGTCGGCAGATAAGAACCATTCGGTCCATCTAGTCTGCCCAATTTTTTTTTTTGAGTACTTTTATTAGTCCCCCGTTCCCGGGCCTTATAGCTAGGATAGCCTTGTGTCTATCCCACGCATGCTTAAAATCCTTGACTGTTTTTACCTCTACCACTTCTGCTGGCAGGCTATTCCATACATCCACTACCCTCTCAGTAAAGTAATACTTCCTGATATTACTTTTAAATCGTTGCCCCTCTAATTTAAGACTATGTCCTCTAGTTGTGGTAGTTTTTCTTCTTTTAAATATACTCTCTTCCTTTACTGTGTTGATTCCCTTTATGTATTTAAATGTTTCTATCATATCCCCCCTGTTACGTCTTTCCTCCAAGCTATACATGTTAAGATGCTTTAACCTTTCCTGGTAAGTTTTATCCTTCAACCCATGAACCAGTTTAGTAGCCCTTCTCTGAACTCTCTCCAAAAATTCAGATGCCAGTATTATTGTGCCATTATGATGCCAGTATTATTGTGCCATTATGATGCCATTATTATTGTGTCATTCAGATGCCAATAATATTGTGCCATTAAGATGCCAGTATTACTGTGCCATTAGATGCCAGTATTATTGTGCCATTCAGATGCCAGTAATATTGTGCCATTCAGATGCCAGTAATATTGTGCCATTAAGATGCCATTAATATTGTGCCATTCAGATGCCAGTATTATTGCACCATTCAGATGCCACTAATATTGTGTCATTCAGATGCCAGTATTATTGTGCCATTCAGATGCCAATAATATTGTGCCATTATATGCCAGTATTATTGTGGTATTCAGATGCCAGTATTATTGTGCCATTAAGATGCAAGTAATATTGTGCCATTATGATGCCATTATTAATGTGCCATTCAGATGCCAATAATATTGTGCCATTAAGATGCCAGTATTACTGTGCCATTAGATGCCAGTATTATTGTGCCATTCAAATGTCATTATTATTGCACCATTCAGATGCCAGTATTATTGTGCCATTATGATGCCAGTATTATTGCCATTATGATGCCATTATTATTGTGCCATTCAGATGCCAATAATATTGTGCCATTAAGATGACAGTATTACTGTGCCATTAGATGCCAGTATTATTGTGCCATTCAGATGCCAGTATTATTGTGCCATTAATATGCCAGTAATATTGTGCCATTCAGATGCCAGTATTATTGTGCCATTCAGATGCCAGTAATATTGTACCATTCAGATGCCAGTAATATTATGCCATTCAGATGCCAGTATTATTGTGCCATTAAGATGCCACAGTTAGGTTTTCTATTAATATATTAAAGTTACTATGCTCCTTATATGCCACCCACCTTCTCCTTCCTCAGTACTTACCACCTGGCTGCTCCATGTCCCCAGACATCTCCTCCGTGCATTCTTCCCTCCTGCACTGTGGAGGGAAACACAGTCATAGGATATGACGGGATGTCTGTTGGCAATGTTTTGGGGCTGTTATAATGACGCAATGCTGTGGGGCTGACATAATGACTCAGTGCTGTGGGGCTGGTATAATGAAGCAATGCGATGGTGCTGGTATAATGATGCATGGCTATTGGGCTGGTATATTGATGCAATGCTATGGGGTTGCTATACAATTATTTCCAGTGCTGGTTTTTATTCCCTGTCCAGTCCTGCCTATGGACAATGCTCTATAATACTGAAACATTTTGTAGTCTCAGTACGGTGTTATGATGGTTCATGTCCAACCAACCAGTGGACTGGAGCAAACAAATCTCACATGTGTATAATGCAGTAAGGATGCTAAGATAGATACTTGCCCTGGGTCCCATTAACATTAAAGATGATCCTGCCATTGAGGACATTTATTGGGGTGAGCCAGGTGAACTCACCCCTTTATTACACTGTGTTATATTGACACTGTAGTATTTGCATCAGCAGTAGTGCCAGCTGGGTGTAGGCAGGGTGCCTGGGAAGCTTCTTCTACTTTGACTCTCTTTGTTCCGATGAGTCCTTGGAAGTTGGAGATATCTTCTCTAGCAGTCTTGGTACTTTTGGTTGTGTAAGCAGAAGGCTGCTCTCCTCAGTCTTGAGACTCTTCCTACTGTACCTGTAAATGTTATAATACTGTGGGGTGGAGGGACTTTAAACACATCATTATTTATTCTTCCTTTCTGAATACTAAAATTATTTCCTATCCCTATTTTAATACTGTAATATTAGTCTCCATTATTCAGTGTTTTCCTAGCTTATCCCAAACTGTCTTGTTTCCCCTCCAGTGTTCACCTATCTTTTCCTACATGTATTAGCTGACATTCATATGCCCCTAATTATTTCATTTACCACCCACTCAATCCCACCTCCTTCTTTAGTGTGTGACCCCAAAACATCCATTTCAGATTGTATTAATAAATTTCCCTTTATTTCCCCAACACCACATTCAGACTCAACATCCTGCTTTATATTTTCTGTTGGAGGATAAACGTATAGAAATAAAAACAACATGAGGCGAGAAATAAATATAATATATATTTACTGTACATTTATTTTAGGAATTTCACTGAATTAGTCATTTTCTAGTCTCTATATAATGGGAAAGGGAATTTATGGCCAAGCAGGTGCCTGGGTATTATCCCATAAACCAGAAAGCTGGTCAAGCTATGGGCTACCTCTGGACTCACAAAGAGTCATCCTTCAGCCCTCAGGAGAGGAAAAACCCCCTGTGGGGGAAACCTCTGGGGAACCATGGCTTGAAGAACTGCCCTTCCCTCTGGGCATTAAGAGGCAAATGCACAGACTATAATTATACTACAGATTAACACAACAATTTATTTAAACATTATGTAGAACATGGGTGTCCAACTGTGGCCCTCTAGCTAGAATCCAGCTAAAAGTCTACAGTTGGACAGCTCTGATATAAATTGACATTACTTGCAGGGTACGTATTTTCTCCCTCCCTTGCCACCCCAGATGTGGCCCTCCCGACCCGCAGCAAACGCGATAAATACTAGGGCCGCATCTCTCTCCCCCTTGGAACAGACCGACAAAAGGGTACACGAGTCGCTGCGCTTGCAAAATAAATCCCCTGCTAGAACCTCCAAAGCTCAAGGTCAGATTTCAGGTAGTCACGCTCCAAGTCTTCAGACACATCCAAGTCAGGCATAGATACCTATACCAAGGAACCGGGGACGCACGCTGAAGCTCCGTCAGAGCTCCTGATGTGTCTGAGAAGAAAAGCAATGTTCATGCAGTTATCATTAGCAGCTGCTTATGACATCATGACCACACTCTTTATGACATTGCTATTGGTATGCACTGGTCTAGGCGGTGCTTAAAGGGACTCAGTCACCTAAACATTATGTGTAAACAATCTATACCTTGTGTGTTAGGTGTTATCACTCAAATACTTTATAGCAGTTTTATTCATACTGCAAATTTAGACAAGCTATTTTTTTTAAATGATCTATATATTAAAGCTCATAAATTAAGATTGTAAATGTATCAACAGTGTGTCCTGGTTGTGACATCACAAGCTTCATTTGCATATAAAGGCCACAGGTGACATCATTAGCAGGAGACACAGTGGGCACATTTAAACAAATTTTTCTCTTAATTTATTAATTTGCTTTAAATTCTCTAAAGATTTATAAGTCCTGCACAATTTCTGTAATAAGATTGCTAGTCACAGGTGATGCTCTGGTTCCTTTGATACAAGGTGCCTTTCTATCCTCTCTCTCTCTCTCTCTCTATGTGATTTTGACTTAGGGTGAGGTGTGCAATGTGAGTGCTGGAGCATATCATGGGGTGCTGGGGTCTCTTGATCCTACAGCCCCAGATCTTGGGTGAATGTCTACGTTTTCTTCCTACAGAGGGAAAGTTCTCATTCATCCAAAGTACATACTATCGAAGGGCAGTGTGTGCTGTATAAGACAGGATTGCTGCAGAGAACATTGGTACCAACTAGCACAAGTAGGATGTACATGTGCACAGACAGAATCCAATTATTAATCAGGGCGGAGATCTTATAGGATGGTAGAAATTGCAATGCTCAGTCACTGGGTGGTCAGGAAGACCAGGATACATGAAATCATAGACCAGGATCGATGGGGGATCAAACGGTCCCACTTGTAGAGTAAATCAAATGAAAGAAATGTGCTTACCATCAAATAAACTTTCCGCACTGTGAATAGAGCCAGTTCAACTTCCTACCGTATTTGCTCGAATATAAGACGAGGTTTTTTTCAGAGCAAATGCTCTGAAAAATCCCCCTCGTCTTACATTCGAGGTTGTCTTATAATCTGACCTCAAATTGAGGTCAGACTATAAGACTGCAGGGGACCTGGATCCCCCTCTCTAGCAGCACGGGATGTCTGCGCAACGAGCGCAGACTCTCCTGCTTCCGCCCGGCTCGACCGCCGGGGCTTCTGTGAAGAAGCCGGGTACTTCCGCTTTCGTCACAGAAGTCCCGGCGAGCGTGCCGAGCGGCAGCAGGGGAGGTCTGTGCTCATCGCGCAGACATCCTCTGCTACCCCACTAGCCACCAGGGAAAAGCGGGCAGCTGGGGGATGTCTGCACGATACGTGCAGACATCCTCCATGCTGCCCGACACCTCCGTCTATTATGACGGACCAGCTGTCCGTCATAATAGACGGAGGTGTCGGGCAGCATGGAGGATGTCTGCACGTATCGTGCAGACATCCCCCAGCTACCCCCACTAGCCACCAGGGAAAGGGGGGAGATAGAGAGAGACTGGGGGAGATAGAGAGACTAGGGGAGGGAGATAGAGACTAGGGGAGGGAGATAGAGAGAGAGACTAGGGGAGGGGGGAGATAGAGAGAGAGACTAGGGGAGGGAGGGGGGAGATAGAGAGAGAGAGACTAGGGGAGGGAGATAGAGAGACTAGGGGAGGGAGGGAGGAGATAGAGAGAGAGAGACTAGGGCAGGGAGGGGGGAGATAGAGAGAGACTAGGGGAGGGAGGGGGGAGATAGAGAGAGACTAGGGGAGGGAGGGGGGAGATAGAGAGAGAGAGAGACTAGGGGAGGGAGGGGGGAGATAGAGAGAGAGAGACTAGGGGAGGGAGGGGGGAGATAGAGAGAGAGAGACTAGGGGAGGGAGGGGGGAGATAGAGAGAGAGAGACTAGGGCAGGGAGGGGGGAGATAGAGAGAGAGAGACTAGGGCAGGGAGGGGGGAGATTGAGAGAGAGAGACTAGGGGAGGGAGGGGGGAGATAGAGAGAGAGAGACTACGCTGGGGGGGGGGGGGAGAGGCCGCAAGGAAATAAAAACAAGAAATGCATTTGTATAATATCATTTTTTTATTAAATATTAAAAAGCTATTTACATATATACAAGTTAAACTTTTTTATCCCTATAGGGTAGTCTTATATTCAGGCTTTTAGTTTTTTTCCTAAAGGAATATACAAAGTTTGGGGGGTCGTCTTATAATCAGGGTCGTCTTATAATCGAGCAAATACGGTATTTCTTTATTTCATCTAAACACGGAGACGATCAAACAGCCAAAGAGACAGCTTGGTGCATTTATCACGGTGGTCCTCAATAGTAAGCACAATCTTACGCATGCGACAAGCTGGTCCTTTGTTCTTCATAATGTTTTGATACCTCTAGGACCATGATTTATTAGATTCTCTGTGTTAAAGAATCCTACATACTGGCAGTAGAGTTGCAACCTGTTTTTTTAAGCATGTGTTTAATCACATGACTTCATAAATGACGTCATAAATGATTGTTACAGCTAACAAATAAAATACCTCTTTTCAAGCAGCATTTATCAAGATAAAATAGATGGTATTTCAGGAAAATGTGCTAAAATAGTAGTAGTAGTAGTAACCATGGAAACCAATGGAAAGTTATTGCAGTTTGCTCCAAATTTAGCACTGTTTATTTAAAATAGCACCTGCTTTGCCTTGATAAATGTAGTCCTTCATTAATTACATTTGCAATCTATTCTAAAACAATGTACAGTTTATTTTGTAACCTGTCTTATTGATTTTGTAAGTTTTTAAACAGAAATACCAAAAAGTATCAACAAAGTACACATGATCATATAAGAATAATAATCCTGGTAAGGATAGTGAAGTGTGTGTACAGTTTATATTAATACTCTACATCACTTTATACAAAAAATATAGTGCACAAACAACATCTGTGATCCGCACTAGGATTTCCTGGGCCTTTTTTATATTCACTGTCTAGTCGACGATTGCTCCTTGCATTTCCTAGGGTTATAGAAGCACGCATGCGCAGAGCAGATTGGATGGCAAGTCCAGGCGTTCTATTTTCACACGATCCGATATGATTTACATGTTTGGTTGGCAGCGCGAGCCCACGGCGCATGCCTAGTCACATGACAAAGGGCTGGGGGCTCTTAAAGAGTCCGCAGCAATATTGACACAGAAGATGTCCCGTAGCAACCGGGACCAGCATGAACGAAGGTATCACGTGACCGATCACCGGACCCACCCGAAAGGGTACACCGAGTACAAGGTGACGGCCGAGGTGGGTGCAAGAGATGTGACATTTCTTTTATAGGTTTGCCCAGCTGTCATTCAGTATAGCAAAACAAAACCATCCCAGTGGCTGCCTTTACTGTCAGTGTTATGAGGCATGTTTCTTGGGGTAGCTTAGTTTAGAGAGAGTTTCAGTTAGACTAATATATGAATATAATACATGCTATAATGATCTATGCATGGGATTTTTTATTATAGTTATTATCTGACCCAAAGATTTGGTAAAAGTCTCTAATTTGCTCTGGAATACAAATAGGATTGCTTGGTATTTATCTAACCTGGGTGATATAATACTTCATACTTCAATGGGTTGTTAAATGGTTTTGCCATAATAACCTTTAGAATATTATGGTTGGTAATAACTGTGATTTTCTTTTCTTTCTTTTTTTTATCTGTTTCTTTACTTTTATATTGTTACTGGATCATCTGGATGGATAAAAGTTACATTTAAAATCCTTCTATTTTTCTTTTCTCAGTTTATATCCAAGAAGAACCCACAGGATGTTAAAGAGGTATTTGTTAAGACTAGAATAAAGCATTCCACATGTCATATGATGGGAATCGGGGGCAGTGGAGATGTGCATCATGTGATGCAAAATTTAATGGGGGGGGGGGGGGGGGGTTGTAAAACTGCATTTGTGACCCAGTTTGCCTAAAAAAAATTCTTAGATATGGTTAATCTTTTGATTTACATGCCTTTGTAGCAAATGCAGACATTACAGAATTGTAACAGTTCCATTAAAGGGACTGTCTAGTGCCCAAAAAGTATCTTCCAAATATTAATGTGCTTTCAAAGTACTTTAAAATGCATGTCTTACATTTTGCATTGCTTAAGATATAAAATACTTGCTGCTATAAGAAATTGTGAAATTACAGCAGTTTGCAAGAAACAAGGACTGCCCACACTAGATGAGTAAAAGTTATTTCCTTTTTTTTTTCCTGCTGCAAGAACCAATGAGAATAATGCCAATGTGACGTAATGACGTCACTAGTGATGTCATCAGACAGTGTGTTGCACTGTTATGAGATCCTACTGTGTACAAGAGCAAGGGCACTTGAGTCCACACAATGTATTCAAGGAGCACAGGAAGTGACTAAATGAAACAAAACTTTATATCCTCAGTGTTTATATAATCAGTGCTGCTGCACCTGCAGTAAACATGCAGAGTAATCACTGGGGAGGGCTTGAGTCAAATATTAAAAATGTGATTTATACAGAATGTCTGCATCAAATCACACTGGGAAAAAAGCCTGTGCATTATACAAGCAGTGATCTTCATCTTGCACCAAAGTGAGTTTGGGGACTAGACTGTCCCTTTAAGTCGAGGTGCACATTGAATAGGGAAATGATCTGCTTAACTATGGAAAAGTTAATTTAATATAGCAGTGTAACTTATTTCGTATATAGATCATGGGTGTTAAACTATGGGCCTCCAGCTGATGATGGCTTATGCCAGTGGTTCTTAAGCCAGTCCTCACAGCCCACCCAACAGTCCAGAATTTAGAGATTATCCGGTGTTTAAATAAGGATTTGTATAAAATCTGGCATTGTGTTGGTCCTTGAGGCGTGGTTTGGGAACCACTGGCTTACATATCCCATTATACTCTCCACTAAAAGGCTAGCACGGGAGATGCAGTTTTCCAACAGCTGAAGAGCTTTAAAGAGTGAGGAAAAAAACAGTTTATAATGCTGAACGAACACCTCTGGCCGGGGAGAACATAGTCCTCTTCTCTCCACTGATTGGCAGTGTGGCACGTGAAGAGGACATAGACTTCGCTGCCAGGTTACAGAGTACCACCACCACAACATGGCAGCCTGGAAGTCAGTATTTGACTAACAAAATAAGTCCTATGAATAGTTTCATGTGAGCATCATTCAGAAGACTTTTTCTAACAACACAGACTTTATAAAGTTACATTCACTTGAATGACAATTCATATTGTCATCATTAGTGATGGAGTATTGGCATATACAATTTCAGGATCACTATTGTCATATTTAACTGCAGGAATAAATAAAGAGAGTATATGCCTGTGAGCTGCATGAACATACATGTATACGTGTTTACATCTAATTTACTGTCTATTGTAGGTTGTTGTTTGGAAAAGATATAGCGACTTTAAGAAACTTCATGGAGAACTCTCATACACTCACCGAAATCTTTTCCAACGCACCCTGGAATTCCCAGCCTTTCCCCGTGCTCAGGTTTTTGGTAAGTGCTTATATGGCTTTCCAATCTTTACTTTTTTAACGTTGATAATAACTTAGCAGAATAGACTTGTAACGTGTTTGTAGGAACATATTAGGGGTCTGCTATGGGAAAGATGAGATATTTATTTGAGCTTTTGGGACCGGACTAGGTTATCTATGGATCTCTGTCTTCGTTATTCATCCAGAGGTCCGTGGACCAGGTGTGGCCTCACGGATTTTTGGTCAGTCATAAAAAAAAAAGAGTTTGATTGTATAACCTGATTCATTTAATATAGTCCTGCCCGCTAAACAAATATTCTCATTCACATGTGCTTCTTTACATGAAAAAAAACACTCAGCCCAAATGGCAAATTACAGAATATTAATGAAAATAATGTATCTAATGGAGGACCACAGCCTTGACAAAGAGGGTATAACCATCCCGATATGGTCATAATGGTAGTCCTCATAAGGGACATCTCTGGTTTCTCTAAAATAAATTATACAACTCCAAATATTTGTAAAATCTAAACTATTGTTATTTTTATCTTTATTAAACAAACTGGTTAGATTTGATTTCTCCCTGGTAATTGAAAAGTGATGCCAAATATTGATATCTTTTACGAACTGTCCGTTGCATTAATAGATTTGTGTGTTTGTGTGTGTGTGTGTGTGTGTGTGTGTAATATAATATACAAAACCCAAAGATCAGCACACTCACCTCAAAGCAGGTAGGAGAAAAAATCTTAAAGCTACTTAAAAACACCTGTCTTACTAAGATAACAAAATTGGAGATATATGCCATATTATGCTAAGCCCACCACTACGTCAAAGTACTCCAATGTATTATGTTAGTGCTAAAAGTTGTGTAGTTGATAAGACTGATTCAATGCCCTGGGTCAAATGCAGATTTAAATATGCATGTGTCCAACAAAATAAAATAAAAAATGAAAACTGATCCTGGAGATATATCTTGTTTCATAAACTGAGCAGTGACCCTTCCTCCTACTATGGATGTAACTCTGGAGGGCAGCAGGCTAGAACAGTGGATCACTGTGTGAGTCTCTGAGCAGCTGAATTGACAAGTTATACTACAGCAGACAAACCGTGTAGCTGGTACACACTACTGTTCACTGCCATATCCTTTAGCTTTCTGTACAGACCTGGATTGTTACACAGTAAATACAAACCACTTTGCCATAAAGCACAAGTATTGTTATTCAGGATGATGCACATCCCAGCCTTTAATATACAGTTGTAGTCTTTACTATTTGCACTGTAAAGTTGTTCCAGGTATCTGATCCTCTATATTTTTATTTGGATGAAAGAGGGTAACCTTCAGATGGCTGATAAAATTCTGCCTATAATTTGGCATTTAAAAACCTCTTTTATAAAGGTTCCAAAAAAAAAAAAAAAAAGGACCTTCCTTCTGAAAAAAATCTGAAAGGACAGTATTTGATAGATCAATATATAGGCAACGAATTTCAGTGTGCATAAAGTCTTCACCCATAACTAACCCCCTGCTCCAGTGAATTGGCAAATATTGTAGTATAAGTTGATCTTGTATCTTTTATATTGCTATATGTTTATAAGGGAGCACTTTTAGTGATTTGTTAAGTGTGTTTTATGTTGTTTCTTGTAGCTTTGTCCTCTTTTTGGAAACTATATAATGTTTTTAAATACTAACGTTTTATAGGGTTTCTAAAGGTCAGTAGAAGATTTTGAGGTAAATTGTTTGGGCCACGTTAAGAATTCCGTATAAGGGGAACCCTTTAAAACTTTTTAATCTCTCTTTAATCATTGCGATTGTATAGCAAAGGTACCTGAAAATAATACCGCTGTCTAGGAGCTTCTGATTTTTCTTGCATTCTACAGGGCGTTTCGAAGCCCCGGTTATTGAGGAGAGGAGGCAAGCTGCAGAAGACATGTTGAAATTTACAGTGAACATACCGGCTCTCAACAACAGCCCACAGTTAAAGGATTTCTTTAGGGTAGGAGGCATCTTGAGATTGACTATTGCCTATGTTGTCCTCTGTTGCGAGTTGGACGTGCCACCGCTCTGTAATACCTCTGTTATTTTGTAGGGAGGAGATGTTGTCATGCGCTCAGTGATTACAGATTCAGCAGATGGCCTTGTGTTACCGTCACCTCTTACACCAGAGCCAGTTCAATCTTCATCTATGGAAGTGAAAGATGATGTCACAAATGACTTAGAAGATCCAGTGTTGCTGGATGAGACGGAAGAAAGAGAGGAAGTATCTGGTGATGGTGCGTTGATAATTAATTTTAATTTGTTTTTCTTTTCACTGTTGGACGTCCTATGTTGTGATTAAGTTTGGTAGAGGTACCAACACAGCTTTTGTGTGTATTTAGGTCAGTGACATCATTACATCTTTTCTATTCTGCAGCATTTGACCTGTTGTTTGATATGAGTGAGGAGCAAACTTTGACAGAGGAAGAGGGGGAAAATCAGCCTCCTACTGCTTCACAGCACCCACTGACTTCCAATGATCTGGCACTGTTTGATCCCTGCTTTAGTGAAGGTAAAACTAAATCTTTAAACTCTATGTTACTATGTTGTCCATATGTTTTCCTTTTAAAATAAACTGAAAATCTGAGCTTTCAGACTCTGTGATCTAGTGCAGCGTTTGTCTCATGTCTCATGTGTTGGATCTCATGTAATGCCAAAAGTAAAGGTTTATAGGATCTCATTGTTGTTTTTTTTTTAAATAGGTCATCAAATAGAACAGGGTGGGGCAATGTTTAACCTTCTAGCTCCCATAGTACTGATGAAGCCAAAAGGCTAGCTTAGCATTATGGGAGTTGTAGTTCAGTAACGGCTAGAGGACAACAATAAAGAGAGAATTGCAGGGGACTGCGAAGGTGAATTTTGAAACTTAAGGCCAATGTAGCAGAGTTTGAAAGATCATCCATTGCAGCTGAATGGGAGAATTTTTTCCAACTCTGCTACTTTTGCTTTAAAGATTCTAAACAACATGCCTTCCCCTGTTTGAGCTATATGGAGCAAAGAGGGCTCAATAAAGTACATTTTATTACTTTAATTGTATGCTTTCATTAAAGCATTTCTATGTAAAATACCTGCACTTGATACGTTTATTATTTTTTAAATATCTTTTTATTTCAGTTTTCATTTGGGTATTATACAACATATTGAAAACATAGAATCTGTCCCAAGACCCCAAAATTTACTTCTCCGCCTCCCTCCCACCCTCCCAGACCCCTCCATCCCAAAAGTTTCACAACTTTAGTAATACATAAGAACAAAAAGGATTAGACAGGTTGTAGCTTGGTGAAGTTTGGTCCCATAATAATGAGGCCTCCCCCCTTCCCTTGGTTCCCCACTAACATAACTAAATTAAACTAGAGAATAAGCAACAAATAAACCAGGTCTTCCAGTAGATGGTCCCCTGGGAGAAGTACTGCATGCACGTCTCTCTCCTGTTGTCATTCGGTGTCTATGTCTTTCTATTTACAAGGTGTGTGTGTCCCTTCAACAGTTCAGAAGTGTACCCCATTGTGTTCTTAATTTGTTTTGTTTTTTACTTTCTTCCAATGTCTCAATAAAAGGCTCCCAATGATTAAAAAATCTTTTGGTGTCTCATTCTTTGTTTAGTGTAGTGTCCAATTAGTCCATTCTAAATAAGTGGTGTAATTTTGTTAAGAATGAAGTCAGTGTGGGGGGATTATTACAATCCGTTGCTGGAGAATAGTCTTTCTTGCCACCGCCAAGACGATGCAGAGTAAGGAAATGTGTTGGCCGGTGAAGATGAATGCTGTCACAACCACCGGAATAGCCCACTCGCCAGTAAATGTATAGCTATGGATCCCAGCTATTTGAGATCTCAGCCCAAAAACGTTTGGACCTTTGTGCAAGTCCAGACGTTATGTCCCAGGCCCGTTACATTTGGAGCAGGCATCCGTCTATATGATGCTTATTATCTATTGTCTGTGTGGAGATAAATAGGCTTGATGGATAATCTTATGTAACATGTCTGTATAAGAGTTTGCTGGTAGCAGTTTACGGGTGAGAAGAAAATGTTTGATCAGGTCCTCCTGTTGATAGGATCTTTCAATTAAATACAAGTTAATTTGTTGCTACAGTTGCCCTTTAAGTTTTAAATTCCCTGCAATTCTCTCTTTATTGAGTAAACCCTTGAATGATCAGTGTGTGCTTATGTGACGACATGTTGAAAATTGTTGTAATCATTTCATAGTGCAGTATAATTTGTCACCCTTCCAGAACGTCAGTCTCTGGAATCTGAAACGGATTTGCACTTACTGTCTCTGAAGTGTGAAGGGGAGAAGTTGGATCTCTCTTGTCTATCTGGTGAAGAAGAAACAGGACATTATGTGTCAGAGGCCACGGTGGAAGTCCAGAAAGCAATGGAAAAGGAATCTGCTGGAGATTACCCAGAAGCCTTCAGGCTATACCGTAATGCTGTGGATACTCTACTAAGGGGAGTCAAAGGTGAGCTTTAAGGCCGGTGAGATAGCTCAGCTGGTTAATTGGAGGAGCGTTTCGTAAAAGGGTAGTGTATGCATGTAATAGCCTTCCAACAGAAGTGGTGGAGGGTAACAGTTTTCTCTTCTATCTAGATATAAGATAAGGGGATTAATGAAAGTATTCTGAAAATTGGGTTTCAATTAAATCTACACTGAACCATTCTACTGTGATTATATTTATTAGAAGATGTAAAGCCAAACTTCCATATTTCAGTCTTCACATTTCACCAGCAACCAATGATTTATTGAGCTGACTACTTGAGCATCATTGCTTCTATTAATCACGCTTTTTATTGCTAAGTCTGCGTTTGTTAGTGATACAGTACTTCAAACCTTGTGTCTCTGCACTGGAATATTCTAAGTGTGTGAAAAGGGTGTATGCTCAATTATTAAATAAAGCAGTCATGCATAGCCAAGGATAGGCAATAACCTCACATCGTTCTGGGGAAAATCAGAGCTCCTAACTCAGACTCACTTCTGATCAGTTCAGTGAAGTGATCCCAAATCAGCCATTGTGGCTTTAAAGACTGTCAGGTGATGCTGTTGAGTCCTCCTCTTCGGCCAATGGAAAAGGAACCATCTAAAAAACAAAAAACAAGCCACATCTATCTAAAGCATCTATCCTCAGCCCGATGGGGTTTCAATTTTTTTGGGGGAAAAAAGGAGATATCTGATTGGATGACTTGGTCAATCTGGAGCCGCTCTTGTCCCAACCCTACCATTGGCTTATTTTTTGATAGGTGTGTTTTTATTTATTTTTTTTTACATTTTTATATATATATATATATTGTGGATTATTATATACTTTTCGATGGGCACTTGGACAACTCCTAGTCCCAGGGGTTTTTGTTATTTTTATTCATGGGGCCATGGCCCCAGGGAAGCCTGAACATTTTTGTTTTTTTCTTTTCTTTTATGAGGCCAGAAGTATTTAGCCAGCTCCAGTAAAAACCATTTTATAGGGCCAGCAACATTACGTTGGCCCCAGGGGAGCATATTTAATATATATTTAACAAATAATTTCAGGGAGGGTATGGCCATTATTGAGTAAGCAATAACCCTGCCCAAGTTTCCTGAATAGAGTGTGGCTGAAAATCAGACCAAATCAGTGGAAATTGACAATCATACATACAGAGTAGCTGAATAGGAGATTTTTCTGCAAATCAGCTAGATCGGTGCATACTGGGTAGAACATCCTGTGTTCTATATGGAAAGCCACGTTCTATAGGGAAAACCAACAAAATAATTACTATAGCAGGAAAAATCGCTTGCATCGAACAAATGCAAGAATTTATATGTATGTATTAAAAAAAAAAAATGCACAAATCTTTATTAGGGTTGACTCTCTGGTAGGTTGTTTTTTTTTTTTTTTTTTTGTTTACACCGAAATGTTGCCTCTAAATTGTGGACATATTCAGATCACTTTGGTACTCTAATTTCCAGCTAATCAGGTAGCACTGATGTGCCTATGATACGTCTGCAACTTAAACATCATAGCTGATTCCACATTGGTCTAACCCGACCCATAATGCACCTGACCGAAGTGGTAGCCTCCGGCCCTCCTCATAGACTTCTGGGGGAGGACTTTGCCTTATTTCGGGAGTACCTATGCTATTATGAGTATTACCGACTTCCTCCCATAGAAGACAATGGGAGGAATTTGGGTATAACTGAAATAACCAAAGTCCTCCCAAAATGGTAAAAAAAAAAAAAAAATATGTATTTAATGAAATACAACAAAATAAAGTAAATTTCATTAAAAGTTAGTAAAACTCCCACAATCCTCAGCTTGTGCGGTGGAAAATAATATGATGGCAACCGTGTTGGTTGCCTTGCCTTATTGTGGAAAGTCTGGCTTTGAAAGATTCTGTTTCAGTTTACAATGTCCTAATTTATATCTCTCCCCAGATGATCCTTGCACAGCCAGGCGCGATGCTGTTGCACGCAGAACCTCTGAATACCTGTGTCACGCAGAGAATATATTCCAAGTGCACATGAGTGAGAGTGAGGATTAACCTCCGACAAAGCACAACATGGGGACTAAACCGGATTCAAAATAAGCCTCTGATCAAATTTAGGTTATTTTCATTTGGAATGAAAGAAAAGCATTTGTTGGATTCTGCAACATGTTAAAGTATTTCTCGCTGTAAGAGATGTGGAATCTACTGTACTGGGATCATTCAGTGGTTTGAACAGAAAGAAGCTGTGTTTATGAATACATTTGTATTGGTTTTTTTTTTTTCTAAATGCACTTTTTTTTAAATTTTATTTGCTAAATGAAGCTTCTTGTGTCTAAAACTGAATGTTTGTGAGATTTTTATTACTAAGAGAATAGACGTGAAATCTGCATTACTTCTAAAAGTGGGGACATCCAGATTGGGACATTACATGGCAGGCCTGGAAAAATCCACAGTCTCTACTAAATCCTACAAATATTTGTAAGGTCCTGTTATGGGAAATGATCGTACATACACAGTTCAGAAGATACAAACTGGAACTGTCCCACCTATAAGAGGACCGGGGGGAGCAATAATCTGGTTCAAAATTTTAAAAAAATTGAAGACCAAGGCACAAATTCCCTATCTGAACTGGCAGATGGCTGTGGACATGTTGAGAGACACAGCTTTCTAAAAAGTTTTAGTGGACATGTTGAGAGACACAGCTTTCTAAAAAGTTTCAGTGGACATGTTGAGAGACACAGCTTTCTAAAAAATTTCAGTGGACATGTTGAGAGACACAGCTTTCTAAAAAATTTCAGTGGACATGTTGAGAGACACAGCTTTCTAAAAAATTTCAGTGGACATGTTGACAGACACAGCTTTCTAAAAAATTTCAGTGGACATGTTGAGAGACACAGCTTTCTAAAAAATTTCAGTGGACATGTTGAGAGACACAGCTTTCTAAAAAATTTCAGTGGACATGTTGAGAGACACAGCTTTCTAAAAAGTTTCAGTCAAAACCTTAAGAGCAGTTCAATATTTATGTCCTAGGTCAGAGACAACTAACCCTGAGTATTGAGGTTTTAAATGGCTGCACAAATCAGAATCTCTGGCTCCTCCCTATTCTGCGCAATCTTAACCCTAATTGTTTCGGCTTCCATATTGGTGGTTGGCATGGTTCTTGGTAAGAATTTGGGTCTAAGCCCTGCAGTCCTAGAGAATCCGCTGGGAGTTCATTCACGCAACCTCAAATTCCCTTTGTAAAACTAGGGGGTACGAGATCTACACAAGCTACAACTATAGGGGCAATTTTAAATGTGAATTGAAAAAATCATTAACTGGAAAAATGTTCCAACTGTCTGCCTGTCTTTCCTACTTGGCTATTAAAGCCTTATTTTTGCAGATAGATGAGTTGATACCGTGTTAGCCAAAGAAACACGAGGCAAGTAAAGTGAAGCTGATACCTTTTATTGGCTAAGTGAGCAGCTTTGGAGTGCAAGCTCTCATGCACTTTATAACTAATTAATAGAAACTCAGACGGAAGTTTGCACAAACACATTTGAATATAGTGAATGCCAGTGAAGCACTAACATGGCCCAGTAAGGAAAAAAAAACTGCAAAAAGTGCCTCTACCCAGTGATAGGAAAAGCTACAATCTACCCTAGTCGTAACTAAAAAAAAGTCATAAATAAAATATATATAATTAGTTCCAGCAGCACAAGCTCTGTTCAAAAATTGTACATAACAGTTCACCATTTTAATCCAAGTCCAACAAATCAGAAAAGTCCAGACATCCAAAACATGTGCATTACCAGAAAAATATTCCTTTTGTATAATTGTTTTTTGCGTGCCTGGGTAGCGATGGGATCGATTATAAGCTTGCAAGTGGGGCTCTCACTACATGAGGTATTTGTGGGAGATTGAGCTTGTAATACAGGCTGAGTATCCTTTATCCAAAATGCTTGGGACCAGAAGTATTTTGGGCAATTTTAGATAACTGATCATTTTCACTAATAAGATATATTAAAGCCTCTTAGCACTCATGAAATACAGTATTTACACCACATGGAGCAAATAAATCACTTTTATTGTGATGTGAGGCATCATTGGGAGTGAGTGACTCTGTTGCCGAATTCGTAGCTGGCGTCACCTTTCGGATATATTTCTGGGGTTTGTGTGCTTTCTGCTTGGAGCACACAAACCCCAGAAATATACAGTGCGGATGCTCTGTGCTAGGTGTGCGGCGCACACCTACCACATATGTGCAGGGCCAATATAAAGAGCTCTCCAGGGACCTGTTCATTAACAGAAATGTACAAAGAAGAGGTCACCCCCTGAGACTGGAAGAGCAAAGATTTCATAGACAGCAAAGGAAGGGATTCTTTACGGTAAGGACAATAAAGTTATGGAACTCCCTGCCAAGAGAGGTAGTGCTATCAACCACAATAGATGCATTTAAAAATGGTCTGGATGTTTTTTTTTTTTTTAGAAAAGACCATACAGGGCTATTAATAATAGAATAAGCATTAATAATAGAGTTTATTGATCCAAGGAGAAATCTGATTGCCCCTTTTGGAGTCAAGAAGGAATTTTTCCCCCTAGGAGGCAAAATTCGAAATAGCTTCCTTAGAGGTTTTTGCCTTCTTTTGGATCAAAAGCTGGAATGATAGGTAGAAGGGTTGAATTTGATGGACTTGTGTCTTTTTTCAACCTAAATTACTATGTTACAATGAAGGAAGTGTCGCTCTTCAAAACATCTAGTGAAATGTGGAGATCAAAAGAAGAAGGCATTAAAGCCTCGTGACGATACATTTATTAGATAACAGGAATGGAAATAGTAAAAGTAAAGAATAAAAAGGAGCATGTACATATACCCCAAACAGGCTCATGTTTCAATAATACATGTGTGTTCATTCATGCATTCTATTGTAGTGTTATTACACATATGCCATACACTGGAATGACCTCCTTTCCTTGTTGGTACGTTTCATTTGTGCTGTAGCATAGGCAAGTGTCAGAAAAGAAATAAAAGTGATTGCATAATTTTAATAAAATTCCAACACTGGAATTGGTCTGGATTTGAAACTTTTGCAGTAGAATATTAAGGGCACTTTTATAAATAGGTTGCACTTGGGCAAAGAGTGTCTAGCAAATATAGTCTCCTATAGTTAAGGAAAGGCCCAAATAGAGCAAATTCTCGCCTGTTTTGTATTTATGTTCTCGCTCTATATATATTTTTGTGCACCACGATCTGAACTATATTCATGCCAGCTAGCCAGCATGCTTGCCTGAACATTGTAGACCTTCATTAAAAGGAAAACATTTTTTTTTTTTACTCTTGCTTCCTTAACGGAAAGACCCCAGACAACGGGGGGCCCCGCTCTGATTGGCTGTATGCACACTAACAAAATCAGCATGCGCCAGCCTCCTGACTAGCTGTGAGGCAGAGCTGAGAATAAACCCACATGTATCGGTAAAGATACACATCGGTTTTACTCTAAAAAAAAAAAAGCAAGGTTTAATATGTTAGTTTTCCTTCTCCATCCAAAACATGCATGTATCCTTAAAAGATACACACGGATTTCAGCAAATCACTTATCATTTGAGATTTCCAAAATAAACCTGATTATTTGCATAGTTTAAGCCAGAGCTTGAGAAATATTTGAAGGCTTTAGGAGCCAGCCTCCTTAAGCTAATTTTGAGGAGCCAGGGAAATAGAACTTCCCTATAGTTATATCTAAAACATCCCAAAAACTAAAGAGAATTAATGTTAGGAACCCTGGATTTGTCAAGCCCTGCATTTAACAGTACTATTAAATAAATACTGCAATACGTTTCTTCCCTCCACCAGAACCCAGAAAATTAATTTACCATCCAAATTACATCATTTGGCCACTTTATTAAGTTGTGTGCAAATAAACATATTTGGGGTTATTAATAAACCTCAATTCTAGGGGCAAGATTTAATAAAAAGGAACATCCCACTGGTTTCCATGGTGACTGCACCACTGAATGCTGCCGCACAACATGATCTTTATCACCCTACTCGTTTTCAAACATTGTATTGGATCCTTAAATTACTTGCACAAACATATGAAATGTTACTAAATGTGTTTACATGACATCAAACAAATATTCTCACCAATAATGGAAAGAAATCCTTGTTTATGTTCAATGTTTACATGCGCATAAGCACACACACGCTTCAAAGATATGCAGCCTAAACAACAAAGGTTGTCCATTATCCCTAACCAGCAGGGCTCAGTACAGCAGGGATCTGTACAGACCTGCACAGCAGGGATCAGCACACATCAGCACAGCAGGGGTCAGCACACATCAGCACAGCAGGGGTCAGCACACATCAGCACAGCAGGGGTCAGCACACATCAGCACAGCAGGGGTCAGCACACATCAGCACAGCAGGGGTCAGCACACATCAGCACAGCAGGGGTCAGCACACATCAGCACAGCAGGGGTCAGCATACATCAGCACAGCAGGGGTCAGCACACATCAGTACAGCAGGGATAAGCACATCAGTACAGCAGGGATAAGCACACATCAGCACAGCAAGGATCAGCACACATCAGCATAGCAGGGGTCAGCACACAGCAGGGGTCAGCACACATCAGTACAGCAGGGATAAGCACACATCAGCACAGCAGGGATCAGCACACATCAGCATAGAAGGGGTCAGCACACAGCAGGGGTCAGCAGACATCAGCACAGCAGGGGTCAGCACACATCAGTACAGCAGGGATAAGCACACATCAGCATAGCAGGGGTCAGCACACAGCAGG
Source organism: Pelodytes ibericus (assembly GCA_036172795.1). Classification (NCBI taxonomy): domain Eukaryota; kingdom Metazoa; phylum Chordata; class Amphibia; order Anura; family Pelodytidae; genus Pelodytes; species Pelodytes ibericus. Next base: position 25,209,357 of record CM069863.1, on the reverse strand, counting down.
GGTCAGCACACATCAGTACAGCAGGGATAAGCACACATCAGCAAAGCAAGGATCAGCACACATCAGCAAAGCAAGGATCAGCACACATCAGCATAGCAGGGGTCAGCACACAGCAGGGGTCAGCACACATCAGTACAGCAGGGATAAGCACACATCAGCACAGCAAGGGTCAGCACACAGCAGGGGTCAGCACACATCAGCACAGCAGGGACCAGCATACATCAGCACAGCAGGGACCAGCATACATCAGCACAGCATAGCATAGGAGGCACAGCATAGCACAGGAGAAATCATCTCCATTGATTTCAGTCTCCCGCTTTGCTGCTTCCTGTAGTTCCCTGTACCATGTGACCAAAGCTGACGTCACCAGGGTCCTTCTACTGGATAGGAACTAGCCAAACAACAACACTGCAGTGCGTGCTATAGAAGCGAAAGCAAGGAAGTGACTTTAGAGCATCACGTCGGAGAGCATGCTGGGAGGGATCACAGGAAGTAAGCCCCATGGAATTACAATACATTCCTGCTGCAGAGGAAACTGCTGGATGGAGTGAGATGGGAGAGATCTGTTTGGGTATATGTGGATTAATGTAATGTAATGTGGATGGCGTTGTGTGCCCGCACTGAGTAGTTATTGAGTTATCCATGTGCCTCTGCTACATATAAACCTCATCAATCCTCTTGATGTTTCCATGATGTTTATTATGGAGACGAAACTGTGAGTTCTATAGCAATATTATGGAATGAATATGAGACAAAATGCTCACTGAGGAGCAGTCAGCAAGACGTGGTTTCCATGGTAATTACACCAATTTTAACATTTAGCTATTTTTAGTGATTTATGCATACATTTTCGTGCTGTGGTTATGTATAACGTGGTAATAGTGATCTAATCAGCAGGAACATCCCATCTGTTGGTGACTAGAACACCTTTTTACCCAAATTTTACTCATTTTTTTTTTTTTTTTTAATATAAAAAGTGTTGAAGGTGTAAATTGTCTTCTAATGATTTTTGTATGAAAGAGTCATTAAGACTGTAAAATTGATGAGTTCTGTTTTAGCAAAGTTACAGTGTAGATTTCCAATAGCCACACTAACAAATGTATGGATCAAAATGTTTTCTTATCTAACTAAAGTCCTGTTCAGTGTAATAGTTGGACAGCTACATTGTACTACACATGTGCATAGTGTCACATTTCTTTTAATGGGGGAAGCACAGATCATATACATTTTTGAGCATAAAACTATAAGCTCAGCATTTTCAACATACAGGGTTGCTGAGGATGGATCATCCCTTATTTTTCTGTATGTTCAATCAAAAAAGAAACCATGTTGGTTTCAGAAAGCACAAAAATAGGGACAACTTAATGCTGTACCTATGCACAAATAAAAACATTTAAGTCACCAACAGGAAACCCCCTTTTTTTTTCTACAGATCTAAACAAAATTTTGCTGATAAAAAATGTCAGTAAAATGTAATTTTCTGCTGAGATTACTCATTTCACTAATCAGCTCAGATTTTTTTTAATAATTCCCTACGAGTGTCATCCAGAGGAACAGCTACTATAAAGAAGAGACCTGAAGCTGTACCAAAGCCACTGAAAAAGTCATTTTATAAAAATGTATACAAACATTTAGGTGACAGCTCACTAAGATTGACACCTAGGCCACTGTAGTAATGCATTTTGTAGCGCCTTACGCGTAACAATCATAGTAAAAGTTTAAAATACCACTTATTTGACACATGAATGGCTGTGATCCACCTTTAGATAAGATAAGGGGCTTTATGCAGATATTTCGCTAATGGCACCACTGTTTCATATAACTGTATGATTTCCCTTGTTCTGTGAACGTTTGCACCAGAAGTTGTGTGTTTTTTTTGTTTTTTTTTTAAACATAAAAAGTTTGGTCCTAGTCGACCTCCAGAGGACTATTTAATGGTTTGGTCTCGTCTTCTGATTAATAGGACTCTGTCACCTATCCATTGTTTATATTGTAAATATAGATAATGAAAAATGATCTGAACATTGTGTTAGAGAGTTTCAAGCAAAAAGTATTTTAAGCAAGAGTGTGGTGTCTCCTGTTTATGACATCACCTATGGCTTGACAGGCAAATGAACAAGTATGGTAAAAGTGTAATTTGAATATCAAAGCACAAGGTGATATTAAATAGGACACGCTACAAACATATTTAACCTCCCAAGGACAAGAGCTCTTTGGGGATTTTTAACTGGAATGTCTGTGTTTCTCATTTGCCCTCATACAAACTATATACTGGTTTATTAAGGAATTATGTGGCTTTCATTTGATGCCATATTTATCCTTAAAAAGCTAACATTTTATATGGTTTTTTTTTTCTTCAAGTCGGCTCTTGTTTACTTTAATGACATGTCAGGATAATCTTGTTTCCTTAAGGGGCTAAACTATATGTTTCTCTCAATCTATGCATTTACATGCAAATGTGTCCTGCTAATGCAGCATATAAATATGTTTTTATTTTATTCTCCACTTCACAATATAAGCAACGTTTAGGTGATGGAATCCTTTTAATGTCCGTAAGGGCAATAGGACTGCCAAAAGCATTTTGTGACAATATTGAAGGATGTCAAATTTTACAGCTAGTAGGCCCAGCTGTGATGTCAGAGGTGACACTGCTCCAAACCACATCAGTCCAGTGGAGAATAACAGGTGACCCCTGGTAACTAATACTGTGGCCTTCTGCTGGCTTGCCACCTGTCAGTGGTCATAATGTAATGCCTGATCTGTGGAATACTTTTATCCTTGTTTTGGTGATACTTTGATTTACTTTCACTTCAAGAGAAAATATATGTTTTGAGGATTTTTACATCATTGTCTTCTTCAGGTTGTGTGTAATTTTGGGATCCAGAAAGATGAATGTGTCTCCGGTCCCACCAGTTGGACAATGTCAGGATATGTGCCCACTGCAAGAGAGGAAGGAACGGCAGCTCCAAGGGCGTCTGCACAGATATGAAATACAATGTGAGAATTGCGATTGGGTAGCCAAGGGACGAAGAACAAAGAGACTCCCACTTGCTGACCCGGCTAAGACTGTTAAGGAATATAGTCGGCCCGCAGCAGGAAAGAAGTTGTCCTCCCCATGTGACCTCCGACCGCCACCTGTTCTGCTACGAACGGTTCACTATCTCTTGATGGAAGTGTGGGATTTTATCGATGACCGGGATTTAGGATCTTTGGCTGAGGCCTATGGTTTTATAGTTGATAGACTGCGAGCGGTGAGGCAGGATCTGACTGTACAGAGAATCCGAGGGCGTTCAGGGGCCCTTGTTTTGGAGGGAAGTCTGGGCTTTCTTCTGTGTTCCACTTATTTGGTGAGAGAACTACCTTTAAAGGACTATGATGAAGTGCTACATGCGAAGCAAGTGCGGGAGACTTTTGCTGAACTTATGGAATGTTACAGACAGGAACCAAAATGCCCCAGAGAAGCTGAATTTCAAGCCCTGTTACTTCTGTATGATTTAGGTAAGGCTGTGTGATTATTGTTAAATTCACATCCCTTGAGTGCTTAGAAAGTAACAGAATTGCCAACTGAGTGGTTAACAGGTCATGTGACGTCAACAAGCAGTTGCCAGCTGTACTTGGATTGATGGTATTTAAAAGACAGCTGTAGGCAAAAACAAACAAACTTATGTTTAACTGAAAGCATGCACCAAGTCAGGGCTTACCTAACATGTTTGGAACCCGGGTGGACCTTATCTTTGGCACCCCCTCTACACCCAGTCTTGTAATCTCCCGAAGCTGTCTGTCTTTCTTTCTCTCCCTTTCCTCCATATATTCTGTCTCTCTCCCTCTTTCATCAACCCCAGCTGTATCTCTCCATTTGCTCTCTCCAGCAGTCTCTCTCGCTCTCCCTTTGCGCTCTCCAGTGGTCTCTCTCCCTTTTGCTCTCTCCAGCGGTCTCTCTTTCTCCCTTTGCTGTCTCCAGCGCTCTCACTCTCCCTCCCTTTGCTCTCCCTCCCTTTGCTCTCCCTCCCTTTGCTCTCCCTCCCTTTGCTCTCCCTCCCTTTGCTCTCCCTCCCTTTGCTCTCTCTCCAGCGGTCTCGCTCTCTCTCCCTTTGCTCTCTCCAGCGGTCTCGCCCTCTCTCCCTTTGCTCTCTCTCCCTTTGCTCTCTCTCTCTCTCCCTTAGCTCTCTCCAGCGGTCTTGCTCTCTCTCCCTTTGCTCTCTCCAGCGGTCTTGCTCTCTCTCCCTTTGCTCTCTCCAGCGGTCTCGCCCTCTCTCCCTTTGCTCTCTCCAGCAGGCCTCGCTCTCTCTCCATTTGCTCTCTCCAGCGGTCTCGCCCTCTCTCCCTTTGCTCTCTCCAGCGGTCTCGCCCTCTCTCCCTTTGCTCTCTCCAGCGGTCTCGCCCTCTCTCCCTTTGCTCTCTCCAGCGGTCTCGCCCTCTCTCCCTTTGCTCTCTCCAGCGGTCCCGCCCTCTCTCCCTTTGCTCTCTCCAGCGGTCTCGCCCTCTCTCCCTTTGCTCTCTCCAGCGGTCTCGCCCTCTCTCCCTTTGCTCTCTCCAGCGGTCTCGCCCTCTCTCCCTTTGCTCTCTCCAGCGGTCTCGCCCTCTCTCCCTTTGCTCTCTCCAGCGGTCTCGCCCTCTCTCCCTTTGCTCTCTCCAGCGGTCTCGCCCTCTCTCCCTTTGCTCTCTCCAGCGGTCTCGCTCTCTCTCCCTTTGCTCTCTCCAGTGGTCTTTCTCCCTTTGCTCTCTCCCCTTTGCCTCCCTTCCAGCTCTCTCTGTCGGTCTCTCGCTGTCTGTCTTTTCCCTCCTTTTCTCTTTCCCTATCCTTCCCCCAGTGTTCATCTCCCTGCCCCACTCCTTTTCCTCCCTATGCAAAGATGCTCAGGCCTGCGTTAGCGTTCCCACACGCTCCTCGTGGATAGTGATGACTGAGCGTCATGTTCCAACACTCTGTGTCATCATTATGTTCAAGGCAGCGTCTCAGTGCTTCCAAGCATGCTACAAGAATTATTGAACTACTTTATTGTATTGTTTATTCTATTCTATTTGGAGTTGTTTGAATAGGTTGTAGATTTAACATTGCCCAATGCTTTCTATTCCGCAGGAGATATGGATGCCATGAATCGGGCTCTGACACTCCCTCGTGGTGTGGGTGATTCCCCAGAGGTGCAAAACGCGCTGGCTATAAACAGAGCCTATTTGGAGGGGAACTGGGTACGACTGTTTCGCTTGGTTCATCAGCTTTACTGCTTGCAGGCATGTGCTTTCTACCGCCATCTCTCCGATGTCCGTGACAAAACTTTGCGAGTCCTAACTCATGCCTACAGCAGCCGGAACTGTCGCATTCCACTCAATCACCTTGCCATGCTTCTAGCAGTTGACAGCGCCGAGATAGCCAGTGAAATGTGTAGGAGGCGAGGACTGGCTATTGTCCCTGCAGAGAAACAATCAGTGGTCTTCTTTAAAGCTGCTTTTCAGGATGTGGGGCCTGAACGTGCAGTTAGAGAGTATGTCTTGGTGGAACGGAAGAGAGGGGAGCTAAGTTGGGTGGAGATCATGATGGGGGAGAATGAGAGGGAATGTATCTAATCGGAGAATTAATGAGATGCTTCTGCCCCTCGAGTCTGACCATTAAATCACATGCTCATCAATTATATTTGAAGATGTTTCACTGCTTACAGCTACATCGTATAAATGTAGCGACCTACTCCATATCACACAGCTTGGCATTTACCTTCCAACCAAGGCAGAGAGAGATTTGGTGACCTATAGAATGATGCACTGAAATGTTAATGAACAGTCAGGCTTGCGAATATTGTGGACAAGCAGCATGAATCAAAAGGCCATTGATTGGATAGCTTAAACTGAGTGCAGAGAATAAATGACTGGGAAAAAAAAGTATTAAATGTGTCTGTGGAGTCACCTGTTTATGACATCACCTGTTCAAGCCACAGGTGATGCCATAAAAAAGAGACTCCATTTTTAAAACTCGTTTTTCCCCTAATTTTGGCATTAGCTTGCCGTTTTGCTAACGTAATGTAAAGCTCAATTTAAATTATTTTTTCTCTCTACATACACAGTAAAAACACGTTTTGGCCTCTTTAATGTATTAATATCTGGGTACTATGTTGCGTTTGGGACTGTTCTTCGCGACCGTCCCTCGACCTCCATCACCTGACAGTCTGGTGCTTTCAGGTGCATCATTGAAGCGCAGGTTCGTTTTCGGGTTAGGGGTTAGTTTTAAGATTAGGAGCTATTTTTAGGGTTAGTATTAAGGGATACTAACCCTAGCGTTAGGGGATTGTTCCAGGGATAGTTTTACAGTTAGTATTAGGAGTTTGTTTTAGTGTTTGGGGGTTACTTTACTAAGGGCGCTTAAACTCCCACAGTAAAAAGGCCACAAAGAACAGTCCTAGACCTTTTATAAGTGCCAAAAATGTTCCATACACTAATAAAATAGATGCCATATGGCAATTTCTGATTTAAGTGGCATATAGTCCCTACTACACTTACATTTTGTGCAAGCTCATTATGTTCTAGTTTTAACAGTGTGCAAAGAAATTTCTATAGAGTAACCATAGAAGTGCACCTTCCCCAAAAGATGCATTATCAAAATAAAAGAATAATGAAGCCTGCACAAGCAAAGCCATTCCACTAGGTGGCACTATTGTCTTATTGCGCAGGCGGTCCTCCGGTTGCATTGACTCAACTTTCAGTGTACATTTCATACCCAATCTAAAGCCACATTATGTTATCTTCGTTATAATGGGCTTTGTGAGTACTAAAAACAACAGACTCCCTCTTCTTTTTCAAGTTTAAAGGTCGACTGCAAAAAAACACTTATGTTTAATTGAAAGATTTTATCAAGTTTAGACAATTTAAGTAGAAATGCTTTAGCGAAAGAATAGAAATAAAATGAACTTATAAAACCCTTGTTGCTCATATAACTGTTGTTTCGATGGATCAGATCCACCATCATCTTACCAAGATCACGCAGACTTATCCAGACGCTGACTGTCACTTACTGTTAGCACACAACTGAACCCTAATTGAACTTTTTTTTTTAAAACCTGCACCAGACATAACAAAAAGGATTCTGGGATAAGACACTCATAGTTTTTTGAGCAATATTTCTCATCTGGTTGAATGGTTTCCTGGCTCCTGCTATTGTTACAGCACCATTTAGTGAGTGACAGGCAGGCCCCGGGCTAAGCATTAAACAGTTACTTCACAGGAAAAAATACACTGAAGGAGTAAAGAAATATAAAAAAAACGCTTTCTTTAATAGATTATTTTTTAAATTGATGCAGCCGTTTCCAATGTTGATGCAGCGTTATCCACAGCCTGGATAACTATGGTCAAATGATGGTGGACTTGATCCCAGTCTTTTTGTAGATTGGTGGAGATGGCCGTACTAAAGGCATTTGCCAGACCTGGGAAGGTAGCCACATTGGAACTGCGAGGGGCCCAGATCACATGGCTGAAACAGAAGAAGAGGATGTTAAATACATGTATGCAAATGGTACATTCCACAAAACTTCAATACGCTTTCTCCTTGTGACAGAACCCTCCAGCACTGGGGTTCTTGGAGAGAACTAATGGCTTGCCTCCTCCCTATAGATTATGGACCCTGGCATTAAAAAGAGGTTCTAGATTTGGGGTGGTGGGCACAGTGGGTAGGTTTTCATTGATTACAGTGTTTCACAAGGGAGTATTGTCACTAACTGAACTGCAGTTCGAAAAGTGCTCCAAATAAACTTGTATTTGTAATGTCATGTCATGTATAAAGCTGTACACATTCTGTGTGACTCATCCATCTGTTAATTAGTTTTACTGTTAAGTGATTATGTCCGTTGTATGCCTGTATCGATTTAATGACTAGACCTAATGCGGAACTACAGTTACCTCCCCCTGTATGCTAATCCCCTGTTGATGTAATTATGTCTGTATATAAGTGTGCTGTTCCTGTAATAAATTATCAATTTTACTTAAGTCTAACACTTGTAAGGGCTAACTAATCACACAACTGGTTCTGTCTAGTGGTTTGGATTATTGCCACAATAGGCTGCTCTTGGAAGAGCAGCTCTGAGCAAGGAGGCAGAGCTTTTAATGGAGGTACTCAGTCGGAGTACTGAGCGTTCCGTTACACTCCTAAAGAAACAAAAATTATACTATAAAAAGTAAAAATGGTGCTACAAACACCATACAAAAAACTGTACTGACTTTCAACAGTTCATAAAGGCACAGTGTACGGTAAACAAAGATAATGCACACACTAAATAAGTGAACAATGTTAGTTACAATATGAAAAAAAAATAAAAAACATCATGCTACATACAGCGATAAGCACAGGGCCACAAATGTTCTTTATCAGACAAGGTATGTACACACAACGTAAGTTATTATTGGGTAAAGGTAATAGGACCTCCCTCCTATAGAAACCCACAATTTACAGTTTCACCACTACAACAAGGGATTCTGGGTAGGAATAGGAACACCAGGTTACAATAAGGGAATGCCCATCTTGCTATGGTTCATAGGTGAAACATTGTGGATTCTACCCATCTCTGTGCTTCAATGAGCTAATCAAGCTCCTCAGGTGTGTCCCTGCCCAATTTATATTGAAACTGGCGCAAAGAAATGTTCATCTCACCATTAGTACTACATACACCTGTCCTTACCTACATTACCCAACATGGCAAAAGTAGACCAAGACATTTATTCTCTCTTATAAACAATATATATTATATAGGAAGCCGATTGTGGGGAAAGTGATAGAGGTGAATATTTCCCACTCCAGTCTGATTCGTCGTAATAGATAATATTTCAGATTCATATCGGTGTACATGTTCATACAACTTGATTATTATTATACCTGAAATATGGTTTATCCAGGAAGGCATAATGATTAATGAAGGCACGTTCTAAGAGCATTAGTTGGTCGTTAATCATCCGAATCTTAAGAGGCCTGAAAAAGACGGGTTTTCAGTTAAAACATTTCATAGGCCATCCTGTAACACGTGACGGATGACGGTCTTCTTTAAAGCTAACAAAAAACTGTTATTTTTATGAATGGGATGGTTAATTTTATATCAGCAACACAAAATGTGAATGAAGTAAGTGCACTTTTGATTAGGCGTTGGGAGATGCGAAACGCATAATTACTCTTAAATGAAACCATAGATCAAAGTGCTAAAGCACACTTGTCTCCAAGCCAAGTTGCACCAATGTCACAACACATTCCATGCAATGTGTCTGTTTTACTGTGACCAGTACTGGTACATATTCATAACAATCGATAATATTAATCCAAAAGGGATATTTTTCCCATGACATCATCCAGGTGTTGATGGAACCACATTCCGTGAAAATACATTAGCTCAGGACTGGCTCTTCACAAGGCGTGAGCATGTCTATAGCTCCACTGAAGTGTAGTGGGCTTGGCTTCAATTGACTAATGTTCCAACCATGGCCAGGCAAGTTCTGCTTATATTTTGTTTATTATGACTCTACTCCGTCCCCATCCTACCAATTCGTGTCTTATATATATGTTAAGGTCTTATAGGAGGCCTCTTAGTTCTTAAGACTTGAGACACCTGAGATATAAGGCCCATTACAAGTGTTATCAATATAATTAATCTAATCTTATACATCGGTATAGCAACCGCTTCAAATTCTAATTAATAAAATTTTAGATATGTTAGGATTCCTACTTACGTCTCCGCTGTGACTTTCAAATCTTTAATTGATTTAGTCAGGGCCTCAGAAGCCATTTTGTATCTATCCACAGAATTCTTCAAGGGCTCTGAAAACCAGACAAAAACAATACATATATATTAGTGTCAATGTACTTAGACAGGAGGCAAAGGAGTATTAAAGTTATATATACCTCCCAGCATGTCCCACCAGTAACATGGAAGGGTGGTTGGCCAAAGCTTGGGAGGGGAAGTGTAAGCGCTACCATGTATGTGCGGCAAACATACCATGGCGGTTTATCGTCACCCTTTGTGGTCGAGCTGCCACAGTATAAAATGCCCAATGTGCCTGGTCGGCATTATCTTAGACCACATACACTTGAGTACAGTAAAAAGACTCAGGTTACTTGCATTAGTAAAACCTAAACCCTCCATATACAGTCTGGATTCTTGATTGATAACCTGTGGCCCCAATTTGTTCCTCCGGTGTCCCAATTCACTGGGACACTAGAAGTAATACATGCTCAGCTGGATGGCACTGCAGTGTCAGAAACCCCACTCATTAATGCTCTGGACCCCCCTCCCCCCAACCAGTTGTCCTAGCCCCTGGTATCCCAATTATGGGGACAGCAATGTTAAAAGTCAACTGTATGTGTCCCTGGCCGAGTTCTCCTACAATCGAATATTTACCAACAGATTTTTTTTATTCAGTTCTTAGATTCTGTCCGCTACTATTGACATACGTAATAACCAGGTTTTGATCTTTTTCACCTGGATACCAAAGTTGTACAATCCCTAAGGCATATTTGTTTGTATATTCTCATATATGTCCACCTCTCTGTCCCTCTTAACCTCTCTCCCCCATTCTACCTCCCCCCCCCTTCTTTCTGTACACAAATTGAAACTACTCACCTTTCTTTGTTTTGCAATTCTCAACGGAACATACAATGGGTATAGATTCTAGTCCTCATATAAAATGCTGTAAGTGTACAACCCCATGTTATATGCCCTCATCATTGTTGTGTTTTGCTATTTCTGCAGAGCTGGTGACTTATTTACCGTATGCACAGACACTTGAATGTTTCCGGATGCCCAATAGATCAATTTCAACACAAAAAGCCATTTTTTATCAGTCTCGAGGAAGCAAGCACACTTGATCATGGATGTACACAAGGTGCACTCATGTATTTGTTTGTAATGCCGCATGGTTTCTATATCATTTTCCAACGTGCCTCTTACCCAGAGAGATTTTCCTGTTTGCGAGTTCAGTTTTCATGTTCTGATTTGCGACATCATAATAGGTTTGCAGTGTGTCCCAGTAATCTAATGGTACAAGTGGGACGAAGAGACTGTCCGCAAGACGTATTAGCACATTGCCTGCTGTGCGGGCTACTGTCTGGTGACTGGTAAATCCTGCAAACGAAGGCACAGGGAGATTAACTCAATGAAACATGAATGCGGCCCACACACAAATACAACTACAATGACGTGGCCCACTGCAGAACAAACTTGGATACCCCAGCACTACATAATTATTTCTGGTGATTTAGTGGGGGCAGCCTGGATGTCTGTTTCTGCTGTTGCCCTCTTCAGTCTGCTGCTGCCCCCTCCAGCTTGCCGCCCTGGGCCTAGATGGCCTAGGCATAAATACAACACTGCTCTCACAGACTTACAGGGACAGAATAGTCCCCAAACTCACTTTGGTGCAAGGTGAAGATCACTGCTTATATAATGCACAGGCTTTTATCCCTGTGTGATTTGATGCAGGCATTCTGTATAAATCACATTTTTAATATTTAACTCAAGCCCTCCCCAGTGATTACTCTGCATGTTTACTGCTTAAATTGTATATATTGTGTGGCCTATGAGTGACCTTGCTCTTGTACACAGTAGGGTGTTTTAACAGTGCAAAACATTGTCTGATGACATCACTAGAGTGACAAGATATTCCATTCATTTGAATGGTATTATTCTCAATGGTTCCTGCAGCATAAAAAAAAAAAAAAAGACTTTTACTCATCTAGTGTGGGCAGTCCTTGTTTCTTGCAAACTGCTGTAATTTCACAATTTCTTCTAGCTGTAAGTATTTTATATTTTAAGCAGTGCAGAATGTAAGACATGCATTTTAAAGTACTTTGAAAGCACATTAATATGGGTTAATATTTGGAAGATGCATTTTGGCCACTAGACAGTCCCTTTAACTATGCATTGTGCAGAGACAGTTTTGTATGTGAGAGCACTGTTGTATTTCTGTGAGCTCCTTATAAAAAAAGAACACAGCTAGCCCTGCACAATGCACTGTGAAAAAAAAGATTAAATGTCTTCTCTGTTCTTCTTGCAGTTCTTCCTGCAACTCACCTTTTGGACTTCAGAGAGGACTAGCAGGGTTATAATCATAGTTATTGATTACAGCCCATGACATGTGTAACATTTCTATTACTCCGACATGCAGCACTTCCTAATCGCTTAGGCAGATAGGTCATTAAATGAACATGGAGCACAAACTCACAAATTAAATCAGTAATAGTGCAATGGATAGACTGCAGAGAGTGAGAATTTAAATAAAAAAAACCCAACACTTGGTACGTAGGAGAGATCTGCCAAAGTGTTTGGTAGAGCTTCTCCGACCTTGTGTTTCTCAGCAACTGATTTTAAAGACCCAGAAATGAGGCACTGATGCACGTAGCACAAATGTGAATTTACATTATGCATAGTGATAGCACCATTATACCTCTGTGCACCTCTTTTTTAACACCCTATGTATGTAGTATTTGGACGGGATGTGGCAGCGACCAAGGTCCACCCAGGACTACGGTTCTATTCCTGAAGATCTGAGTAACAACCAAACACTAACACAAACAATGCTGTGCCAAGTATAATCATGTAGAGGTATATCTTGTGCGATTGCCTGTTACCTGGGTCAATAAACCGAGCAGTATAATCAAACGTGTCAAATGCTGTGTGATAAGCAGGGTATATTCGTGCTGATGATTTGCTCTGTAGGATGAAAGAAAAAGAGCACAAGTTAAATGGTATCAGATAATAAATATATCTATCAGATAGGGGTACAGTATATATTGTAATGGTCACCTAGTGACCAGCTCGCATTTTTATTCAAGATACATAAACTAATTCATACTTGAGGGCTGCATTGGGTAAATTGAACACTGCAGACTGATCTATGTTTTGGTTCATACTTTTGGCTGGCCCATAACTCTTGTGGCTGGCAGGAAGCAGCTACTCCACAAGGAGGGCACAAGCCTTATAATACACTGAGTCAGAGTTTATTACAAGTCTCTCTTTCTTACAGGCCACACTGCTAAATGATTGTTTTCCCAAGCTCCTCGAGGTCTGTTACACCATAACCCATGTTTCAAGCCAGGCTATAGGTGGACAGAACTTTAAAGGGACTTCGTCACCTAAACACTGTTTAAGCCATGAATGTAGTAAATAAAACATTATAAACAATGATCCATGTATTGTACATGGAAACCAATGCAGGAATTATGAGAAAAATGGGGTTTAAATGTGGGCGTGGCTAGGGCTGATACCCAAACCGTAAACCACCCAGCTAGTAAAAAATTGGCTTGAGGTCAATATTAACTCTCTGGAGGTAATAGCATGGCCAATATTTTTATTTAAAGAAAAAGATGTACAACCCTACTGGTGGCTTGATATGTGAATGGAGTACCTTCAATCGGAAATGTGGAATGTGCATATGAGGTCACAAGGGGATGCCAATTTTAATGGTTACATCAACATTATATACAATAGTTAGGCGCCAGGGTCCTTATGTATTTTTAAGTGGATCCAATCTCATACCTCTCAACTTCTACCCCTGGCGATTTGGAATGCCAGACGCAGAGCTTAGGAGTTCAGTGTCAGCTCTACCTCACATGCGCACAATGCTGCCCATGCACACTAGCCATTTTCCAGTGTCTCAGACATCAGAGACCGATATCGGGACCAGAGAATTGCAGCTTTACCTCTGTCCTGAAATGTGGGACAAAAGCAGAGCTCGACGCAACAACGGGACAATGCCTCTAAACTGGGACTGTCTGGCACACAGCGGGGCAGTTGGGTATAAAAAACGAAAACTTTTTTTCTGTAATGTATGATATGTAAGAATCTCAACTATTTCTCGAAAGTATTGGTTTGTTCTATGAGTGCATGTGTACTTTACCCTGTCATAAGTATACGCAAGATCCATACAGCTAATGCCCACATAATGCAAGAAAGGAGCATAATCACTGCCTGCTCCAAGTGTGCCCAACCTGTTAGGAAGAATATACACTGATGAGTACACAAACATGTAATGCTCCCAATCCTCTTTCAGTCCATAAATACAAACTATATAGTGGGCCTTAATGCTTAATCCAACAGTGCTGGTTTTTCTCCTGTCCCATATGTTGTGCCAAAATACTTTTTTTTACCAAAAAATTATTTTTACTGTGCTGATGAACTAATATTACCCAACATGCACCTGTTCTACTCCCACACTACTCCTGAATCTTTTACTTATATTCTCTTTGGGGGCTATTTACTAAAAGGTGAGATTCGGTGAGTTGAACATTTCATCTCACCAGTTTAGCTATACATCGGGCTGGGGCAATCCTGGTGAGTTTGCCTAGCGTTTGTCCCTGCACAATATATAGTTAAATTAGTGAGATGAAATTTTCAACTCATCTCACCTTTTGGCGAAAGTCAAGAGTATAATTCTACCTAAGATGTTTTATTTCCCTCTATGTAATATGCATTAGTGATAGTTTAATACCATGATGCTTGAACTTACAGAGGTATTTGTTTTCCATGGAGGGTGCTGGTCCGATTGAAGTAACGGATCCAGTTGTCATAGACTGACAGTGCTGGGCTTGTGGGGGTTTGCACCTGCAAGATAAAATGGAGTCAAGTGTTGACTCACAATGACAATATCATCATGTTTCAAAATGTCTGCCAATAACTAAACGGTTTAAACAGTAAAGAGGAACAAATAGTAATAAGTAAATTATCCTTCAATCATAGTTTCTACCTGAAATTCAGATTGTGGTCACAGCAGTGATCTCTTTCTCATATATGATATAATTAAGGGATTCATTAAGGGGGGTGGATTCATTAAGGGGGATGGATTAATTAAAGGGGGGTGGATTCATTAAGGGTGTGTGGATTAATTAAAGGGGGTGCAGTGTGGGGGAGGTTTATTTAAGGAGGTAGGTTTAATTAATGGGGGGTGCAGGGTTTTTTTTAATTAAGGGGGTTGCAGTATTTTATTTATTAAGGGAGGATGTGCACTGCAGAAAAAATTGTGGGTGTTTTCTTACATTTTTATTAGGGGGGGGGGGGGGGTGCCACATTCAGGGTCCGCCCCGGGTGCCAAATGCACTAGGTACGCCCCTGCATTTATCCTTAACACGGCCCAACACACACATGGATTTCTGATTTTACGAAAAAACTTGGACGCCCCTGGTCAACAGCTCTTTTGAGGATCCTAAACTGAGCTCTGGGTGTGCTTATTTAAGATTTATAGTATAACAATGAGTAATGTAATGTTATTGAGTAATGTTATTACTATAACGCATGGCATTTTATTGACATTGAATGTAGCCCACGGAGCAGGCAGCTTAGATGAATAGATCCTTGGCAGAGCTAGCAGGTGGGCATATAGGAATTGTGAGAACAGGTCTCCTAGCTTGGCTGCAGGAGGGAGAATGGAGAGCAGCAGATCCAGAGATGATTACGACAGCAGGAGTAGTTAGCGTAAGGACCGGTCTTATGGCAGCAGGAGAGACGGATAGGGTGGGAAGTGCTAATCGCAGACACAGGCAATCAAGATCAAGAGTTCAGGGGCAGCCCTGAGGTTTTTTGGCAGCTGGGGATGTGGAGAGTTAACGACAGAATCACACATAGGGGATGTGCTTGAAGGTTTAAAATCCTTTTTGAATTTGTGGGGCACGGCAGCAGGTGGGTTTGGGGGGTGGGGGGCTTTTTGGTCTCCACAGACAGTGAGGCAGGTTGAGCAAGTGCTATCTTGGTCCCAAAGGTGGAAGGGAGTGTGTTGGTGACACAGTGGCAGCGTTTGGGTGCTTCGGTTGTTTTACAGATTGCCATCTTAAAGAAGATGTAAAAGAAATAATTTGGAAGGGGGGGTTCGTCTAAATATTTTCCTTCTTCCCACTAGAGGAGTATATTGATATGAAAGAGAAGGATAAGCAAGACTCAAAGAAAGAAGAAGACGATAAAAGATGAAGGTATCGGAAAATACCCAAGACTTTTGGCAATTGGTTGAGTGAGTTTTGCATACTTGCATCAAGGCGGAGCAGCCCCCAGAGCTATGTTCTTCATTATTTTACTATCTAGATGATTGTATTTACAGAGGTTTAGGTAAGTGGAAGTTCAGTGAGCAATTTAGGCAGCGTTTATCACCTAACCATGGCATGCGGTGGGACCAAGTGGACCTAGCATTGTGGACGAAGCTCATGATGGCACAGAAGGTGGTGCCCTTTCAGCCCGGGGCCGGTACAGGAGTGCAAAACCCTTCGTCCATTAAAAGAAAAGGATTTTGCTATTAATGGACAAGAGCCAGTGCAAAATGGGCACCCATTGCAAGTTTAGGTCTGAGTGCTCAGGTTTTGGGGGAGCCCACAGCCTCAGCAGAAGCTTTAAGTAAGGTAAGGCCACTTCCGCTAACGGAACAACCGGTGCAGCGGCTGACCCCAGTAAGGTTAGGCATAATGTTACCTTGGCTAAGTCATTACGCTAACCAAGGGGACAGGTTCTTTATTCCTTTTTAAAGTTTTAGACATCTGTAAAAGTACCTGTTTAGTTGCTTCAAATATAACTTCCTGGACTGGAGGTGTTCCCTGGGCCCTCAAAGTAGCATTGGCTAAAAAGAGAAGAGTCAGCAACAATGGGTTAATATGCATCGAAAGATGATACACAAAACAGTGTAAACTGAAATTAGACCATAGACAATCTGGTTATTACATTATATTATTATACTCCATCGCATAAGCTTATACTGTGGATGTAGAGAATAAAAAATGATCTGTTCACTGTATTACCATAAATTAAGCCAAAATTGTGATTAAATATTTCCATTAATTAAACCATTTCACAGTGAAAGTAAAGTAGTTGATCTGCATATCACGCCACGGGTAATGCCGTAAGCACAAGATGCAGCAGACACATATACAAAATTTTTCTCTTAGTATATACATTTGCTTTTAATTCTGCTAATACAACATTTATAGCCCCCTGGACAAATAGAGGAGTTAGATAATCCTCTCGTTGAGGAAATATGTGATCATCATGGGTGACTTTAATCTTCCTGATGTGAACTGGAAATGCAAAATGGATACTTGCGCCAGAAGTACGCATATCCTAAACTCCCTACTGGGATTATCTCTAGAGCAAGTATTTGAGGAGCCAACTGTAGGTGAAAGTTTGGGATCTAGTGATCACCAGTCAGTGTGGTTTAATATAAAAACAGTGACGCAGTCACACCACACGAAAACAAAAGTTTTAGATTTTACAAAAAACAATTTTTCTAAAATCAGATTACGTGTAAAGGAGTCATTATCAGACTGGCGTAATTTAAATGGAGTCCAGGAGAAATGGGATTACCTAACAGTTGCACTACTGGAGGCAACAGATAATTGCATTAGGCTTGTCAGTAAGATCAAAAAATTGAAGTAACCACTGTGGTACTCTGCAGAGGTGGCCAAAATAGTAAAAAACAAAAAGCTAGCATTTAGTAATTATAAAAATAATCAGAGTGAGGAGGATAGAAAGATCTATCAGATTAGGCAGAAAGAGGCAAAGCAAGCTATGAGAGCTTCCAAAGCACACACAGAAGAGACTATAGCCCAGTTGGTAAAAAAAAAAGGGGGATAAAACCTTTTTGGGATACATAAATGAGAAAAGGAAAGTAAAACAAGGATTAGTTAGAGTAAAATCAAAAGAAGGATGCTGCGTAGAAGAGGATAAAGGCCTAAGTCGATGGACCCTGATGGAATACACCCAAAGTTATTATAGAAGTTAGTGGTGTACTAGCAAAACCGTTAACAGATTTATTTAACCAATCATTGTTAACAGGAGTAGTCCCAGAAGATTGGAAATTTGCAAATGTTGTGCCCATTCACAAGAAAGGTAGTAGGGAGGAGGCGGGCAACTATAGACCAGTAAGTCTTACTTCAGTGGGGAAAATAATGGAAACCTTGTTAAAGAATAGGATTGTTGAACATATAAAATCTCATGGATTTCAAGTTCAGAGACCGCATGGGTTTACTTCAGGGAGAACCTGCCAAACTAAACTTATTGATTTTTTTGATTGGGTGACTAAAAGAGAAGATCAGGGTGGTACAGTAGACATTGCTTACCTAGATTTCAGTAAGGCTTTTAACACTGTCGCACATAGAAGGCTTATCAATAAAGTGCAATCTTTGAGTTTGGATTTTAATATTGTTGAATGGATTAGACAATGGCTGAGTGACAGGCAACAGAGGGTTGTAGTCAATGGGGTATATTCGATGCAAGGTCTTGTTACTAGTGGGGTACCTCAGGGATCTGTACTTGGACCCATTCTCTTTAATATTTTTATTAGCGATATTGCAGAAGGTCTTGATGGCAAAGTATGTCTTTTTGCTGATGATACAAAGATTTGCAGCAGGGTTGATATTCATGGAGGGATAAGCCAAATGGCAAATGATTTAGCTAAACTAGAAAAATGGTCAGAGCTGTGGCAATTGACATTTAATGTGGACAAGTGCAAGAATATGCACCTTGGGCGTAAAAAAACAAAAGCAGAATATAGAATATTTGAGACAGTCCTAATCTCTGAGGAAAGGGATTTAGGAGTAATAATTTCAGAGGACTTAAAAGTAGATAGGCAATGCAATAGAGCAGCAGGAAATGCCTGCAGAATGCTTGGTTACATCTGGAACAGTATCAGCAGTAGAAAGAGGGAAGTGCTCATGCCATTGTACAGAGCACTGTAGTGAGACTTCACTTGGAGTATTGTACGCAGTACTGGAGACCATATCTCCAGAAGGATATTGATACTTTGGAGAGAGTTCAGAGAAGGGCTACTAAACTGGTTAATGGGTTAAAAGATAAAACTTACCAGGAAAGGTTAAAGCATCTTAACATGTATAGCTTAGAAGAAAGATGTAACAGGGGGGATATGATAGAAACATTTAAATACATAAAGGGAATCAACACAGTAAAGGAAGAGAGTATATTTAAAAGAAGAAAAACTACCACAACTAGAGGACATAGTCTTAAATTAGAGGGGCAACGATTTAAAAGTAATATCAGGAAGTATTACTTTACAGAGAGGGTACTTGATGTATGGAATAGCCTTCCAGCAGAAGTGGTAGAGGTAAACACAATCAAGGATTTTAAGCATGCGTGGGATAGGCACAAGGCTATCCTAGATATAAGATAGGGAACTGGGGACTAAATAAAAGTATTCAGAAAATTGGGCAGATTAGATGGACCGAATGGTTCTTATCTGCCAACACATTCTATCTTTCTATATACTTTTTTTTCCTTGTCCTTGTCCTTGAGGGGGAAAACAGCCAGCCTCCTCGCCACAGACTATAGCCCTGGCCCTGAAAGGTGTTCTGTTTCTGGGGTGGTGGGTTCAAGGGATACATTTGGACTGCTGTCTCCCTGGTAAGGGTCTCACCACTTTACCCCAGTTACTAAAGACTTTATAGCTAGGATACAGATTTGTGATTACAAATTACAAATCCAGTTAATAGGTGTTAGGTGTTTTCCTATCATTGTATAAATCATGATGTCTGTACCTGCAAGGTGTGATGTTTAAAGAGACACTACCAGTTACTCAAGATGTTACTAGATGACCTGTGCATTTAAAAAAAAATCATAAACAAATCATATGCCACTGTTTTTTATATGATTGAATTAATTGCATATAAATGAAAAAATAAAATTCGGTGTTTATCGCCTGGCTCCATTTTGTGAATGTTTCCCATGATGCAACATCATCCAAAATCTTACAGCCAGTCTTACTTTATAATTGTGGCCAAAGCCTGCATGATGATGTCATAAGATACTCCCCTGCTCTCTTACTGGCTCCTGTGTATCATAGTGGGCAGGACTAGGTGGCTGTGTACAACTTTTTTTTACCTGCCTTCCAACACAAAGAGAGGAGATTAACCTGATCAAACAGGATCATAACTCCGCCCCCTTGTGATGTAATAGCTACATTACCCTCCCATTCAATGCAAGTCTATGAATTCTGACTTATAGACTGCATTCTGTGTCCCAAGCCCCAAAGTGAGAAATTTGTGCTGTAAAGTCTCTGGGGGGTGGCACCCAAAAACACTATATTTCACAAAATGGCAGCTCCCAGTCACACTTGGTTAGTTACATATTTTATTAAATACAGTCACATAACAAAAGACATATCTGAAATCAACGATACACAATAAAACAAATAAAACCTTTTCATTTTTTGGTGGGAGTGTCCCTTTAATTATCTCATGTCCTTTAATTAGGAGATTAATGTAATTGAGTGTACTGTAAATGGATCTGAACCTGACACCTTTGTTTTCTTTTGTTTTGGCAGCTCTTATAACTTATTTAACCTCAATGTTTGAATTTACAGATTTGCCTATCCCCCTCACATTGTTTTTTTTTATAATTACTAAATGCTTTTTTTATTTTATTATTTTGACCATTTCTAGTAGAGGAGGGAACTTTGAAAGATATTCCTAAGGATTTACTGCATGCATCTGCCTTTGAAAGACTGTGCAATGCACAGGTGAAACACTAGGTTACATAAGAAATACATCAAATTTGGCTTGATGCCTGGAGTAACCCTCCAATAGAATGCTTACCAAATACTGAAATATCCACATTGATGTATGCTACAGTTCTGTCTCTCAGCTTGCTGTAATATTCCTGTATGGAAGAAAATTATATCATAAACTCAATAATATAAGCCCAGTCAACTTTTTACATTTCTAATGGTATATCTTGAAAAGTTATTTTAACATTGAGAAAAACATAATAGTTACTTTAACAGTGTGGGGAACTACAACTAAGTTCATATTTAGAAGATTGAATTCTTGCCCATCTCGCAATCTACTTACCTCAGCAAATTCAGTTGACCCAATCAAACCGAATTCTTCAGCTCCCCAGCTCCCAAAAATAATGGTTCTTCTTGGGCGCCATTTTCCTTTGGAAGCAAATATACGATTTAATTTATGGCACAAAAACTGTATATTATGAACCCTTACTTTGTAATTCGCAGAGGCCACACAAGTGTTTATTTAAAAAAGCTTTTTTTTTAATGCAGCCGTAACTCTAACTACAATGTACGGAAGAAGAGGTGGGAAAATCGGAAAGGGAATTGTACTAGTTATATGTTAGAAAGTTGTCCAATCAACACGCACTGGGTGAAACTGGTACAATGCTACAGTAACAACTGCCAAAAGGGGTGGAACTACCACAAATTAAGTGGTTGCCTAGGCCCCTCACAACTGCTGAGGCATAACAGTTATGGAGAAAAGCTGGCATGGGGGACCCATCTTTTTTCCCCGTTTAGAGCCTGCAAAACTCTAGACTTCGCACACCCTATTTCTAGGGGCGTTATTTCTCTTTAAAGGAAAGGTATCACCTAAACGTTGCCTGCACTGTGAATGTAGAGATTAAATACATAGTATAAGCCAAACTGCAAGAAAATGCCTAAATTTGAAGGAATGTGTTTTAAATGTGTCTGCTGAGTCTTCAGCTTATGACATCACCTGTGACTTGATATGCAAATGAACTGGTTTACAGTGGATAAATATGTTACCCAGAGCACTGCTGTTCATTTAAGGTTTTTAATTATGAATCCATTAAACCAAAATGTTACAGTTATTAGTTAATTTACCTTGTTTGACCTTAGTTCCTAAAACACGGGTAACTTCCAGCATTACTGCAGTTCCACTGCTAGGATCTATTGCTCCATGCACCCAGCTGTCTCTGTGATTACCGTACATTATATATCTGTCTGTATAAAGACAAAGAGGAGGATGTTAATAATTAAAAAAAAAAAAAAAAAAATTAGATACCAAAACAAATGTACAGCACTAAAATATAGAAGTCTGTCTACTTGTCTTGTGAGTTAGTATTTGGATATCTCTTTAAAAGAAGGATTTTTTTTAAAGCGGCCTCCACCCATGTATTAAACGTTTACCATACCCCCAGAACCACTTAAATGAACACAGAATACTTTATTATTGTGAAATTTGAAGTCATTTATTTGTTAACCTTAAAAAAGGCCATTTTCTCATTGATTAATCCACAGGGGCTGACCAGTGGCATCAGGGGAGGCCATGTGTGGCTGTCTGTGTACGACACTCAGCAGGATACAGCCTTGGCCAGTCTGCGCCTCCCTGGTGCTCAACAACAGTCCCTTAGCCACGTCAGAGCAACAAGCCCAACATTCAACCGGTTCCCACCTTTGTCTCCACAACCAAATGGAAGGCTCTCGTCTAGCATTGTCACAAATCCCCCCCAGAGAAAAATAAAGCTGTGCTCTACGGTTGCCTCTTGAATAGGCCTACCTTGTTACCCTAATCCCATTAATAGCCTCCTCCTATAATAGACTGCATCTATAATCTATTTACTTTCCAGGCTGTCCCAGCTCATAGCCCTTGTTCCATTGTTCTACAATCCTGGGTCAGCCAGGTGGCCATACTTGAAAGCATGAGAGCGAGGCACCTTAATGGCTCTCACTCCCAGGCAGTCTATCGCTTTCCCTATGCCAAACAAAAAAAAAATACATAAACTGTTAGGAATAAAATGAAACTAAAAATGGAGTAATGTTTCTGATGTTTAATTTGTTGTTGTTGCAGGGAGCGATGGACCCGATGGGGTAGGAGTATGAAGAGAGGGTAAGTTACTTTTTGTGTATGATTGGGTATAATATGGTTTGTTTTCAGGATAGTGGGTAGGGGTAATTAGTACATGCACCTCTTTCATAGTTGCCAACATTGGCCATGATTCCAGGGACACATATTTGTTCGACATTCTGCAGAAAGACCATGCAAAGTGCAGCCGTGAGGATGGATATACGCACAGACACAATCCAATTAATTAATCAGGGTGGAGATCTCATAGAACTTACCATGATTAATTAATTGGATTGTGTCTGTGCGTATATCTATCCTACAGATTGCCGGGCTGTACTTTGCATGCTCTTTCTTCAGCATGTGGAACATATACGTGTCCCTGAAAACATGACTGATGTTGGCAACTATGCTCTTTACAGATGGGCTGAGTGTGCATCATTGGTAATGGAGATTACAAGATCATATGACTGATTTTTGTTTCCCAGCTGTGCTGTCCTCCAGTTCTAACTAATATTCATCCAACAAATGTGTCAGTCCGTCATAGAATATGCAATCATGGAAGCTCCTCCTCCTACTATAGCAACAGCAGTCAGTGTGCTTGGTAATACTTCCAGCAAGAAAGGGATTGTTGACATCACATTGCGTCATCTTCGACAGGCCTGATGATGGCACCAATGTCAGCATGACGCGAGTCATCGCTGCTAGGTATCATGACCCTAACGCAATAGCATCCTTCTGCTGTCTGACTGCAAGAATTGAATATAGAGGCAAGATGGACGGTATCTTTTCCCGGTTCTCGCTAATAGTTGATCGATCAATAACATTACACTTAAAGTCATGATCACAGGTTGAATTTTGAGCTGGATTCCTTACCTGGTTCCACACTTCCTCTTATAATGCCCATCACGTTTGCCGAGGATTTAATTTCTGCATAGTTGTATACATTGACTTGAACATCACTGTGGGTTAGAGTGGATTCCAAGTTAACATTCACTAACACTGGCAAGCTAAGAATATATGCGTAAATACTTACAATTCAAAGTGTTGCTGTAAAATAACATCACCCTCAATGTTTGATAAATCCACTGTAACGGGTTCAGAGGTTGTCTTTTTATTATATATTATTATATTGTATTGACTCTGGCTATGTTGTTGTGTTCATAGACTTGATATTGGCCTCAAGTGCATTTTTTACTAGTCTTGCTACTCTAGTGATAGCAGTAGCAGTGCTCTAGTAATACTGACATGTGATTGTGTAGCATTATTGATGTGTGGCATTACTAATATAACCAGTATGCCATTCAGCCAGTTCGCTTCAGTGTTGGCGAACCTGTTGCTAAAACTTTACAAGTTCGCTGAACCAGTCTCTGGAACCCCGAGTCTCCACTTTTCACATGAAGCTTTCCTCCTCCATCGGAGGATTAAGATCTCACATGGAGCACATGGTCTTGGGAGCTCAAAGCTCCCAGAGACCAAACCCCGATGACATACTGACAGTGTGACGGAAGGAAGCAGCTGGATGAGGAGCTTTCCCAGGTCAGCAAGACGATTCTGCAATTATTGTTGATAGGCTTCATATATAAAGATTATGTTTTACTGCTGCAGAGTGACTTCATATACAAATATTTTGTATGTACTGCTGCAGACTAGCTACATATAAAAACGATTATGCATTTTCTGCTGCAGATTAAAAAAATATTATGTATGTACTGTTGCAGACAAGCTACATATAAAAACGATTATGCATTTTCTGCTGCAGATTGGCTTCATATACAAAGCTTATGTTTCTACTGCTGCAGCTTAGGTTCATATACAAAGATTATGCTTTTAATGCTGCAGATTGGCTTCATATACAAAGAATATGTTTCTACTAATGCAGATTGGCCTCATATACAAACGAAAGATATCATTTGGCCTCTTTACAAGTCAGTGGTAAGACTTCAGCTTGAATATGCAGTACAATTCTGGGCACCAGTCCTTAAAAAGGATATTATGGAGCTAGAAAAAGTGCAAAGGAGGGCTACAAAATTAATAAGGGGATTGGAGAATCTTCATTATGAAGAAAAAAGATGCAATTATATACGGTAGAAAAAAGGCGTCTTAGAGGAATATGATAACATTATATAAACTCGTGCAGGGCCAATATAAAGAGCTCTCCAGTGACCTGTTCATTAACAGAAATGTACAAAGAACGAGGTCATCCCCTGAGACTGAAAGAGTAAAGATTTCATTTACAGCAAAGGAAGGGATTCTTTATGGTGAGGACAATAAAGATATGGACCTCACTGCCAAGAGTGTAATACTATAATACCTGGCTCTCCAATAATAGTGTAATAATATAGAACCTGGCTCTCCAATACTAGTGTAATAATATAGAACCTGGCTCTCCAATACTAGTGTAATAATATAGAACCTGGATCTCCAATACTAGTGTAATAATATAGAACCTGGATCTCTAATACTAGTGTAATAACATAGAACCTGGATCTCCAATACTAGTGTAATAATATAGAACCTGGCTCTCCAATACTAGTGTAATAATATAGAACCTGGCTCTCCAATACTAGTGCAATAATATAGAACCTGGCTCTCCAATACTAGTGTAATAATATAGAACCTGGCTCTCCAATACTAGTGTAATAATATAGAACCTGGCTCTCCAATACTAGTGTAATAATATAGAACCTGGATCTCCAATACTAGTGTAATAATATAGAACCTGGATCTCTAATACTAGTGTAATAACATAGAACCTGGATCTCCAATACTAGTGTAATAATATAGAACCTGGCTCTCCAATACTAGTGTAATAATATAGAACCTGGCTCTCCAATACTAGTGCAATAATATAGAACCTGGCTCTCCAATACTAGTGTAATAATATAGAACCTGGCTCTCCAATACTAGTGCAATAATATAGAACCTGGCTCTCCAATACTAGTGAAATAATATAGAACCTGGCTCTCCAATACTAGTGTAATAATATAGAACCTGTCTCTCCAATACTAGTGTAATAATATAGAACCTGGCTCTCCAATACTAGTGTAATAATATAGAACCTGGCTCTCCAATACTAGTGTAATAATATAGAACCTGGCTCTCCAATACTAGGGTAATAATATAGAACCTGGCTCTCCAATACTAGGGTAATAATATAGAACCTGGCTCTCCAATACTAGGGTAATAATATAGAACCTGGCTCTCCAATACTAGTATAAAAATATAAAACCTGGCTCTCCAATACTAGTGTAATAATATAGAACATGGTTCTCCAATACTAGTGTTATAATATAGAACCTGGTTCTCCAATACTAGTGTAATAATATAGAACCTGGTTCTCCAATACTAGTGTCAGTTAAGACTATATTATCTGTGACTCTCAGCCAGTCTGATATGTTAAGAATCATGGAAAAGTGAGTACCTAACAAATGGAGTGCCAATGGCTTGCTGTTATCGTAGGATTGGTATCAGATTGGTACCACAGCTTCTGTGGAATGCACAACTCATTATTCTAAGCCATCCATTTGGTCATGAGAAATGAAATAACAGCACATGGAGTGTTAAAGGTTAGCCACTGCTGCTGCATAACTACCATGTGTACGATTTTGGATCCAAGCCTTTGTGCCCCTAAATACTACCCTGTAACTTGCCTGTGCATCACAGAGCTTCACTACACTGCACGACATTAACTTTTGTTGACTGCAACTCCCATGATGCTGAGCAAACAGCATTGCTATTTGATTATGTGAATAGTAGCTAACTGTAGGGAAAAGGGTTAGAGAGCTACTGTACAAACACTAAGTGGTTTTAGTTTCTTCACTTAAAGGTGAGTTGCTGGTGAGTTGAGATGAACATTTCATCTTTACAATTTATCTATACATTATGCAGTGACAATCCTGGTGAGTTTGCTTAGTGGGGGAATCTCATCAGGTTTGTATCTGCACAATCTCACCTGCAACAGTGAATAGGTCCCTAAGCAGTGGTGGATCTTGGTTTTGTACAGCCCTAGGAAGACAAAATTCAGACACACCGCCTCCACCCACGTTGCACACCCAGGACATGCCCCATCACCCACGTTGCACACCTAGGTGATAACCATATCCCCATTAAATGCCCCATCACCCACATTAAGTGCTCCATCACCCTTATTACATACCCCCATCACATGCCCTAATCACCTCACTACATGCCCCATCACCCACATTGCACACACATGACATGCTCCCATCACCTCCATTACATGCTCCCATCACCTCCATTACATGCTCCCATCACCCCCATTACATGCTCCCATCACCCCCATTACATGCTCCCATCACCTCCATTACATGCTCCCATCACCCCCATTACATGCTCCCATCACCTCCTTTACATGCTCCCATCACCCCCATTACATGCTCCCATCACCCCCATTACATACTCCCATCACCCCCATTACATGCTCCCATCACCCCCATTACATGCTCCCATCACCCCCATTACATGCTCCCATCACCCCCATTACATGCTCCCATCACCTCCATTACATGCTCCCATCACCTCCATTACATGCTCCCGTCACTCGTACACATCCTATTTTGCATTTTAACAGCCTTGCTAACTACAATTGGTATATAACAATAATATTACATACCTGTCAGCAAATTCTCCGTTTGTCCGGAACCCAGGTCCTATATTGTATGTACACCCGAGAGACCCCTGCCAGTCAGGAGAAGGAGCAGCATCCCCAGCCAGCTGACTGAGACAGAAGCAGAATGTTGATATTTATGGATGTTTTTGTATAATTAAAGTTAATAAATTCTGTAAGATTTTGTCAAAAAAAACAAAACAAGTATTAGTCTATATCAATGGTAAGCCATCATGTTCCAGCTTGTGTAGTGCTTAAGCAGTGACACATGTAGCTTACTCATGCTATGCAATTAAAAAGCAGTACACTCTATATATAA
Source organism: Pelodytes ibericus (assembly GCA_036172795.1). Lineage (NCBI taxonomy): Eukaryota > Metazoa > Chordata > Amphibia > Anura > Pelodytidae > Pelodytes > Pelodytes ibericus. Next base: position 25,181,877 of record CM069863.1, on the reverse strand, counting down.
AATAAATATATATATGATTAAAATACAATATTTACTGGTAAATATTTTTATTTTTCATGACCTGATATAGTCCTTGGTTATTTTAATTCTGCTTATACCTATTGGTGGAGGTTTTTTTGCATGTATGTTTATTTTTTTCCATTTTGGGGGGCTCAGAATTATTGGAATACATTTATTTTATATTCAACTGTGGAGTGAACAGCTCTTTTTTTTAAATATTGTGTGTATATATATGGGTGGCTGAGGTATCCAGATAAGGCACCCTCTGATTTCACAAACCTTATTTATTATTCCCAGTGAGTGCCATGCACATCTTGATTTAAACTAATGCAACAAGAGTATTTTTCATTTGTTTATTTTCCAATATTATAGTACTTTTGGCTACACATCATAACAATTCACAAACAAGGCTACTTTTCAATAATAGTGTTGTTTTAATGAACTGTTTCTCACCATATTAGTCTTTTTGCATCACTAAAGCCGATTGGTTGGGTGGGGATCGGTGGAATTCCCTTGATCTCCGATTCATTGATCCTGTAGGTGTAATCTGTGAAGCAATGCATGACAAAGCAAGGTTAGACAATATGTAGCCCTCTAGATGTTAGGAAGTTGTTGGAAAGGATAGAGAATTCTAGAGATAACTTGGTGTGATACAGAGTAAAAGAAATTTGGTGGATAAGCATGGATATAAAAAGTAGCCATCAATGTTACCTACTTTTTGCTGGAGAAAAAAATGTGAGCAGATCTCCAAAGTCTTCTGTATAGGAGCCCCGCTCTACTCCCGATGGAGGCATGTACCAGGAGTGTGGATAAGTTTGACTTGCATCTGCCATTCCATCATTGATATCTTTGGGGTCTGTATAAACGATTACACCAACAACCCCAAAGAGGGCAGCATTGATTGCCTAGGAACAATATGATAACGGGATCTAATAAACAACTGTCTAGTGTTTCATCAGAGTAATTATTTTGTGTCGCCAAATGCGTAACTTTATAATTCGCTGTGTTAAACTGCATCTGGTGTTAAAACAGACAGTAAGGCTGAAACCAAATACTTTTTCATCACGATAACATGCACGAGATCCAAGTTTAATGGAAGTAAAATAACTTACCAGTTCACTAGTTTGTTTAATCATTTAATAGCTAGCGGAAAATAATAAAATATATGATATATTTACCTTTGTAGATCTGCCTGCTCCGCCATAGCGCACAATAGCGATGGTACCTTTCAGGTTTATTGTTCTATTCAAGTATTCAAAGTCACTTAGTTTACCTTGATAAGCATACACCAGCTTCCCCTAACGGAGATAAGAAATGCGTGGATATTGTTAGAGTACAAGCAGAGGAAAGGTATGGTAGTGAACCAAAAGTGATCGGTTCACCATAGAGAGTGCAAGGCAGTGGTGTACACGTGACAATACAACAGCAAGGATCAATATTACTATAGCACAATTAAAGCTGCCAGTTTCCATAATACAATATATCAACACATATAGTAAATCCACAAAAAATTCATATTAAAGAATCATTTAAAGTTAAAAAAAAATCTATTAATTAGTTAAGGTAGTATCTATTGTATTAACTGGTTACCCTGGATACCTTTTAATTCCACATTCTATTGGAAAGTATGGAAGTTGCCTGCAGTACCTGTACAACATCAGTGCAGGAGTGTGCTGTCTGACCGTGGTACAGATAACTTGTGTGGCACTAGGAAAGTAGCTAAGTGCAGGACACTCCATGGATTGGGACCATGAAGGGTAGAATTGTGGCTACAATGCAAGGAGTATTATGTCGGTAGCCACACAGCATGACTGATAATTTGCCTCTAGCCGTATTCTTAAGAACTCCATATAATAATCAGAATTAATGAAGAAGACTTGGAAGAAAGGAAAGGCAGGGGATACGATAGAAGCATTTAAATACATAAAGGGAATCAACAGTATAAACAAAGACAGCATTTCTAAAAGAATGAGAAAAAAAACAACAAGAGGACATAGACTTAAATTAGAGGGGCAAAGGTTTATCAGGAAACATAACTTTACTGAGAGGTTAGTGGATGCATGGAATAGCCTTCCAGCACAAGTGGTATAGGTCAACACTGTGAATGAGTTTAAGCATGCATGGGATCGGCATAAGGCTTTCATAGATATAAGATAAGGTCAGGGACTAATGAAAGTGTTACTTTACTGAGAGGTTAGTGGATGCATGGAATAGTCTTCCAGTAGAAGTGGTAGAGGTGAATACAGTGAAGGAGTTTAAGCATGCATGGGATCGGCATAAGGCTATCCTAGATATAAGATAAGGCAAGGCACTAATAAAAACATTCAGCAAATAGGGCAGACTAGATGAGCTGACACATTCTATGTTTCATAAACACTGTGGCTATTAAAATGCAGCATGCCTCTGTGTCTTTATTATAGATAGATAAATGACATTTTTTACATTGTCAAGTTTTGCCAATCCCGCATGGAGAGGAGAAGTAGATAAATAATTGGAAGAGGTTAGAAGGGATAGGTGAGGAGATGGGACAGGTAGGACGGAAGGCAAATAGGTGGCGCATGGGGTGCACAGCTAGAGCTAGGTTCCATATAACAAAAAACTGAGTAATGGGTTTACTGTAGCAAAAAACATACTTTAATGAATACAATCAAATAATCTTATTGAGCCCTCATTGCTCCAAATAGCTCTGCCAGGAGGCAGACATTTTGTTTAGGATCTTTGGTCAGATTGGTCAGATCTTTCTTCATCTGAACCAAGGTGAGTGAGGATCTGACGCAAGATTCTAAACAACATGTCTGCCCCCTGAGACAACTATATGGAGGAAAGACGGTTCAATAAGGTAGATTATCTGTATTCTTTCATTTGAGAATTTCTCTATATATCAACTACACTTGATACAATCTTTCAATTAGACATAAGTTTGTTTTTTTTGCTACAGTTGTCCTTTAAATAAAGTTACATAAAAATCTGAAAATAGTAGCAAGAGAGATAACACAAAATGATTGTAGAAATGAAGAACTCTCAATGGTTATCTAGACTGGATGTCTCCTCCGAGGCATAAATGAACATGTGGAGGAAGAACAGAAGATTCATGGCATAACCCAATCCAAGGTATAAAACATACAACTTTATTGCAACCAAACTCACAATACAGATATGCACAGAGAACCAGCTATGTTGCAAATAAAGCATTCATGTATGGGTTACCATTCAGCACCAAGGAATGGTAAATGCCAGGCTTCTTCAAAGCTCCAATCAAGAGGTAACTGCAACAGCAGGAACCTGTATAGTGCATACACCATTCTAGGCTCTATGACGGTACCGGTAATCCACAGAATAAAATCGGCAAACATATAAAAAGCAATAAACCTGCCATCTCGTGCCCAACGCGTTTTCATCAGGAGAGCCTGACTTCCTCAAGGGACAGCAGTGAGTGTTCCCTCTGTGCATATCTATATTGTGAGTTTACATAGTTACATAGCAGTTTAGGTTGAAAAAAAGTCCATCTTTTTTTCCTCTAAAGATGCTCAGATCCACAACTTCTGGTGTGCCAAAGATAAGTTATCATTGGCATAAAAAAAAAGGCTACAAATTATTTACCATCAACCTTGTTTCTTGTGCCAGTATGATAACATATCACACTGTCAAGACATGCCTGGGAAGATCTCTACAAAGATTAAAATTGTATTTTGCCACTTGAGCTTTGCATGTTCAATACATAGTTTTACTTTTGCAAAACTCCTCATTAAAAGCCTTTGCAAAAGTCATGTATTTATCTTACATCATGGGCTAACGGACATGTACGTAAAAAAATTGTCCAAATCAACAAAGATGGCGGCAATCGGCGAGCACGTAATGGGAGGTTACGTGAAACTTGGCATGGCAGCAAGCTTAGCCCCCCCCCTGATGGTGAGAGGTGGTATCGGCTGAAAGACAGAGACTGTATTTCTGACACAGATAGCAGAGCTTCAGCGCTGCTCACATTCACTGCGTTTAGTGATGACTCACTAAAGCTTTGCTCACGTGAGAAGCACGAGCAGCTCTGACTAAGGTTACCACCTTTTCTTCAGAAAAATACCGGCCTTGCTACTGTCTCCTTAGATTTAACATTGGCCTGATGCCAATTTTTTACCGGCCTGCCGGTAAAATACCAGCCTGGTGGCAACCGTAGCTCTGACTGAGGTCTGAGTACTGTTTTTTTTTCTCATGCCATTTGCAGACTCCCAACTCCACAAGTGGCACCCCCTGGCAACCTGCCCACCCTACCCCCACTTCCTCTTAGTATGCCACTGCAAGTTATATTTGGCAGGTAAAAATCGTAACCCTAGAAGTGATCTACAAGTCATCTTAATTTACTAATTTTCAAAATACTACTAGTTTCATTTTTGATGGACTCGCTTGTACCTCATTACTATAACAATACAAAAGGGCCACAATGTGGTCAATGACTGCACCAGAACCAGATTACCTTGGGATTTCCTTTTGGTGAATATGCAGCATAAGGTTTAACAACATCAGGATCTGATTGATCCCCCTCATTGAGATTTTCTTCCGTGAGAAGGGATGTAAATTTGTTTTCACCAGTAGTTGTTACTGTGAAGATAAAAGAGACAGGACAGAAATAATAAAAGGAACCGAAAATAAATATTAATGCATACCTCCCAAATTCTGCCCCCAATGAATTGAGATGCTGAGGATGGAGCTTGAGAGGTCATGTGTCATGCGCAGTATACATGTTTCGGTCTCTCCGACACGGAGAATGACATAGAGACAGCAGCATTGGAATCCCAAATCCCGACGCATTCCACCTCTGTGCCAAAAAGCAATCAGTGCTGGCGCATTTCTCTTGCTTTCATTAATTTGCAGTTTTGCAGGGTTTTGGTCCAAATACCTGGGTTTTGATTTATCAGTATATACACATTCGACCATGTTTGCTTTCCGACTGCCCTGACTTTTGATTCTGTGACCCCAATTTAGCTCCTGTTATTCCTTTGCCTGCCTGGCTATGCATTAGTGTATCTTCCCGAAGGTAAACAAGGCACTCGTCTAGGGCGGCACTTTGCCAGAGGGTGTTAAAGCACACTTCTGGTGCTTCAAACATTCTCGCTCCCTCCCCCACCGTTCAGAAAGGGGCATGTAATAGGGTGATTGGGCATCTAATGTGCGTGCATTGTGGGTGATGTGGCATATAATGGGGTGATGGGGCATGTCATGAGTGTGCAACGTGGTCGATGGGGTATGTCGTAGGTGTGCAATGTGGGGGGTTACCAAATTTTGTCTGCCTTGGGCAGCACAAAACCAAGATACACCACTGTGGCTATGACTCATGGGAAGCCTGACGAGACCTCTGCATGCGGACCTTCAAAGCCAGGTACTTCACCCCTGGTGGACAGTGCTCACCCAGTGCATTCATTTCCTACCCCTGCACCGGGACGACAGCCCATTCCGGTACTGATGCCCCAAACACAAACAACAGGATTTGGCAAGGGACGAAGAAGACAGTCAAATCAACGACAACCTCAAGACATTGTGCTGGGTCTCTGGATAAAATTGTAGCATTTCTGACGGTATCTGTTAAGTCAGGTAAAATTACGGTTCTCTAGTGAACATTATCAGTTCTGTTTAGAAAAGATTTAAAATCTGCAGCATGAACACTTTCTTCGACTCTTCAGTGGTATGTTCTTCCCACATCCATCTTTTATTTTTACTATTGTTAAAGGCACGCTAAACCTTAACTACGAAGCAAGGGTTAAACAAGGTGCAATGTTACTTTAAGCAGCTGGGACACCACAGAGATACCCGGATACTGTATGCTGTTATTACCAGATGAAATTGTGATATTGTATACACTGATGGATTGTGAAATTCGTATATGTTTACGTTATAGATGGAGTCTATTGTGCAAGTTACCAAATTAGTAACATTTTCTAAGTGCCACTTTAAAAGATGCCACGGAAATGAAAAGTGATGTGGATTATAGTAATTCCGTGAATTTACTCTAGTCCATCAGTACCCATTATGGCTTGCAGAAAGGATATGGGTTTTCCAAGTCAGGGCAGCAAAATGGCTAATTAAACAGTGATTTTACAATTCTGGATAAGCAAAGAAGTGCCTCTTCTGTATGAGCTGGAGATTTTTCAACGAATGGAACCTCTATATAAATGTATTGCCTCTTGATTAAAAAAATTGAATTTAAAGATACCTTCCAATTCCAAACCTCACCTGGGTACATGGGAATCAAATGTATTGTAATTAACAGGTGCATATATAGTATTTATTATGATGTATTTATATGTTATTTATACATTTGTTTTATATTATAATAATTATATGTTAATAAAATACTATTTACTTATACAAAACTGGGACTTACTTTTTAATAATGAATGTCTATTTATAGTACTTAGATATTTCCTATGCTATCTGTTGCTTGTATATGTCACTTATTTTATGTATAAAATGTTTGTTAAAGATAAATGTTAATTAAAAAAAGATAATTAAAAATAAGAACTTACACACTTGAACATTGTTTGGATTGTTTTTATCAGGGAATGACAGGTAGACGTCATAACGCTCTTCCTTGGCATCATCTAGACCAGTGTTTTTGTCTTTCCATCGATTGAGAATCATCTTCACTAATTCCTCATCTCCGGGAGTTGTGGCCATGTGAGGTTTCTTGCTAAGTTCCCTAAGATAGAGATAGAGGAATGTACCAGTCAGGACTAAGGTAAAGGACCGATATAGAAGTAAGACTGAGTGACGGATGTTAGAACCCCTTACTCGTAAGGTACAGTACTGGACAGGGCTGAGCAGTAACTAGGGCTAGACGAATGAGACGCTAGTCTAGGGTGCACAGAAAAATGAGGTCCAGGTAATTTTGTGCTATGGGAGTCTCGTAATCTTTACACTAGTGCCTTGTGATACATACTATACAATACTGTACATTGAATAATGGAATGATGCCTACCATACTATCAGAGTACAGACCTTACATGTCCTCCACTATACCATTTGGGTTGGAACACTTCACTTGTGCTCAGTAAGTTTAGGGCAAATGGTTTTCCTATAATATTAGGGCTAATATAGATTTAATAGATATATTTATTTTCCTATTAAACGAAACCTATTGTGAGGAAATCATGAAGAGAATGGGGCTTGGACAATGGAAAAGGCTTTAGGGTAATGTGATGGTACCAGTAAGAAATATTTGTTTTCCAAATGTGTGCAATGGTAACTCCTGTGGGTGCAATGGCTAGAAATATCAAACACAGTCACACACACAATGTTACACACAATGTCACACACAGATTTTGGACTGTAGGGTCAGAGAACAGTATGTATATTTACTAAGGTGGTATACAGATTTCATGCAGCAGAAAGGCTCACAGAGCAGTGTGTATTTATTAAGTGTGCTTGCAGTTTTCAGGCTGTAGGGACAGAGCAATCACTTGCACAACCAATGCCACAGACAGACACAATCACACAGTGTTACACACAGTGACACACACACATGCAATATACGCCCAGTCACAGATTCACACACACACACAGTCACCTACACAATCACAGTGAAAACCACAGCAACAATTGGATGGGCTTTTTTAAGAAGAACTCTCCTACCCCAAATATTTACTAAATTACCCCTCCCTGCACCTATACCTTGAAGGGCAGTGATGAGAATGTCACCTTGTTAAATACAATAATAGAGCATCGGCAAGCTGTACAATACTCTCTGGCTGTACATTCAGATGTGAACAACCACCAGATTAATTTTACAGTAAGTTGTTTGATTTTAGGCCACAGCTTCTTTTGGCATGGTGGGGGGCTACTATTTTCATCTAGAGGGTAGAGCTATCGACACCAGTTTTGCACCAAGCTATGCCAACCAATTTATGGGCAAATGAGAGGACGAGTTCAACTGGTCCCTTTTGGTGCATACCTGCTGCTCTGACACAGATCTATTGACAACTGCATTTTCTTCTGGCAGGAAGATGAGTCGACCCTTATTTGAACCTCAATAAATATAATGTGAGAGTCACACATACATTTTCAAAAACTAAGATAGAATTTCTTGAATTGGAACTATACATATGAGAAGGATCTCTGCATACTATGATGTATGAAATACAGTAGATTGCAACAGCTTCATTACTTACTCTGTTTCCACCACAGTAAATGGTTGAAGAACCTCACATTTACCAACAACAATGTGATGAAATGTATAATGGCTGTAGACCAAAATGTTATAAGAAACTTCTTGAGCAAGGCTCACACAATCTCAATGCAAAAAGCACTCACAGCAACTCACATTAAGGAGTATGATCCAGATAGAGGTGGAACCTACATTATGGAACTGAGTGAAGAATGTGGTCTAATTAAGAAATATTGGAGTGTCTTGGAAGGGGGCCCTTTTTTTGACAAGATTGGCAAGGGTCTGGCAATTGACAAGATGGCTGCTTTCTAACCTGAATTAATGGGCCAGGGCTGCAGAACATATTTTACTAAATCCAGCCAGCCAATGGTTTGAATGCTTAGGCATCCAATCTCCTCAGGTGAGGAGATTGGATCAATAGGATAGAAAAACGTGAGGTTAGATATTCTCCACATTCTGCCTGCCATGCAGACCTGCACTTTGTCTGTGTGAAAGAGTCACTCCTTCACCGCCTTCCTCTCTCCTTGCTATTTCTGGCAAGTGTTAAAAAAAAAAATGCATAAAAGTCTTGTACAGATATGAAAAAAAGCATTGTGGCCCAAGCACTGCAAAGAATATCATCCTGTTTTGTCTGTCTATATCTGTACCTTATTTATCAGAATATCTGTCTTTCCTTTCTATATGTGTCTATCTCTTATGATAATTGATGGGCTGGTGAAAATGTACCTGTTTTTGGCTTTTTCTCTTTGAGCTAACCCATCAATGGTCCTAATAGTTGCACAGGTAAAAACACGTTTTTATCAGTTTATAGACATGATACATATTTTGTCACTAATGACTTTCAAAATCCAGCTGATATTTTCTACAGTTGGATTTTGCAAGTCACTTGGACTAGACCTTTCTACCCATAATCTGAGTCTCATACTCAGAGTCTATTAACTGACATATTTGACATTTTTTGACAGATAAAAAGCAACTGAGCCATATAGTTTCCCAGTTTTCTACCTCTGCAGGGGACTTGGATCATAGTCTTATAATCAGACCTCGATTTGAGGTCTGATTATAAGGCTAACCTCGAATGTAAGATGAGAGGTATTTTTCAGAACATTTTTTTTCTGAAAAAAATATTTTCTTAAATTCGAGCAAATACGGTATATTATGTCAGAAGTTTCCATACCAGCTGTTTTAAATATACCATCTTTTGCAAAATAGTGCTTACCATACACACAACCCAAAGGGACTCTAGGACAGAAGTATTGTTTGTGCTGTGAATGTAAACTAATCTACACAAAGTGTTAAAAGAAATGTAAGGGAATGCATAAATTAAGAGAAAAGCATGTTTGAAATGCCTCAGACACATTTTACATATGTTTTTCTCTTAATTAATACATTTGCATACAATTCTGCTAACGCAATGTACAGATCATGTTTGATATTCATCTATTCCCTGCAAATATAGTTTAAACAATGTTAAGGTGATGGAATCCCTTTAACCATAGATTCTCCACTCGTCTAGCCAGAGGCCATGACCTCTGAACTTATGGCCACTGTCTTTCTTGCACTTTGTGAAGTTCGGTGCTGTCATTAAATTGCTAAGAGTGCATTAGCTCCCACAGGGATATTATTTTTAGTAAGTCACATATGTTCTAGCCATACTGATGAGTGAAGTTGCTTATTGTTTTTAGCAAAATTGAATTACCACGGCAACACATAGTCTATTATTAAAACCACGGATGTAAAATAATGTACACAGTGTGGTAAAAGAAATACAAACAAATGCATAAATTAAGAGAAAAAACATGTTTGAAATGTGTCTGTGGTGTCTCCTCTTTATGACATCATCTGTGGACTGATAAAAAATAAATGAACTACTTTTCAGTGGGAAATGTGTAATTTGCATACCAAGTCACAAGGTGATGTCACATACAGGAGACACCTCCGACACATTTTAAACATGGTTTTCTCTTAATTTATGCATATTTATGCCATTTTGCTAAGACATTTTTGATATGTTTTGTTCCCTGAACTGATCTTTTCCCGCCGTGCTCTACAGCTGTCCCACTTTTTGGACGTTTCAGAACTTTGTCTGTCTCTCACTACTGAAGAACATAACTATAGATCCTAACCCTTCACATCAATGTCATTCAGTCATCATTTAAAACTGTTCTCTCAGGTGAATTGAGGTGAGATGAACATTTCATCTAGAGCCATGCTCTACAGCTGTCCCACTTTTTGGACGTTTCAGAACTTTGTCTGTCTCTCACCACTGAAGAACATAACTATAGATCCTAACCCTTCACATCAATGTCATTCAGTCATCATTTAAAACTGTTCTCTCAGGTGAATTGAGGTGAGATGAACATTTCATCTCACCATTTTAACTATACATTGGGCAGAGACAAGCAAACTCACAGGTTTGTGTCTGCACAATGTATAATAAAATTGGTGAGATGAAATGTTCATCTCACCTCAACTCACCTTTTAAGGACTAGACCGTAAGGTCTGTCATACTCACCTCAGATTATTTTCTATGTTCTTATTATCCACCTCCTTCATGAACTGCTGGATGAATTTTTCATCAACATCTTGAGAAAGTTCCTTCACCCAATTCGGGGAATCCTTAGAGATGCCAAAGTGGCCAATGAGCAAGCCAATGGCCAGTACCACCGCTCCGCCAAAGACACCTCCAATTATTTTCCACAAATTCATTCTTTAGCCGACAGCCTATGGCCACAAAAGAAGATTTCTCTTGCTTCAAACTATTTATACCATCCCTGACTCATTATACGACCTTGCGTTAGATGGTTCTCCTGATAAGAGATTGTGGTCTTCAGAATGTTTAAACGGATCAAAACCAAGTTAAATATTATAAAGAAGAACTTCTAGAATATTCCACCTGGTGACAGGAAACCAATGCCCTTTAGTCCCTAGCACATTTTGTCGAATAGACTACAATCAGCACATCACATCATTTATTGGACAGGAGTAGTTAATTTTTACTAGCTGAGTATTTGAACTTGGAATAAACAAAGTCAAAGAGTTTAAGGTGCCTAATAAACTGAGCCAATTGAGCCCGTCATATCATACAATAAGGATGAATACCTTTGCACTGATAAAGAAGACCGTGCAATATAATATTTAGATTTTATGTTTTGGTGTGGGGTCATTAAGATATTATACTCCACCTTTGGCTCATGAGATTACCTTCTAACTAGATTGTAAATGAATTGTAAATGGAGTCGATTCAATTAAACTGCGTTCATTTGACAAGAGAATTCCAAAAATCAGGCCGAAATACATGAGTTGGAAAAAAAACAAAAAACGTTATCTTTTCTAACTCTGCTATTAATGCCTCCCTTGGAAGTTCCCTGACCAGACCTCCGTGAGTGTGTGCATCTCTATGTAATAATTTCCTTATCCTCAGAGTAGAGTAATGATTCTTCCTCTGATGTCTAAATGATGGTACTGAAGTAATTTTCTCATTATTAAATTGGTTGGTAGTGTTTCAATCAACCACCTTATAACACAACAATTTTTTTCACACCTTAGTCTCATCAAAAACCAGAACACACTTGGTGGCACATTCAATGTGGACCAGGAGATTAGAGAGGGCCACAAAATAACGCAACCTCTCAACATTTCAAATGGCCAATGAGGGACACTTATTTTTGTGGGAGTGGCTGAAGGTGTGGCCATAAGTGGGACTCTATTGGAACATTTTCACCGACTCTATGGCCAATTGGTAACGGTTTATGTAATTTGATAAGTAATTTTGACTAATAATAAAGTACACATTTACACAAATTAATATTAAAAAAAACAAACACATTTTCTGCAGTTCAAATAAAATTATATTGCTCTGGAGCCAGGGGCGGATCCAGAGTGTGATCTCGGGAGGAGTACATGTCCGTCTGTCTTTTCCTCTCTCCCATGTCCTTCTGTCACGGCTCTCCCTTCCCATGTCTGTCGCACTCCTCTCACTCCCTGTGTCCCTCTGTCTCTCTTCCTTCCATGTCCGTTTCTCTCCTCTTCCTTCCCATGTTTGTCTTTGTATTTTTTCTTTCCCAATTTGTCCAATAATATGCCAGTATTATTTGCCATTAATCTGCCCCTGCCAATTTGCCCAATATTATGCCAGTATTATTTTGCCATTAATATGCCCCAGCCAATTTGCCCAATAATATGCCAGTGTTTGCCATTTAATAAGCCCCTGACAATTTGCCCAATATTATGCCAGTATTATTTGCCATTAATATTCCCCAGCCAACTTGCCCAATAAAATGCCAGTGTTATTTGCCATTAAAAAGCCCCAGCCAATTTTCCCAATAATATGCCAGTGTTACATTTAATATGCCCCTGCTAATTTGCCCAATAATATGCTATTATTTGCCATTTAATATGCCCCTGCTAATTTGCCCAATAGTATGCCAGTGTTATTTTCCATTTAATATGCGCCTGATAATTTGCCCAATAATATGCTACTATTATTTGCCATTTAATATGCCCCTGTTAATTTGCCCAATAATATGCTACTATTATTTGGCATTTAATATGCCCCAGTCAATTTGCCCAATAGTATGCCAGTGTTATTTGCCATTTATTATGCCCCTGCAAATTTGCCCAATAATTTGCCAGTGTTATTTGCCATTTAATTTGCCCCAGCCAATTTGCCCAATAATATGCCAGTGTTATTTGCCATTTAATATGCCCCTACTAATTTTCCCAATAATATGCCAGTGTTATTAGCCATTAATAAGCCCCTGCCAATTTTCCTAATCTCCCCAGCACTTACCTTTTCCCTGGTGGCTATGGTCCATGGTCTCCTCCATGCTGCCTGTTTGGCTCCCAGGCGGTTGTGCCGACAGGTCACGTGACCCGGCACTTCTGCACGGGAAGCCAAACAGGCAGCACAGAGGTTTCTCCGTGCTGCCTGTTCGGCTCCCCGTGCAGCCTGGAAGGTAGAGCGATGGTGAGGGGGATCTTCTGATCTCCTCTCACCTCCGTCTCTGCCTGCAAGTGCGTTTTTGTTTTTTAAATGGCGTTTTTGTTTCTTAAACAGTGTTTTTTCTTTTTCTCTTCTCGGGGGGAAAAAGACCCCCCGTCCCCGTCCCCCCCCCGGATCCGCCACTGTCTGGAGCTCTGTGATACAGCTATGCAAACTAAAAATTTCGAGCTCCCTGAAAAGAGGGAGAATCCAGAGGGAAAAGGACCGGGGGATTGGGATGCAAAATATGGACTGTCCCTCCTAAACATGGACACTTGGGTGGTATTAGCATCTTGAATACATAGGACCTAAAATAAATATATAAGTAGCCCACGCAAACATTTCTGCACAGAACCTGCACAATAGAGACCCAAAAGGTACCTCTTATCGACACAAATGATTTACTTCAATATTCAGCAGGAAGATAAAAATATAAGAAAGTGTAAGTAGTAGAACATGTAATGAATACAATGTGGTCTATTCAGTCACCTGAGTTAACTTATCTCATGTCGTTGAATCCCATAGACTGCAATAGAAAATACTGGAGTCAAAAACCAGGAATAAGCGAAGTTTTGTGTCATTGAATTGGGCCCAAAAAGTCTAATATATCTTAACATAAAAGCAAGATGCAATGCGAATTAAAAAAAAAAAAAGTCCTAAGTCCCCATAAATGTCCGATTTCTGCCTCTCCTCTCCACAATGCATCTCACCTCCTGGGAGTCGTTCTCAAAATACACTTATTCGCAACCTGCTTTTAGAATTTTCTTGTTTTTTGAGTACTTACCTTGAAAACCTATCATTTGCAGACTTTCTCCCGAAGACTGATTCACCCACAGTGCCATTGCCTCCAGGCCAAAAAGAGGTCTGCCACTGAGAAGCATGGCAGTGACCACTAGGACACATATGGCAGGATGTCAGTGAGGTCACCAGTGATGGTTTCCAACTGAGGCAGTAGCCATCTTATAATAAATTACTAAACATATTTTTACCACAACATTTTATATTTTATCCTATTGTTTATGCTATTTTCACTTATTCTCCATGTCCTCAATTCATTAAATTTGATGAGACCAGACCCTAAAAATTGTGCCTGTCCTGTCAAATGCAGGTCCGTCGGCAGCTATTCATAACTAGGGTTGCCACCTGGCCGGTATTTTACCGGCAGGCCGGTAAAAAAAAATTATCATCTGGCCAATGTTAAGTCTATGGAGACAGGACCAAGGCCGGTATTTTTCTGAAGAAAAGGTGGCAACCCTATTCATAACATGTGAGTTTTAGCTCAACAGCAGCTGAAAAGCCATAAGCTGAGAGTGTGGAAGTGGAAGAGGAAATAGATGAAATCAAGGTGTACAGTACATTGCAAACCAATGTGGTGGGGACACTGAATGTGATGTAACGAGAAAGGAAAAACCATAGATTTATTACACAGATTATTATGGCCACACAGCAAAGCAGCAATTATCCAAACGTGCAAACTAATCTTTACAGCGAATGCAATAAATGTGTTTATTACATATTCCATAAAATACAATCTAGTTTAAAGATACAGTGGATAATTCAAATATTGAGCATTATAATGACACTACAGTTTTCACATAATGACATTCTATAGTTCTCTTTGGGTTTTATGCAAATAAACACAGTTATCAAAAGGAAAACAAAATATGGCCAAAGAGTAATATAAGCTGTGTCAACCCTCTAAAAAGTGTCTGTGGTGTCTCTTACTTATGACATCACCTGTGGGAAATGTGTAATTATATAGCCACAGGTGATGTCATAAACAGACACATTTTCTCTTAATTTATTCATTTCCATACAATGTATAGACCATTTTTTGATATACAGTTATGCTTTACTCTACATTTATAGTATAAGGAATATATAGATTACAGAGTCCCTTTAATAAGCTGTTTGAGACTTTACAGTCCCTTTAGCATGTTGTGTTACATATTAATCCCAAATACTTGCAGAAGAATTTGCTAAGGAATTATTTACTTGCAAGGGATAATCAAGCATAGGCTGTAGGTCTCTAAGTGCACACTTTCATATGGAGATAACACGCAGATTTATATTATATAGGTTGCTAACATTTGTCCATAAAAAAAGCCATCTAGTGGCCATTTTGTTCTGCATTTGTGGTCTACACATTGGTTTGCCAGATGGCTCTGACTAAAATACTGGTCTCCACTGAAAAATACCGACAACAATTAAATCATATCAGTATCGCCTTAATTTGTTTCCTGGGCAGATGCCTGAATACTGGAATGTACAGGTAAGAACTGAAAACCTATGTACACATTGTCGAGAAACTAATTAAAAAAAAAGATAATATATTACCTTCTATAGTATAATGCATTATTGATCATGGACCCTGTCAATGAACAGTCTAATCTATTGATATATAAATGATCACATTAGCATAATAATGAATCTCAGGAGAGGTGTTTTATTATTAAATTATGTATTTTGTTTTGTTATTTCTAGTTATATTATTATTATAGTGCAGAAGTGAAAAGATGCGCCTTCTCAATTATTTATAGTGCAAATACAAATGCAGCAGACACTAGTGTGAACCCAACAGCTGATTCCACAACTCGATACTGTCCACTCTGTTCTGGATACGCCCCCTTCTGATGTCACACACAACACATTTTATCTTAATTGTCTTCAGCACCCGTGAAGAATGGACAGTATTGACTCGTAGAGCCGGCAAAACAGCATGAGAAGGAGAATACCGCTGGAGAATGCGGAGACTCTCACTGAGTGCTTAATTCTGCTCCGCTGGGTCCAACTCTTTTATGCCACATCTTGTTTCAATGCTATTTTCTATCTACTTTTACGTAAGCCTTATGTTGTGGGGGCCAATAAATTATTTGCCTGCTATATGCTGCACTATGTTTGTTTCACTTCCCATTTATCTCCCTGGCAGCCTACACTACTGAATTCCTGTGAGGGGTGGAATTATGTTTAAGCACTATAGTCCTATATTGCCTATAATACTAGAGCTAGTATATCAGGATTTAGTACATCTGAGTGCTAAACCAAAAGGGGGCAATACCAGCATCACTATCACATACAGAGTCAAACATATGTTGTTGTATCTGTATATTATTATTATTGGGATAATACATTTGTTATAATTTTAAAATATTTTACATCATTTTTACACATAGTGTGATAAAGTCTTCAAAGCAGCGTTGAATCCAATGAAGCATTGTCAGCTAGTTCTTGATTTTCAACCTTAAACTTGGACCTTACTTGGCCTTCTGTTGGTTGCCCCTCACTGTTTAGTGCCTGGAAATGAACTGATCTCTCTTTCTTTGGCTTCCTCTCCGATCCCCTTTCTTGCTTGTGCGTTTGAGACACGTTATGATTTTCCCAATCTCCTGTTATAGTTCGACTTCCAGATGGACTTTTTAACCCAAATGGAATTGCATGATCATTGACATTATCTGAACTATGCCCAGTTACGTGAGTGTATGCAGACCCTGAAGAGTGAAGATTCTCTGATTTTTGTCGGGTTGAACCTTCCTGTAGCCCCACAGAACGGACACTGGCTTTCTCCTCAGTGCTGGGGTTTGGAAAAATATTCCGTGGACTCGGAAGTGGAGATCTTTTTGTTGGAAGTGGAGGTATAGCATAATCATTAGGATGGAATCTAGGAACTGAATTATCTTTAGACCCAAGCATTGAATCTAGGGACCCATTATGAGGACATCTTTCAGAACTGTTTACAGTCTCTTTGTTCAGAACTGAATGGGTCACGTGATTGGAATCCGTTCTGGGAAGATTAGCGCTCTTGGAAAATTGGAGGTCAGATCTTGGAGGATAACCAATTGGCGGGAGATCACTAATAGAGACGCCGTCAATATTTTTGAGCTGGGTAGTAGGAAATATTTCCGCTGATGAGGTCACACCAAGAAGGGTGTCCAGTATCTTTTGAGCAGCCTGGTAGTCCAGATTTAGCTCCTGAGTTCTCATGTGACTCCAACTCAGTTGAAGGTCATCCCCTGAGCTTTCAGAGCTGCTCGGCCTAGTTTGATGTTTATGAACTGGAAGACGGTGAGTAGGAAGAAGATTAGGAAAGGGCAAAGAAGATCTTGAGGATAAAGATATCCTTTGTTCTGCTCTGGTTTCAGCACACTGGAGAGAACAAATTGTTATTAGCACTAAAAAAAAAATGGATGTAACAAAGATCATGACCACTCCCATTAATATATACCTATGTCAACAAACATTCCTTACCTAGTGACTTCTTCCGAGTGCCACAGTAGAAGTGGCTTAATGGCTGACATGCCCACTCCCACAAATAGCTCTACCTTGTGTATCAGTCTGTTCTAGTTTGTCTAACTTAGTATGTAGTTCCCAACTATGCTTTGTACCTAGTGCTACGTAAATTATTGGCACGACACAAATATATAAATAAATGTTAATGTAATGTAATAGCTCCTAGTATTCGTGCACACATACCACACAGTTCTGACCTCAATATCCTTCCAGCAAAGCTTTTTATTTTTGGGAGCACTCATTCTATCTATTATTGATAAATCTAAAATGAATGCATTATCCAAGACGCCCCCTTCCGACAGTGTAAGTTCAATGGTGCAGAAAAAAAAAACTCACATTAAGCACTTGTACATGTTAAGGAATCATTAAACATTCTTACATCCAAACTTCCTCCATCTTTTCGTTCATCAGAAAAACTCTCTCCCAAGTTAGGAAAGCGAGGACACAGGAGCTTGCAAGCAGGTAGGACATCTTCCAAGCTGCCCTCACTCTCAGTAGAGGTGTAGAAGGTGTGAAGAGCAGGGAAAGATCTTTGCCTTTTGGGGTTCCACTGGGTAAAAGCAGTTGGTCGTGGTCCTGTGGATTCTTCTGTGTCATCCTTTAGGTCACTGCCACCAGTATCCTGGCATTCAATCCCTGCACAGATGCCAGTCGACGTACTGGGAACGTGTACACCTTCAGGTTGGCTGTTAACATTGGGGTTTACATTGGATGTCTTTGTAGACTCCAACATCTCAGGTGACAGGTGACGAATCAAGGAGGAAACCTGGAATGTGACAACAGTTATTTCCATAGAGTCAGCTTGCCACCTTCAAATAAATACAGCCATACTATTGTCTCCGTAGACAACATTGTTATTAAAACTATTTTTTTACCGGGATTCCAGCAAAATGCCAACTGGGTGTCAGCTCTACCGACATGCGAGTAAGTTCTTTAGCCGTTGTTTAATTGCCACTCCCATGATTGTTTTGTAGCTTATCACAACTTGATACAATGATGGTGAACCATTGATAGTACCTCTGGTGTCCTGTATCTGCCTAAATGGTAATCATTATCATATATGGAAGGAGGCTGAGTTGTAGGAGGTGAAAAATGGAGGGAATGTAAAAAAAATAAAAATAAAAGAGACTCTACAATGAAAATGGGTGTAGGAAACAGATTATGAGGAAACATGGCTTTCTAGATGGTTAACTTGGTTACCTATAGAGTAATGGGCACTGCTTTACTGCATTCCTTAACTCTCTGTGAATCGATCATGTCTTATGGTCAATTTTCTAGTGCTAATATTTTTTTTTATTGAAAAAAACACCAAGGGAAATGCTAAATGAGATGCACCAAGTTGTGATAAAGGGAAAAGGTTTTCAGTCCTGGAAGGGTCCATTTGTCCAATCTGTGAGCATCACTAAACCATTGCCATGCAGAAGAGGTTCATTTGTTACACATGCTGTGTATATAGATTACTTTGATATGGAGTTATGAAGGTTTTTGGGAAGTGACAGGTCCAACAAAAGATAGGGCGACCACATGGCAGGATTCAAGACCACAATCCTGCAGTGCCAATCTCATTCTCCTTTGTCTGGGACATGGAAGGCATTGTGGGAGGTATGCACTTGTATCAACCCATTTTTAAAAAAAAATTTTTTACGATTCCGGTGAAAACATATCATCAGACTGGCGAGCTCATCTGTACATTAATACACAAACTGGAACCTTTGCCATGGAGGAATGATAGTTCTCTATAAAACTTAAACTATAAAAATGTTATATATACTTTATCTCTCTTTTGTATTTGAAGGCTTTAAAGACTATAATCAACTTCCTACACACACTACTTCTGCGGCACAGATGTTAAGCTCAAATGTGGCAAACACGAAGCATTTGTAAGAGCCAACAGTAGTTTAAAGGGAGTAATTTGAGCATCTTACATTAAGTTTCTCCAGAGCGCAGATAGTACTTTGGGCTCGTACTAGATGGTCAAGCAGTTCAGTGATCTTCTGATTGAGGGATTCTTTGTCGTTGTCCAAATCCTCATTTTGAGTCTAAGTATGTAGGTCAATAAAAATACAGAATAAGGCTTGATCTTGGATAACATAGAAATTAGAGAAAACCCTACATTTGATAATAATAACATTAAACTTTGTGAGATCCTGGGCTGTATTTAGAATTGAGGTGATGTCTCAAAGGGTGAGAGTGAGTAGAGTTAACAAATATTGGAAACTTACTTATCGAGTAGACTATCAGCAACAGATATGGTCTAGGGTTATAGCTTGGATTTTTAGAAAATGGAGAGAGATGCAAGATACAGGTATCAGATCTCAAAGATCAGGATTTAACTGGAGGCAATAAAGCAATACATTGATCTTGGTAACAGACATCGGGAAGGGGCTAGTCCGGGGGGCAAAATCAAATGGCATGTAGTGTAACATCATTAGCCACCCATTAACAACAAGGTACAAAGACTGATAGACAGACAAGACAATTGAATAGAACGACAGACATGACACAAACAGACAGATATAGCAGTGGTCCAAATGCATATTTATCCATTTTCCACTGGCCTTTTATTGTCCTGTCCATAGCTTTTAATCTGTACCAGAGCCTCATCTGAGGAGGATGGCTGTGTAGACTATTCACTGGGACATTTAGAAGGGAAAAGTGTTGTAGCCTCAGGCTATTAAGTCTGGTTAGAGAGCAGCCTCAGAGGCAATTTCCCCTCTGCTGCGCTTGCCAGCCTGCCTCTGATTGACATTCACTTGGTTATTCACTTTGATGGTTGAAGTTCATTCAGTGGTAATTGTCTAGATGGGCTCTCATTAAAGGTAGTGTATCACCAAAACATTGTTTTTACTGTGACTGAAGAGAATAACAAATTGTTGAAAATCTATACATGGTGTTCACAAAATTGCAAGTAAACGCCTAAATTCTGAGTTGAGAAATGGGGAACACCGCTCTGCAAAGTGTTTGGAGTTTTTTTTTGTTTTTTAAACGCAATCGCCATTTGATATGTGCTTTTTATAATTCCAGGCACTTTGCAGTGAAGGAGAGAGGATCCCCGAGACAAATCAGGCGCCTTTCAGTGCCTGATTTTTTTTAAACATAGACTGCACCGGCGCAGTGAGCGCCAACACAACTTAATTGTATGCATTCGGCGTAGATAACACAGACTCCTGTTAGACATTGGCACACACCGATTGTGCCAGTATTTGGCACATGTTTATACATATGTTTATACGTCTCCCCCAATGTGTTTTAAAAAGGTCTGCAGAGTACCCCGTTTATGACGTCACCTATGGCGTTATATGCAAATTACATTTCCTGTTAAAAAACAGTTAATTTGCATAGCAAGCCTCAGGTGATGTCATAAACAGGAGACTCCACACACATATCTAAAACACATTTCCACCTCATTTAGGCATTAACTTGCAGTTTGGCTAATGCAATATATAGATGTTTTTCAATAATGTTTTATTCTCTACATTCACTGTAAAATATTTAGGTGATACAGTCCCTTTTAGTTAAGTTCTTCTCAATATGGTTCTTTTCTGTCATTAGTTTGTAACCAAATGATGGAAGTAGGGCAGCGTTATATGTTGTGCCCTAGGGGATCTCATGATCTTTCTCTGTTTTGGATACGAGCCATGATCAACAATTCTGAGACACATTAGCTGTAAACACCATCTGCTAAAATTTGGTATGTGGTATAATATTTTAAATTGAAAAGCACTAGGTGTTATCACTATCCAAGGATGCTAAATAAGTTATCTGATATGTTATATGGTTGATGCCACACCGCACTACCAGCTGAAATGGAGTAGATAACTACTTGGAATACTACACATTATACAGAGACCTTTTCTAACATTGAAGGGAAGGAATCCAAGAGCAACATAAGGCAGTTTAGCAAATATAGGGTAATAGCAATATGTATGCTTACAGAGCGAAGGAAATTGTTCTCTTTTGGTTGACAGATTGATTCAGGACCAGGAAAGCTCTCTTTAGTCCTATGGGAAAGAGGACCATTAAATGTATTTCATTAGATTGCTAAACGATTATATTTCTCTTTAAAACCAATAAACATGTTGCTTTAAACCCCTTAACGCATATAGACGTATATATATACGTCCTGAAAAGCATGGTCCTTTAGGACCATGAGGACGTATATATACGTCCTCAGTGTTCATGTAGAGTTGCGCTCCTTAGCACAACGCTAGATGCCTGCAGCAACTCTCAGAGGCTGCTTCGGATCCGGGCCCACCCGTGCGCAAATGATCACCGCGAATGTGATCGTATGCGCTTCAACACACAAAGGCAGTGATCAGCTTTCACTGCCTATGTGTGTAATGTGTTGCAATTATGCCTCGATCTAGGCATCATGCAACACCTTCTGTGCCCTCTTGGGTACCGCGATCACTGATTGCTGTATTGGAGGATCATACAGCGTGCCCAGCAGAGAGTTACGGAAGAGAGAGAGAAAAAATCTCTGCCGTTGCTCTGAAACCGTTGCTTGACTGCCCCTAGAGGCAGTCAGCAATATTACAGTTAGCGAAAAAATGTTTAAATAAATGGAAAAAGCTAACCCTTGATCTACTAAACCTAGATCTAGGGTTAGGGTCATAATTAGGGTTATAATTAGGGTAACAGGGGAGTTCGGGTGAGTACAAGGTTTAGATTAAGGGGTGGGGTAGATTTAGGGTTAGGGTAAATTTAGGGTTGGGGTTAAAAGGTCACTGTAGAAATATAATATTGTATTGTAATATTGTTTATTGCCCAACATAGACAAACATGGAAACATTGGTATTTCTAATCTCAGGACAAATATTAAAAATATACAGATGGGGTCTTTTTTACCATTTGTAATTGTTTAAAAAAAAAATCAGGTCAGAGTTAGAAAAAGTGTTTTTATGGCATATTTCCATCATATTTTATATTTTTTTTAATAGTAAATTATATCAAATGATGAAAATAATAGTATCAAATGAAATCCCTATCTCTCCTTTAAAAAATGATATATAATTTGTGTGGGTGGACTGAACACAAAGAAAGAAATTCACAGTTCAGTAAACATATGACAAAAAAAATGGAATTCTGGTCTTCAAGGTACATCAAATGCAGCAGAGCACTCTGTCACTAATGGGTTAATCAATTGCATGTTGTAATCCAAAGAGTCACCTTGGAATCCATTAAACACGTCACTGTAATTAGGTCAGTTTGTTCTGGGATCCCCATCTACCATTAACCCATTGTAATTGTTAATAGACCAGTTTATTGATAGGTTGTGGATTCCTAATTTCTCAACATTCTACATTTTTCTTCTGGGCTAATATGATAAAGGGATTAAACATAACTAATGCATGAAAGGTGTAATAACCTTCTTACCTCCTGCACGTCTCATTGTCCTTGTTCTCTAACGGAAGAGTTACCAGATTCTCCCCCGTGTCACTCCACCAGTTGGAAGGGGGTATTATTGGAACCTGGGCAGTTAGTTCGTTTGACAACTCACGACTATATCATCAAGGAAGGAGAGAGTCAGAGAATAATACACAATATATAAATAATCAGAGAAAGATTAACAATCAGATGGCTAGTACCCCGTCATCTTTATAATATTTAATAATGGGCATCAATAATTATAGAAACAAATCTATCCATTAATGTGTAGGTCAACTCACCGATTTGGGGTTTTATCGACATATGAAGCCTGAAGGACAAAACAAAATAGCAGTTAATGGACTTTTTTTTTTTTTTATTATTAATTTTGGCAGCTATCATGTTATGGTAGGGTATGGTGTCAGGGTGAGAGGAAGGGTAGATTGTATTAGGCCTGGTTTACTATAATAGGTCTATTCACTAAAAGGGGGGTACGAGTGAAAATGAACTATACAAGGCTTGGTGATTAATTCTTAATTTTTTAAAGGGACAGTCACCTAAATATTATTTATAGTGTGACCGTAGAGAATAATAATGATCTATGCATTGGGGGCTATTCACTAAAATGTGAGTTTCATGAAATGTTCGTCTCATCTCAACTCACCCTTAACATATGTTTTCAATGTGTCTGTAGAGTTTCCTCTTCATATTGATACACAAATGAATACTTTTGAGTGGGGAATGTGTAATGAGCATATAAAGCCACAGGTGATGCCATAGGAGACACCACATACACATTTAAAACACATTTTTTTGTCTTAATTTGTGCTCTCGCTTGCAATTCTGCTAACACAATGTAGAGATCATTTAAAAAAATGTTTAATACTCTGTCAGCCTAAACACTTCTTATACTGTGACTGTAGACTCCCTTTAACACACGGTCTGTTTAACAGACTTCTTGCAGAAGGAACTGACCAGGTTTGCCCCAGCAAAATAGTTAAATTAAGAAGATGAAATGTTCATTTCACCTCACTTTTGGTGAATAGACACACAAAAAAGTTATTTTGTTTGTTTTTTTATAGTGGAGTAGGAACTGAAAGTTTATTATATGGACACACTGGCAGCATTTCTGAATTGCACCCATCCATAGTGAACTTCTTCTATTCACACATCTTTGCTGATTGGGTAAATATGAGTAAATGGGAGGCTGCCACTTTCTAATCAGTGATTGCCTAGTGTGTAGCACTTTCTATATACCGTATTTATCGGCGTATAACACGCACCTCATTTTAAGAAGGAAATTTCAGGAAAAAAAACTTAAATTTCAAATAAAGAACTTTGAAGCCCAATATGCCATTTTAATATGCCAGGATATTGCCCCCAATATGCCATTTAATATGCAGGATATTGCCCCCAATATGCCATTTTAATATGCCAGGATATTGCCCCCAATATGCTATTTTAATATGCCAGGATATTGCCCCCAATATGCCATTTTAATATGCCAGGATATTGCCCCCAATATGCCATTTAATATGCAGGATATTGCCCCCAATATGCCATTTAATATGCAGGATATTGCCCCCAATATGCTATTTTAATATGCCAGGATATTGCCCCCAATATGCTATTTTAATATGCCAGGATATTGGACCCAATATGCCATTTTAATATGCCAGGATATTGCCCCCAATATGCCATTTAATATGCCATGATATTGCCCCCAATATGCCATTTAATATGCCATGATATTGCCCCCGATATGCCATTTAATATGCCAGGATATTGCCCCTTAGTATGCTCGTTATGCCAATCTATCAATCTCTGTACCAAATCTGTACTGTGTATATATGTGTCTGCCTGTCTATCTATCTCTGTACCTTATTTGTCAGTATATCTGTCCTGCCTGTCTATCTGTGTCTGGCTATGTGTCTGTCAGTATATCTGTCCTGCCTGTCTATCTGTGTCTGGCTATGTGTCTGTCAGTATATCTGTCCTGCCTGTCTATCTGTGTCTGGCTATGTGTCTGTCAGTATATCTGTCCTGCCTGTCTATGTTTGTCTTTCTGAGTCGGTCTGACTCCGTCTGTCTCTCTCAGTATATCTTTTCTACATCTCTATTTGTGTCTCTGATAATAACTGGTGGGCTGATTAAATTGCAAAATGGGCTAAATTGTTTTTGCCCCCATCCTGGGCTATACGTTGCCAGCCCATCTCTGATTATGTTGAAAGGCTGTTCTGAGTTACAATGTAAAAGTGAGTGGATAACCGATCTGTGTAACCGTCATAAATTGGCGACAAATCTCAGGCAGTAATAACCAAACTGGAAAGACTGGCAAGTTGGAGATTGTTTCCGAGACCAGATTTTTGCAGTGCACTGTTCATTTTGTAGCCAACAGACCCATGGCATGATGTGTGTTTCTAGCTTACCTGCCCTCGCAGAAGTGATCCATCACTGATGCGATCTTCTTTCGGCTCTCTTCCCATCGGCTCAAACCTACTGCCGCCTTTTAAGTCCCTTCCTTGCACTTTGCTCTTTCGTGGATGTGAGTTTGTTGCAGTCGAGGGGAGTCCAGGGGCTGACTCCATCCTTCCTCTGTTCCAAGCCGAGGATGAGGCTGAGTCAGGACTAGTACTTAATTCCCTGCTCCTCCGTGGTCTGGGTGCATCAACACCTACTTTTGGCCTGGTAGAAGTCTCTGGTTTTCCCTTTCCTTTCCTCCTTTGATCTTGCCGCTCATCCACTGCAATGTGCTGATTCCTTTTCCCTCTGGATCCTGAGCTGTCAGTACTTGAGTTCTTCCATGAGTCTCGAGAGCCAGCAGTCTGTTCTTCCTTTACTCCCAAAGAATTAAGATTTGAAGGACTCAGGACTTGTATAGTTATTTCATCCAAGAAACGAGAAAATCTCTGCTTTTGCTCAACAACGTTACTCTTTCCTTTCCCTGGCTTTTTCCTCATTTCTTTCGCTGCCAGTGCCTCCATGGAGCGAGCTCGTCGACCTACGTTTTTCAAGCTATTTTTATCTTGTTTTCCAGAGTTGTCAACAGGCCCCAAATTCTTTGCACTTCCTGAACGTTCCTTCAGCTTCACTGATCCCACTCTATGGATTTCTGTAGAACATTTCTCTCTTTCCATTTGCTTCAGATCCAAAGTACCACTGTGCTTCACATGCAGATCCCTTCTCTCACTTTCGTTTTTTCTCCCTCTTCCAACTGAGAGATCATTGCAGGAGCGGGAATGAGGGGTACGAGAATGATATCCTGAAAAACCTGCTTGGCCTCCAAAGTTGGATTCCGAAGACCACTGTGATGAAGAAGATGAAGGTGAGGAAGAGGAAATGGATTCCACATCATATGGATTTCGCATCCCGCTCCAACTTGATCTCTGTTTTCCTCCATCTTTGGCTGATCTACGAACAGCAGAGTGGGGCAGTGGAGTGAAGAACTTTTCCATGACTTCGAGCTTTCCAGCTGCCACTTCAGGACCACCTTGGGCCTCCCAAGAAGGCTTGGTTTTGGAAAGGTGGATTCTTCTTGACTCTCTATTCATGGTCTCAGGAGAACTCTACTGGCTCGGTGTTTGCTGTGCCTTAACCAAAAAAAAATCAAGAAATGTTCCTCCCCCCACGTTCAAGGGCTTATTATCAGTTGAGGGAATAAAAGACCATTGACGTAGAGAATGAGACAAAGGCACATGGTTGGAAAATATACCCCAACACAGATTGAAAACTATTGACAAATTCTGTTATTAAACCTCAGGGCACTGCTAACCTAGAAAAGAAATCCATTACACTAACCCAAAAGACGGAAAGCACTACACCCAGATATAACCACTGTGACATTTAATCAATCCTTCATGGGCCATAATCATGTAGAAAGTATAGTTATGTAATGCTATTTTTTGTTTTTGGTAGTATTCATTGTGTAGAATATCATTTTCTATTGACAGACCCATTTTGGAGGACAACAGTAAGAAATGAAATGATGTTTAATTGAAATATTGCATCAAGTATAGGCATTTTAAATAGAAATGCTTTAATTAAATAATACAAATCAACTACCTTATTGAGCCTCGTTTACTCTGTATTTCTCTATCAGGGACTGACACATTGTTTAGAATCTTGGTTCAGAATGGTCAGATGTGATCTAAGATATCCGCCCCATGAAAGACCTATACAGGCAAAGTGGGCACAATAAAGCACATTATTTGTATGCCTTTCATTAAAGTATTTCTATATAAACATTCATTTTTTTTGCCTACAGCTTTCCTTGAATTACTCCCCCAATCATTCAAAGTCTTGGAGAAGTCCCAACATGCATTAACAGGCAGGGTCTAGGACTCTTGTTCGCTGCGGCTTCATCGCTGAAAGTTCAGCGCTGCAGTTAGAACTCTGAACTGTCAGCAATGAAGAATAACGCAGCCGTTTCATCGCGGACGTGGCTATGTAAAAGTAAAAAGAAAATACCCCCCCCTAAGAAATGATTCCCCACCCAAAGTGCCCCCCCAAACCCAATACTAAAATTAACCCCAAAACCCAATACTAAAATTAACCCATAAAACCAAATACTAAAATTAACCCCCGAACCCTAATACTAACCCCCGACCCCTAATACTAACCACCTTAACACTAATACTAACCCTCGAACCCTAATACTAACCCTCTAAACCCTAATACTAACCCCCGAACCCTAATACTAAAATTAACCCCCTAATACTAAAATTAACCCTGAACCCTAAAAACTTATTCTAAACCCCTAAACCCTAATTCTAAACCCCTAAACCCTAATTCTAACCACCCTTACTAAAATAAACTAAAATTTACTAAGTGTCGAAAAAATATTTGCCAAATCGCTAGCAAATGTATAGAACTATTAGGATAATTTGTTCTAAACTTACCACGAGTCTTTCAACAACAGAGCTCCCTTCTTGCACCTCTTCCACCTATTTTTCTCTCTTAAAAGGTGGGACAAGCCGACTCTAAAATCGACCAATGTATTATACTTACCTACTCCTTAACTGCAAATCTGTATATATTATTGCTTATAAATGAAATGTGGTGGTTTAGAGAGTCACTAAGAAGAAAATATCTAATTGGGCAAGAAATAATGACATCATTATTCATAAATTTACTTGTATTAATCATATTAACAAAAACAATACAAATCAGAATTTTTGGAGCAAATACAAATACAGATACATGTAGACAGTTACCTAATACAGGGAAAATATGTAATAAAAGCAGATTGTAGTGCAAACATTTTATGTTATGTGAAAGTTATTACAGGAAAAGCAGATTAGATACATTTTCATTAGGACAGATTATAAAAGCTTGAACATATCCATTTATGACACTCAAGGAACAATCAAACAGATTCTTGGAACACGAATAAGGCAGTCAAGATAAATGATAGAGGAATTTCAGATGATTAAAGGAGAAGCTACACCTTAAAGAAATGCCTGCTGCAGGACACTGCTGCACAGTATAAAAATACGTAAAATAAATGTATATTTTATATCAGTGCTCTGCAAATATTTCTCCCCTACAGAATACACAGGAATGACACAAAAGAGGACTGTCATAAGAAAACAAGATGATAAAATGTTTACAGTTCACAAATAGTAAATTAAAAGGCTTCGACTTGCAAACGCAAATTATATATAATTTTTTAAAGATGGATAGGGCTTTCAATTGATACTATTATTTTCATCATATGATATCATTTACTATTAAAAAATTAGAAAAAGTGTTTTTTTATGGCATATTTTCATCATGTTTTATAACTTTGACCTGATTTTTTTTTTTTAAACAATTGCAAATGGTAAAAAAGACCCCATCTATATATTTCTAATATTTGTTCTGAGTTTAGTAATACCAATGTTTCCATGTTTTTCTATGTTTTATTTCAAGTATTAGGGCAGTAAACAATATTAGTGTTTTTTTGTTTTCTAACCATTTTCCTTCTACAGTGACCTTTTAACCCCAAACCTAAATTTACTCCAACCTTAAATTTACCCCAACCCTAAATTTACCCCCACCCCTTAATCTTAATCTTTTTGCTAATAAAAAAATATCTTCCGTAGTTGAAAGTGTTGCTTGACTGCCCCTGGAGGCAGTAAGCAACACTTCAGTTAGAAAAAATAAAATAAATAAATGGAGAATGCTAACCCTAGATCTACTAAACCTACATCTATCGTTAGGGTTACAATGAGGCTTATAATTAAGGTTACAGGGGGGGGGGGGGGGGGTCGGGTGAGTACAAGGGTTAGATTAAGGGGTGGTGTGGATTTAGGGTTAGGGTAAATTTAGGGTTGGGGTTAAAAGGTCACTGTAGAATAAAATGGTTAGAAAACAAAAAAACACTAATATTGTTTATTGCACTATTACTTGAAATAAAACATAGACAAACATGGAAACATTGGTATTTCTAAATTCAGGACAAATATTAGAAATATATAGATGGGGTCTTTTTTACTTTTTGTAATTGCTTAAATAAAAAAACAGGTCGAAGTTAGAAAAAGTAATTTCTATGGCATATTTTCATCATATTTTATATTTTTTAATAGTAAATGATATCATATGATGAAAATAAGAGTATCAAATGAAAGCCCTATCCGTCCTTTAAATAATGATATATAATTTGGGTGGACTGAACACAAAGAAAGAAATTCACAGTTCAGTAAACATATGACAAAAATAATGGAATTCTGGTCTTCAAGGTACATCAAATGCAGCATAGCACTCGGTCACTAAGGGGTTAAAATCCTTGACTGTCTACTACTTCCACAGGAAGGCTATTCCATACATGCACTACCCTCTCAGTAAAGTAATACATCCTGATATTAATTTTAAAGTAAGTTGTGGTAGTTTTTCTTCTTTTAAATATACTCTCCCCTTTACTGTATTGCCAAGTTCTGTTTGTGTAATATGGGTACATGGGCAAGTCTTCTTTGTTTAACCTGGGTGCAGGGGCAAGACCTATTTGTGTAGAGTGGCCACTCCTGCTTGTACAATACAGGTGCAGTGCCAAATTATATGGGTGCATATCAAATCATGTGGGTACAACAGGGGTGCATGCAAAGTCAGTGCATGTCAAGAGCTAACAAGCATAGTAACTTTAAAATGTTAAAAGAAAAAATAATACTGGCATCTTAATGGGCAAATTGGCTGGGGTATCTGAATGGCACAATAATACTGGCATCTTGACACAATATTACTGCCATCTTAATGGCACAGTATTACTTGCATCTTAATGGCACAATATTACTGGCATCTGTATGGCACAATAATACTGACATTTTAATGGCACAATAATACTAGTATCTTAATGGCACAATAATACTAGCATCTTAATGGCACAATAATACTGGCATCTTAATAGCACAATATTACTGCCATCTTAATGGCACAATAATACTAGCATCTTCATGGCACAATATTACTGGCACCTGAATGACACAATAATACTGGCATCTTAATGGCCCAATATTACTGGCATCTTAATGGCACAATAATACTGCCATCTTAATAGCACAATAATACTAGCATCTTAATGGCTCGGTATTACCTGCATCTTAATGGCACAATATTACTGACACCTGAATGACACAATAATACTGGCATCTTAATGGCCCAATATTACTGGCATCTTAATGGCACAATAATACTGGCATCTTAATGGCACAATAATATTGGCATCTTGATGGGCAAATTGGCTGGGGATCTGAATGGCACAATATTACTGACATCTTAATGGCACAATTATACTAGCATCCTAATGGCACAATAATACTGGCATCTTAGTGGCACAATATTACTTGCATCTTAATGGGCAAATTGGCTGGGGCATCTTAATGGTACAATATTACTGTCATCTCAATGGGCAAATTGACTGGGGCATCTTAATGGCACAATATTACTGGCATCTGTATGGCACAATAATACTAGCATCTTAATAGCACAATATTACTGGCATCTGTATGGCACAATAATACTAGCATCTTCATGGCCCAGTATTACTTGCATCTTCATGGCACAGTATTACTATCATCTTAATGGCTCGGTATAACTTGCATCTTAATGGCACAATAATACTGGCATCTTAATGGCACAATATTACTGGCATCTTAATGGCACAATAATACTGGCATCTTAATGGGCAAATTGGCTGGGGCATTTGAATGGCACAATATTACTGACATCTGAATGGCACAATCATACTAGCATCTTAATGGCACAGTATTACTTGCATCTTAATGGCACAATAATACTGGCATCATACTGGCACAATATTACTTGCATCTTAATGGGCAAATTGGCTGGGGCATCTTAATGGTACAATATTACTGGAATCTGAATGGCATAATATTACTGGCATCTTAATGGCACAATAATTATGGCATCTTAATGGGCATATTTTAACAGGCAAACTGGCTGTTGCATATGTTAATGACAAAGTGACTGTGGCATGTTAATTGGTACCTGACAGTGGCATGTTCTGTGGAGAAAAATAACATGTACTATGTGGGAAAGTGACAATGCGGCTTGTTCTGCATGGACAGTTCAGTGGGACAAAGTGACACTGTGGTATGTTCTGTGGGTCAAATTTACACTGTGGCATACCAAATTGTGTGGGGTGCACACACAAATATGAGTGCAAGCCATGTGCTGTGGGTGCAATATAGGTGCATGACAAGTGCTGTGGGTGCAATATGAGTGCAAGTCAAGGGCTGTGGCTACTCTATGGGGTTGTGTTAAATCCTTTAGGTGCAATGTGGGTGCAGAAAAAGGGAATAAAAAAAAAAAACAAGAAATGCAACTCTTCAATAACATTTTTATTACAAATGAAAATAGTTTAATATAATATTAAGAAGTTCATATAAGTATAAATGCAACTAGTTTGAGAGAGCGAGATATATATTTATAAATATATATGAACATATGTAAGTGCTCTCTAATATCTGTGTATATTTGCCCGGGGTCCAATCAATATTAAAGATGGCCCTGGTTTTTCTGGGAAACCTTTGCTCCTGCCATTCATGTGGATGTTACTTTGACATGTACCACCTACCTAAGCATTGTTGCAGACAATGTATACCCTTTCATGGAAATGGTATTCCCTGATGGTATTGGCCTTTTTTCAGTAGGATAATGCGCTTTGACACAAACCAGAAATAGTTCAGGAATGATTTGAGGAACACAACGAGTTCAAGGTGTTAATATGGCCTCCAAATTACCCAGATCTCAATCCAATTGTCCAATTCATGAAGGTCCCACCTCGCAACTTTCAGGGCTTAAAGAATCTGCAGCTAACGTCTTGGTGCCAGATACCACAGCACACCTTCAGCGGTCTAATGGAGGCCATGCCTCGATGGGTCAGGGCTGTTTGGCATCAAAAGGGGATTTACAAAATATAAGGCAGATGGTCATAAAGTTATGACTGATCGGTGTAGGTATGTATATATATATATATTTAGCATTTTAGAATTGTCCCCCTACTTTTGTCCGAGTCCCCCGCCTCCTTGTATGATTGCTGGAGACGCCATTGGCTGGGTGCTAGTGTCATGTATTTGTCTGTAGACTTTCACCATGTGTTGGACACCAAGGACCTGCCACATCACCCCATTACATGCCCTCAACACAGGGGCGCTAAAGACCCTAGTCGGCCCTGAGCAAAGTCTTTAGCAGTGGACCCCACTCAACCCAATTTTTCTAAAGTCGCATTGTAAAAAATTGTATGTAAATGTAAACCTTTTAACATTAAATGCAACTATTTGTATATGTAATAATTTGTTATTGAAGAGTTGCATTTCTTTTTTTTATTCCCTTTTTCTGCACCCACATTGCATCCAAAGGACTTCACACAACACCATACAGTACCCACAGCACTTGTCATGCATCTATATTGCACCC
Organism: Pelodytes ibericus; assembly: GCA_036172795.1. Taxonomy (NCBI): domain Eukaryota; kingdom Metazoa; phylum Chordata; class Amphibia; order Anura; family Pelodytidae; genus Pelodytes; species Pelodytes ibericus. Next base: position 25,149,175 of record CM069863.1, on the reverse strand, counting down.
AAAGCACTTAGCTTGCATTCACATTGCACCCAGAAATGGGAAGGCAGAGGAGAGACAAACAGACTTGGGATGACAGAGCAGAGACAGACATGGGATGAGAGAGGAGAGACAGCAGACATGGGATGAGAGAGGAGAGACAGCAGACATGGGAAACAAGAGGATACAAAGAAGGAAATGGGAAGGAAGAGAGAAGGACATAGGAAGGAAGAGTGACAGATGGACACAGGGAGGAAGAGGAGTGCGACAGATATGGGAAGGGAAAGGGGAGCATGGAGACATGGAAGGACATGGAGAGAGAAAAAGACAGATGGACATGTGCCCCTCCCGAGATCAGACTCTGGATCCGCCCCTGGCTACAGCCTGCCTGTTTACAATCCTCTCTTTTTGTTTTTTTCCATATGGGGAGTCTTGAGTAATTAATCTGGATAGCATAGCATCTTTACTCCCATGCATGATGAGGAGACGATGAAGTCTAAGAAAGAAGATAAAAATCAGCCCACAATCAGGATATTGGACTCTTCTGAGTAGGCAACCACTACAGAAGGAGACCTTTAGAAGCTGTTGCGGGACCTACAACAAATTTTGAAGTCAGACATATCGCAAGTGAGGGCAGACATGTCCACCGTGCAGTACAAAATGGCAACACTTGAAACTACAATGGATGACGTCAAGAAGCAGCATCAGGCATCAAAAGGACTTGCAGATCTTGACAGCCAGAATTGTGTCCTCACCTTCTGCCCTTGGCACAACATAGTTTTGGAACTTTCTTTTCCTTTTTCGAGGACTTTGTGTATTTTCCATCTTTTATATCAGAAGGACTGGCCAAGGTCACTGCTTGTTCATTGTCCATCTCTCAATATGATGTTTTATTGTTACACCCTTTTGTGAACCTTCCCCCCCCCCCCCCCCCCCCAGCTGCAATATGCCCATGCCATTTTTGTAGTTTGTGCCACTATTGGTCATGATTTTGTCCACTTAGCCCCACTGTTGGCAGCCGTCTCTGTGCGGCCGTCGGTGAACCTTCTATAGATCCACTTACCGCTCTCCTTCTTTCTCTGTTCCAACTATCACACCTTCTCTTTTTCTGTTTCTCTCTGCTAACTTCTTTTCTGATCTTATATCCCCCTCCTTCTCTCACTCCCTCTTTTACCGTTTCTTTTTATTGTTTTTAAGCGTATGGAAAATATAATAGGTGTCCTCAGGAGGGCACTGTTTTACAGTGAGATGAGTTCTAAATCTTCTTTCATATATGTTTTTTTTTTATCCAGTTATTATAATTACCAAAACTTCGCTTGCATGCCTGTCTTTTTACTAGACGTAACAAATATACTTCTTATCTCTGGTACCTCTTTCTATTTTTAATACCTATTGGTATCTTTATTTTCAAAGTTTTTATAAATCAAAACTGGTATGTATTTTTTTTTATTTCTATTGTACGTGAAGTGTATTTTCATAAGATTCCAATACACATGATAGAAAACAAAGACTTTGATGCTTTTTTGTGTGTAAATCTAAATATTTATTGATAATGGAAAAGGGGTTGGGGATACAGAATGAAAAGAAGGTGGGGTTGGTTAAAGGGGTATCATACAATGTAAGTTGTAAGAGTATCTCTGGAATACCCAAGTAAACGGTGGAATGACAAAATAGTACAGATTATATAAATTACATTAAAGGTTTATACAGTAATATAAAATTAAGTCAAAACAATAGGCATGGGTTTGAGAATCATGTTTTGTTACCTCTACACCAGAGTCTTGTTATTAAAAAAAATCATATAGTAGTGGAAATTGGTTGGTCCTGGTGATTGGTATCAAGCGACAAGTATTATATGTCTTATACAAGCAAAAGAGTGGATTTCGGGAGAGGAGTATTCAGTAGTCTGATTATGAGGATTTTAGGGAGTCTGTAATAATGGCGTGAGGGATTCTGCCTTAATGAGGTTTGAGATTACAGGTAGGAGGGAGGTACTTCCGTTTTGGGAGAGGTGTTAGGGGAGTCTTGCCCAGTATACTCTTGGCAAATTCACAGAAAGATTTCCAGTGGAACCATTTGTTTTCATGTGTGGGGCCTGGTTCTTTAGCTATTGATAGAAAATCCTCCATTTGCTTATAGAAGTGGAGCCTTGCACACCAGTATGAGCGGGAGTCATTTGTTTCTATAATGTAGAGATTATTGACACAGCAGCACTTAACAAACCAATGGCCAGAAATGTTTTTTTTTTGTATTTGGACAATGGGGTGAAGTATGCAGGAGAAGGACCTGCGCTGAAGGGATACTGCATAGGAAATGTCACGTAGGGTGAGTTCTATTTTCCCCCAGAATTTGAGTTTAGTGTTTATACTTCATCATGACAATAAAAAAAGTGTCTGCAATTTGATATACTATTTTCCAGCATCATCTGTGAGGACAGGAGGGACCTGACACTCATTTATGGCTCAAGGGGGGGGAATATAACAAGACCACCAGCAAGGAGGTGGTAACCAAGAATGCAAAAGCCAAGTTACAGATATCATTTTATAAATATCAGCATCCTGTCATATTATCCAATAACTTAATGTTGTTATATATCATTAACAAATCTTAATTTATAACCTTAGCTGCTAATAAAAATCTCAATTCCAATAGTCTAGAGAGGAGTAATCATTGGCTAGGCCTCAAAGTCATCTTCTATAATGTCTACAGTGTGCACCATTAAGCTGACCATCATACAATAGATTCTCACAAATACTCAATTCTACTACCAGAGCAGTATTAAGAGGTTATGAGAAGATCACTAGCAGTGTCATTAAGTAGTATCTGAAACAGTAATACTATTCAAAAATATATTAGGGGAGCAGTTTATCTTTTGATCTATCATATGAATATATTTTGAGTGTTTTTACAAATCCGGATAGAAAAAGCCAAGCTAAAAAGAGAATCTCTCTCCTAAACATTTAAAAGATCTGTATCACCTAAACATTGCTTTACTGTGAATGTAGAGAAGAAAAATGATTGAACATGATCGATTTATAGTGTCAGCAAGACTGGAATTAAATGTCTAAAGGAGGACAAAAAATTTGTCTGGAGTCTCCTGTTTCTGACATCACCTGTGGCTTGATAAGCCAATGACACATTTCCAATTAAAAACTAGTCTATATTCATATCAGGCCACAGGTGATGTCATAAGCACATTTAAAAAAAATCTCCCTGCTCTATCTGCTTAATATTTTACTAAAACAAAGTATAGATCACTTTCAATCGTTTTTTGTTCTCTACATCACAGTAAAAAATGGTTAGATGATATGAGTCCCTTAAAACATAAATGTACAAAATATATATTTATTTCTTTAATCTGAATTACAACCAAATGCATAGATTAACAGAAAAATGCTTACATTTGTCTGTCATGTTTCCTTTTTTATGATCTCATATGGTGGTGGCTTGATATGCAAAGTCACTACGATCTTTTATGTTATGACAATTTTGATAACACCTATATAACATACAATTATTACTAAAAAATTATTTTTTTCAAATTCAATTGCTGTTGTTTTTATTGCGTGCATCTCCTAACCTATTATTTAACTGTATATGTGCCGGAGGGAACAGGCTTGGAGCGTGGCACCTGCATGCAGCCTTACAGCATTTAATGACATTTTCGTGTGCTACCATATTCTCTATAGAACACAAAATATAGATACTTGTAAGTGTTTTGTTTTCTTCTCATCATTTTCTGTACAAATGTTTAGACATTGGCTTCTCTATAGAGAATATTTTAAATATAAGTTATTTTAGACATGAAATGAGAAAACAACTGTGCACTCCACTCCTATGATTAAGCGTGTTTTTCACGCGAAACGCGTTAGGCTGCCTTCCTGTGGACTCTATCATCCGTGGATTTATCCTTTTTTGTCTGTTCTGGAACACTTTTTTCACTATTAAAGCATCTCATTTTACATCTACCCGGTGAGTGGAGTGCACAGTTGTTTTCTCATTTCATGTCTGATTTTAGCACCTGATCAGTGCTGTGGAGCACCCACCACCTCAAGCATATTTGTCATAAGTGTTTGGAGCCGGTATAGCTGCTTATACTTCATAAGTTATTTTAGCCTTTATTTAAAAATCAGTACGGAGTAAATATGCTCCAGTGTATCCACTTGGATAATGTTGCATGAGTGTCAATCTATTTAATTGTTCTAATGACATAGTAAAGTTCAAAATAATAAGAGTTGGTATGCTAAACAGAGCAGCAGAACTGATATTAATTACATTTAATAATTGTGGGGTAGTTTTTCAAAATATCTTCCAAAAGTTTTTACGAACAATAAAGTAAATGATTCTGCAATGATATTTGTCACAATGGATTATACAGTATTGAACGTCAGTCCTAACTCTTCACTCTCATCTCAATCAAGATGTTCCGTAGGTTTGTCAAGTTCATGGCAAATGCTTCTCCTGCTCTCTCAGTCCAAAAATGAAGAGACTGTTGAGAATGATATTACATCACCAAAAGATTGCTCATCAGTCAATAATTCAGATGAGAGTCTAAGAGTCTTGAAAGTCTGGTATATACTTCTGTAGACCTCATCAACTGCAAAGAAATTTAATGAAAACAGATGATTCAACCATTCTATCATTTTCTCAAACTCACAAATTTTCCACAATTACTCTAAAAATCTTTAGTACTACTTGAATGTTGGTACCTCATATGTAATGTTACATGTGTAAAATTATCAATAACATTCACTGTACAAGGTAAAATTGTAATTTGTGGCAAACACAGCTTCAGTTTACATGTGTACAAATAGATGTCCAATGGCCTACTTTGAAGCTTCTGTGGTTAAGAGAGCAAAAACCACCCAATAAAACAGCGACAGATTTATCACAAAGACACACAGTTATTTAAACAATTATACACTGACCTTACTGATGGACATGTTGTTCTTTAAAGGACTTCCCCGCCTGTGAACCATAAATCAGAGAGTTTTCCCCCCACATGCCAAATGCTTCCATAATCCAGTGCTGCCAATCAAATCATGAATTCACTCACAATCGCAACAAACATACTTTTTCACATGTGGATTGTCAGGACGATCCTATGCTTTCACAGCGGTTTCCAAGATTTGTCTGGAGAATCTGAAACTCATCAAAAGAGCACACAATCTGCTCACCTTACAACGGTTGACAATCCCGCAGCACATGATGAACCTTTTTGCAATGGAGCTCAGGAACTGTCACAATATCTGTCAATCAGAACAGAAACAGACTGCTTCCCTATCGTTCTGCATACTAATCTTCCAATGAAATGTGATGATTGTACTATTTCATCTGATCTTTATTTTGATATGTTAGAAAAGAATGATCCTTACACATGCTCGTGTCAGTAGATGCCATAGATTTCATCTTCTTTGAAGCTGTTGTGGCAAAAAGAAAACACGAAAAGCTCCCCAAAAAACCCACAAAATAATAATTTTATCCCAATAACCCAGTTATTAGAACAATTTAAAAAATAATACACAGACCTTTACGATGGACATGTTGTTCTTTTAAGGACTTTCCTGCCTGTGAACCATAAATCAGAAAGAGTTTTCCACCCACATGCCAAATGCTTCCATAATCCAGTGCTGCCAATCAAATCATGAATTCACTCACAATCGCAACAAACATACTTTTTCACATGTGGATTGTCAGGACGATCCTATGCTTTCACAGCGGTTTCCAAGATTTGTCTGGAGAATCTGAAACTCATGAAGAGAGAACAATCTGCTCACCTTACAACGGTTGACAATCCCGCAGCACATGATGAACCTTTTTGCAATGGAGCTCAGGAACTGTCGCAATATCTGTCAATCAGAATACAACAGAAATAGACTGCTTCCCTATCGTTCTGCATACAGATCTTCCAACGAAATGTGATGATTGTACTATTTCATCTGATCTTTATTTTGATATGTTAGAAAAGAATGATCCTTACACATGCTCGTGTCAGTAGATGCCATAGATTTCATCTTCTTTCAAGCTGTTGTGGCAAAAAGAAAACATGAAAAGCTCCCCAAAAAATAATAATTTTATCACAATAACCCACAGTTATTAGAACAATTTAAAAAATAATACACAGACCTTTACGATGGACATGTTGTTCTTTTAAGGACTTTCCTGCCTGTGAACCATAAATCAGAGAGAGAGGTTTCCCCCCACATGCCAAATGCTTCCATAATCCAGTGCTGCCAATCAAATCATGAATTCACTCACAATCGAAACAAACATACTTTTTCACATGTGGATTGTCAGGACGATCCTATGCTTTCACAGCGGTTTCCAAGATTTGTCTGGAGAATCTGAAACTCATGAAAAGAGCACACAATCTGCTCACCTTACAACGGTTGACAATCCCGCAGCACGTGATCAACCTTTCTGCAATGGAGCTCAGGAATGTCGCAATATCTGTCAATCAGAACAGAAACAGACTGCTTCCCTATCGTTCTGCATACAGATCTTCCAATGAAATGTGATGATTGTACTATTTCATCTGATCTTTATTTTGATATGTTAGAAAAGAATGATCCTTACACATGCACGTGTCAGTAGATGCCATAGATTTCATCTTCTTTCAAGCTGTTGTGGCAAAAAGAAAACACGAAAAGCTCCCCACAAAATAATAATTTTATCACAATAACCCACAGTTATTAGAACAATTTAAAAAATAATATACAGACCTTTACGATGGTCATGTTGTTCTTTTAAGGACTTTCCTGCCTGTGAACCATAAATCAGAGAGAGGGAGTTTTCCGCCCACATGCCAAATGCTTCCATAATCCAGTGCTGCCAATCAAATCATGAATTCACTCACAATCGCAACAAACATACTTTTTCACATGTGGATTGTCAGGACGATCCTATGCTTTCACAGCGGTTTCCAAGATTTGTCTGGAGAATCTGAAACTCATGAAAAGAGCACACAATCTGCTCACCTTACAACGGTTGACAATCCCGCAGCACATGATGAACCTTTTTGCAATGGAGCTCAGGAACTGTCGCAATATCTGTCAATCAGAACAGAAACAGACTGCTTCCCTATCGTTCTGCATACTAATCTTCCAATGAAATGTGAAGATTGTACTATTTCATCTGATCTTTATTTTGATATGTTAGAAAAGAATGATCCTTACACATGCTCGTGTCAGTAGATGCCATAGATTTCATCTTCTTTGAAGCTGTTGTGGCAAAAAGAAAACACGAAAAGCTCCCCAAAAAACAATAATTTTAGCACAATAACCCACAGTTATTAGAACAATTTAAAAAAATAATACACAGACCTTTACGATGGACATGTTGTTCTTTTAAGAACTTTCCTGCCTGTGAACCATAAATCAGAGAGAGAGTTTTCCCCCCACATGCCAAATGCTTCCATAATCCAGTGCTGCCAATCAAATCATGAATTCACTCACAATCGCAACAAACATACTTTTTCACATGTGGATTGTCAGGACGATCCTATGCTTTCACAGCGGTTTCCAAGATTTGTCTGGAGAATCTGAAACTCATCAAAAAAGCACACAATCTGCTCACCTTACATCGGTTGACAATCCCGCAGCACATGATGAACCTTTTTGCAATGGAGCTCAGGAACTGTCACAATATCTGTCAATCAGAATACAACAGAAACAGACTGCTTCCCTATCGTTCTGCATACTAATCTTCCAATGAAATGTGATGATTGTACTATTTCATTTGATCTTTATTTTGATATGTTAGAAAAGAATGATCCTTACACATGCTCGTGTCAGTAGATGCCATAGATTTCATCTTCTTTGAAGCTGTTGTGGCAAAAAGAAAACACGAAAAGCTCCCCAAAAAATAATAATTTTATCACAATAACCCACAGTTATTAGAACAATTTAAAAAATAATACACAGACCTTTACGATGGACATGTTGTTCTTTTAAGGACTTTCCTGCCTGTGAACCATAAATCAGAGAGAGAGTTTTCCCCCCACATGCCAAATGCTTCCATAATCCAGTGCTGCCAATCAAATCATGAATTCACTCACAATCGCAACAAACATACTTTTTCACATGTGGATTGTCAGGACGATCCTATGCTTTCACAGCGGTTTCCAAGATTTGTCTGGAGAATCTGAAACTCATGAAAAGAGCACAATCTGCTCACCTTACAACGGTTGACAATCCCGCAGCACGTGATCAACCTTTCTGCAATGGAGCTCAGGAACTGTCACAATATCTGTCAATCAGAACAGAAACAGACTGCTTCCCTATCGTTCTGCATACTAATCTTCCAATGAAATGTGATGATTGTACTATTTCATTTGATCTTTATTTTGATATGTTAGAAAAGAATGATCCTTACACATGCTCGTGTCAGTAGATGCCATAGATTTCATCTTCTTTGAAGCTGTTGTGGCAAAAAGAAAACACGAAAAGCTCCCCAAAAAATAATAATTTTATCACAATAACCCACAGTTATTAGAACAATTTAAAAAATAATACACAGACCTTTACGATGGACATGTTGTTCTTTTAAGGACTTTCCTGCCTGTGAACCATAAATCGGAGAGAGAGTTTTCCCCCCACATGCCAAATGCTTCCATAATCCAGTGCTGCCAATCAAATCATGAATTCACTCACAATCGCAACAAACATACTTTTTCACATGTGGATTGTCAGGACGATCCTATGCTTTCACAGCGGTTTCCAAGATTTGTCTGGAGAATCTGAAACTCACGAAGAGAGCACACAATCTGCTCACCTTACAACGGTTGACAATCCCGCAGCACATGATGAACCTTTTTGCAATGGAGCTCAGGAACTGTCACAATATCTGTCAATCAGAATACAACAGAAATAGACTGCTTCCCTATCGTTCTGCATACAGATCTTCCAATGAAATGTGATGATTGTACTATTTCATCTGATCTTTATTTAGATATGTTAGAAAAGAATGATCCTTACACATGCTCGTGTCAGTAGATGCCATAGATTTCATCTTCTTTGAAGCTGTTGTGGCAAAAAGAAAACACGAAAAGCTCCCCAAAAAATAATAATTTTATCACAATAACCCACAGTTATTAGAACAATTTAAAAAATAATACACAGACCTTTACGATGGACATGTTGTTCTTTTAAGGACTTTCCTGCCTGTGAACCATAAATCAGAGAGAGAGTTTTCCCCCCACATGCCAAATGCTTCCATAATCCAGTGCTGCCAATCAAATCATGAATTCACTCACAATCGCAACAAACATACTTTTTCACATGTGGATTGTCAGGACGATCCTATGCTTTCACAGCGGTTTCCAAGATTTGTCTGGAGAATCTGAAACTCATGAATAGAGCACAATCTGCTCACCTTACAACGGTTGACAATCCCGCAGCACGTGATCAACCTTTCTGCAATGGAGCTCAGGAACTGTCACAATATCTGTCAATCAGAACAGAAACAGACTGCTTCCCTATCGTTCTGCATACTAATCTTCCAATGAAATGTGATGATTGTACTATTTCATTTGATCTTTATTTTGATATGTTAGAAAAGAATGATCCTTACACATGCTCGTGTCAGTAGATGCCATAGATTTCATCTTCTTTGAAGCTGTTGTGGCAAAAAGAAAACACGAAAAGCTCCCCAAAAAACCCACAAAATAATAATTTTATCACAATAACCCAGTTATTAGAACAATTTAAAAAATAATACACAGACCTTTACGATGGACATGTTGTTCTTTTAAGGACTTTCCTGCCTGTGAACCATAAATCAGAGAGAGAGTTTTCCCCCCACATGCCAAATGCTTCCATAATCCAGTGCTGCCAATCAAATCATGAATTCACTCACAATCGCAACAAACATACTTTTTCACATGTGGATTGTCAGGACGATCCTATGCTTTCACAGCGGTTTCCAAGATTTGTCTGGAGAATCTGAAACTCACGAAGAGAGCACACAATCTGCTCACCTTACAACGGTTGACAATCCCGCAGCACATGATGAACCTTTTTGCAATGGAGCTCAGGAACTGTCACAATATCTGTCAATCAGAATACAACAGAAATAGACTGCTTCCCTATCGTTCTGCATACAGATCTTCCAATGAAATGTGATGATTGTACTATTTCATCTGATCTTTATTTAGATATGTTAGAAAAGAATGATCCTTACACATGCTCGTGTCAGTAGATGCCATAGATTTCATCTTCTTTGAAGCTGTTGTGGCAAAAAGAAAACACGAAAAGCTCCCCAAAAAACCCACAAAATAATAATTTTATCACAATAACCCAGTTATTAGAACAATTTAAAAAATAATACACAGACCTTTACGATGGACATGTTGTTCTTTTAAGGACTTTCCTGCCTGTGAACCATAAATCAGAGAGAGAGTTTTCCCCCCACATGCCAAATGCTTCCATAATCCAGTGCTGCCAATCAAATCATGAATTCACTCACAATCGCAACAAACATACTTTTTCACATGTGGATTGTCAGGACGATCCTATGCTTTCACAGCGGTTTCCAAGATTTGTCTGGAGAATCTGAAACTCATGAAAAGAGCACAATCTGCTCACCTTACAACGGTTGACAATCCCGCAGCACGTGATCAACCTTTCTGCAATGGAGCTCAGGAACTGTCACAATATCTGTCACTCAGAACAGAAACAGACTGCTTCCCTATCGTTCTGCATACTAATCTTCCAATGAAATGTGATGATTGTACTATTTCATTTGATCTTTATTTTGATATGTTAGAAAAGAATGATCCTTACACATGCTCGTGTCAGTAGATGCCATAGATTTCATCTTCTTTGAAGCTGTTGTGGCAAAAAGAAAACACGAAAAGCTCCCCAAAAAACCCACAAAATAATAATTTTATCACAATAACCCAGTTATTAGAACAATTTAAAAAATAATACACAGACCTTTACGATGGACATGTTGTTCTTTTAAGGACTTTCCTGCCTGTGAACCATAAATCAGAGAGAGAGTTTTCCCCCCACATGCCAAATGCTTCCATAATCCAGTGCTGCCAATCAAATCATGAATTCACTCACAATCGCAACAAACATACTTTTTCACATGTGGATTGTCAGGACGATCCTATGCTTTCACAGCGGTTTCCAAGATTTGTCTGGAGAATCTGAAACTCATGAAAAGAGCACAATCTGCTCACCTTACAACGGTTGACAATCCCGCAGCACGTGATCAACCTTTCTGCAATGGAGCTCAGGAACTGTCACAATATCTGTCAATCAGAACAGAAACAGACTGCTTCCCTATCGTTCTGCATACTAATCTTCCAATGAAATGTGATGATTGTACTATTTCATTTGATCTTTATTTTGATATGTTAGAAAAGAATGATCCTTACACATGCTCGTGTCAGTAGATGCCATAGATTTCATCTTCTTTGAAGCTGTTGTGGCAAAAAGAAAACACGAAAAGCTCCCCAAAAAACCCACAAAATAATAATTTTATCACAATAACCCAGTTATTAGAACAATTTAAAAAATAATACACAGACCTTTACGATGGACATGTTGTTCTTTTAAGGACTTTCCTGCCTGTGAACCATAAATCAGAGAGAGAGTTTTCCCCCCACATGCCAAATGCTTCCATAATCCAGTGCTGCCAATCAAATCATGAATTCACTCACAATCGCAACAAACATACTTTTTCACATGTGGATTGTCAGGACGATCCTATGCTTTCACAGCGGTTTCCAAGATTTGTCTGGAGAATCTGAAACTCACGAAGAGAGCACACAATCTGCTCACCTTACAACGGTTGACAATCCCGCAGCACATGATGAACCTTTTTGCAATGGAGCTCAGGAACTGTCACAATATCTGTCAATCAGAATACAACAGAAATAGACTGCTTCCCTATCGTTCTGCATACAGATCTTCCAATGAAATGTGATGATTGTACTATTTCATCTGATCTTTATTTAGATATGTTAGAAAAGAATGATCCTTACACATGCTCGTGTCAGTAGATGCCATAGATTTCATCTTCTTTGAAGCTGTTGTGGCAAAAAGAAAACACGAAAAGCTCCCCAAAAAATAATAATTTTATCACAATAACCCACAGTTATTAGAACAATTTAAAAAATAATACACAGACCTTTACGATGGACATGTTGTTCTTTTAAGGACTTTCCTGCCTGTGAACCATAAATCAGAGAGAGAGTTTTCCCCCCACATGCCAAATGCTTCCATAATCCAGTGCTGCCAATCAAATCATGAATTCACTCACAATCGCAACAAACATACTTTTTCACATGTGGATTGTCAGGACGATCCTATGCTTTCACAGCGGTTTCCAAGATTTGTCTGGAGAATCTGAAACTCATGAATAGAGCACAATCTGCTCACCTTACAACGGTTGACAATCCCGCAGCACGTGATCAACCTTTCTGCAATGGAGCTCAGGAACTGTCACAATATCTGTCAATCAGAACAGAAACAGACTGCTTCCCTATCGTTCTGCATACTAATCTTCCAATGAAATGTGATGATTGTACTATTTCATTTGATCTTTATTTTGATATGTTAGAAAAGAATGATCCTTACACATGCTCGTGTCAGTAGATGCCATAGATTTCATCTTCTTTGAAGCTGTTGTGGCAAAAAGAAAACACGAAAAGCTCCCCAAAAAATAATAATTTTATCACAATAACCCACAGTTATTAGAACAATTTAAAAAATAATACACAGACCTTTACGATGGACATGTTGTTCTTTTAAGGACTTTCCTGCCTGTGAACCATAAATCGGAGAGAGAGTTTTCCCCCCACATGCCAAATGCTTCCATAATCCAGTGCTGCCAATCAAATCATGAATTCACTCACAATCGCAACAAACATACTTTTTCACATGTGGATGGTCAGGACGATCCTATGCTTTCACAGCGGTATCCAAGATTTGTCTGGAGAATCTGAAACTCATCAAAAGAGCACACAATCTGCTCACCTTACAACGGTTGACAATCCCGCAGCACATGATGAACCTTTTTGCAATGGAGCTCAGGAACTGTCGCAATATCTGTCAATCAGAATACAACAGAAATAGACTGCTTCCCTATCGTTCTGCATACAGATCTTCCAATGAAATGTGATGATTGTACTATTTAATCTGATCTTTATTTAGATATGTTAGAAAAGAATGATCCTTACACATGCTCGTGTCAGTAGATCCCATAGATTTCATCTTCTTTGAAGCTGTTGTGGCAAAAAGAAAACACGAAAAGCTCCCCAAAAAATAATAATTTTATCACAATAACCCACAGTTATTAGAACAATTTAAAAAATAATACACAGACCTTTACGATGGACATGTTGTTCTTTTAAGGACTTTCCTGCCTGTGAACCATAAATCAGAGAGAGAGTTTTCCCCCCACATGCCAAATGCTTCCATAATCCAGTGCTGCCAATCAAATCATGAATTCACTCACAATCGCAACAAACATACTTTTTCACATGTGGATTGTCAGGACGATCCTATGCTTTCACAGCGGTTTCCAAGATTTGTCTGGAGAATCTGAAACTCATGAAAAGAGCACAATCTGCTCACCTTACAACGGTTGACAATCCCGCAGCACGTGATCAACCTTTCTGCAATGGAGCTCAGGAACTGTCACAATATCTGTCAATCAGAACAGAAACAGACTGCTTCCCTATCGTTCTGCATACTAATCTTCCAATGAAATGTGATGATTGTACTATTTCATTTGATCTTTATTTTGATATGTTAGAAAAGAATGATCCTTACACATGCTCGTGTCAGTAGATGCCATAGATTTCATCTTCTTTGAAGCTGTTGTGGCAAAAAGAAAACACGAAAAGCTCCCCAAAAAATAATAATTTTATCACAATAACCCACAGTTATTAGAACAATTTAAAAAATAATACACAGACCTTTACGATGGACATGTTGTTCTTTTAAGGACTTTCCTGCCTGTGAACCATAAATCGGAGAGAGAGTTTTCCCCCCACATGCCAAATGCTTCCATAATCCAGTGCTGCCAATCAAATCATGAATTCACTCACAATCGCAACAAACATACTTTTTCACATGTGGATGGTCAGGACGATCCTATGCTTTCACAGCGGTATCCAAGATTTGTCTGGAGAATCTGAAACTCATCAAAAGAGCACACAATCTGCTCACCTTACAACGGTTGACAATCCCGCAGCACATGATGAACCTTTTTGCAATGGAGCTCAGGAACTGTCACAATATCTGTCAATCAGAATACAACAGAAATAGACTGCTTCCCTATCGTTCTGCATACAGATCTTCCAATGAAATGTGATGATTGTACTATTTAATCTGATCTTTATTTAGATATGTTAGAAAAGAATGATCCTTACACATGCTCGTGTCAGTAGATCCCATAGATTTCATCTTCTTTGAAGCTGTTGTGGCAAAAAGAAAACACGAAAAGCTCCCCAAAAAATAATAATTTTATCACAATAACCCACAGTTATTAGAACAATTTAAAAAATAATACACAGACCTTTACGATGGACATGTTGTTCTTTTAAGGACTTTCCTGCCTGTGAACCATAAATCAGAGAGAGAGTTTTCCCCCCACATGCCAAATGCTTCCATAATCCAGTGCTGCCAATCAAATCATGAATTCACTCACAATCGCAACAAACATACTTTTTCACATGTGGATTGTCAGGACGATCCTATGCTTTCACAGCGGTTTCCAAGATTTGTCTGGAGAATCTGAAACTCATGAATAGAGCACAATCTGCTCACCTTACAACGGTTGACAATCCCGCAGCACGTGATCAACCTTTCTGCAATGGAGCTCAGGAACTGTCACAATATCTGTCAATCAGAACAGAAACAGAATGCTTCCCTATCGTTCTGCATACTAATCTTCCAATGAAATGTGATGATTGTACTATTTCATTTGATGTTTATTTTGATATGTTAGAAAAGAATGATCCTTACACATGCTCGTGTCAGTAGATGCCATAGATTTCATCTTCTTTGAAGCTGTTGTGGCAAAAAGAAAACACGAAAAGCTCCCCAAAAAATAATAATTTTATCACAATAACCCACAGTTATTAGAACAATTTAAAAAATAATACACAGACCTTTACGATGGACATGTTCTTTTAAGGACTTTCCTGCCTGTGAACCATAAATCAGAGAGAGAGTTTTCCCCCCACATGCCAAATGCTTCCATAATCCAGTGCTGCCAATCAAATCATGAATTCACTCACAATCGCAACAAACATACTTTTTCACATGTGGATTGTCAGGACGATCCTATGCTTTCACAGCGGTTTCCAAGATTTGTCTGGAGAATCTGAAACTCATGAAGAGAGCACACAATCTGCTCACCTTACAACGGTTGACAATCCCGCAGCACGTGATCAACCTTTCTGCAATGGAGCTCAGGAACTGTCACAATATCTGTCAATCAGAACAGAAACAGACTGCTTCCCTATCGTTCTGCATACTAATCTTCCAATGAAATGTGATGATTGTACTATTTCATTTGATCTTTATTTTGATATGTTAGAAAAGAATGATCCTTACACATGCTCGTGTCAGTAGATGCCATAGATTTCATCTTCTTTGAAGCTGTTGTGGCAAAAAGAAAACACGAAAAGCTCCCCAAAAAACCCACAAAATAATAATTTTATCACAATAACCCAGTTATTAGAACAATTTAAAAAATAATACACAGACCTTTACGATGGACATGTTGTTCTTTTAAGGACTTTCCTGCCTGTGAACCATAAATCAGAGAGAGAGTTTTCCCCCCACATGCCAAATGCTTCCATAATCCAGTGCTGCCAATCAAATCATGAATTCACTCACAATCGCAACAAACATACTTTTTCACATGTGGATTGTCAGGACGATCCTATGCTTTCACAGCGGTTTCCAAGATTTGTCTGGAGAATCTGAAACTCATGAAAAGAGCACAATCTGCTCACCTTACAACGGTTGACAATCCCGCAGCACGTGATCAACCTTTCTGCAATGGAGCTCAGGAACTGTCACAATATCTGTCAATCAGAACAGAAACAGACTGCTTCCCTATCGTTCTGCATACTAATATTCCAATGAAATGTGATGATTGTACTATTTCATTTGATCTTTATTTTGATATGTTAGAAAAGAATGATCCTTACACATGCTCGTGTCAGTAGATGCCATAGATTTCATCTTCTTTGAAGCTGTTGTGGCAAAAAGAAAACACGAAAAGCTCCCCAAAAAATAATAATTTTATCACAATAACCCACAGTTATTAGAACAATTTAAAAAATAATACACAGACCTTTACGATGGACATGTTGTTCTTTTAAGGACTTTCCTGCCTGTGAACCATAAATCGGAGAGAGAGTTTTCCCCCCACATGCCAAATGCTTCCATAATCCAGTGCTGCCAATCAAATCATGAATTCACTCACAATCGCAACAAACATACTTTTTCACATGTGGATTGTCAGGACGATCCTATGCTTTCACAGCGGTATCCAAGATTTGTCTGGAGAATCTGAAACTCATCAAAAGAGCACACAATCTGCTCACCTTACAACGGTTGACAATCCCGCAGCACATGATGAACCTTTTTGCAATGGAGCTCAGGAACTGTCACAATATCTGTCAATCAGAACAGAAACAGACTGCTTCCCTATCGTTCTGCATACTAATCTTCCAATGAAATGTGATTGTACTATTTCATCTGATCTTTATTTTGATATGTTAGAAAAGAATGATCCTTACACATGCTCGTGTCAGTAGATGCCATAGATTTCATCTTCTTTGAAGCTGTTGTGGCAAAAAGAAAACACGAAAAGCTCCCCAAAAAACCCACAAAATAATAATTTTATCACAATAACCCAGTTATTAGAACAATTTAAAAAATAATACACAGACCTTTACGATGGACATGTTGTTCTTTTAAGGACTTTCCTGCCTGTGAACCATAAATCAGAGAGAGAGTTTTCCCCCCACATGCCAAATGCTTCCATAATCCAGTGCTGCCAATCAAATCATGAATTCACTCACAATCGCAACAAACATACTTTTTCACATGTGGATTGTCAGGACGATCCTATGCTTTCACAGCGGTTTCCAAGATTTGTCTGGAGAATCTGAAACTCACGAAGAGAGCACACAATCTGCTCACCTTACAACGGTTGACAATCCCGCAGCACATGATGAACCTTTTTGCAATGGAGCTCAGGAACTGTCACAATATCTGTCAATCAGAATACAACAGAAATAGACTGCTTCCCTATCGTTCTGCATACAGATCTTCCAATGAAATGTGATGATTGTACTATTTCATCTGATCTTTATTTAGATATGTTAGAAAAGAATGATCCTTACACATGCTCGTGTCAGTAGATGCCATAGATTTCATCTTCTTTGAAGCTGTTGTGGCAAAAAGAAAACACGAAAAGCTCCCCAAAAAATAATAATTTTATCACAATAACCCACAGTTATTAGAACAATTTAAAAAATAATACACAGACCTTTACGATGGACATGTTGTTCTTTTAAGGACTTTCCTGCCTGTGAACCATAAATCAGAGAGAGAGTTTTCCCCCCACATGCCAAATGCTTCCATAATCCAGTGCTGCCAATCAAATCATGAATTCACTCACAATCGCAACAAACATACTTTTTCACATGTGGATTGTCAGGACGATCCTATGCTTTCACAGCGGTTTCCAAGATTTGTCTGGAGAATCTGAAACTCATGAAGAGAGCACACAATCTGCTCACCTTACAAAGGTTGACAATCCCGCAGCACATGATGAACCTTTTTGCAATGGAGCTCAGGAACTGTCACAATATCTGTCAATCAGAACAGAAACAGACTGCTTCCCTATCGTTCTGCATACTAATCTTCCAATGAAATGTGATTGTACTATTTCATCTGATCTTTATTTTGATATGTTAGAAAAGAATGATCCTTACACATGCTCGTGTCAGTAGATGCCATAGATTTCATCTTCTTTGAAGCTGTTGTGGCAAAAAGAAAACACGAAAAGCTCCCCAAAAAACCCACAAAATAATAATTTTATCACAATAACCCAGTTATTAGAACAATTTAAAAAATAATACACAGACCTTTACGATGGACATGTTGTTCTTTTAAGGACTTTCCTGCCTGTGAACCATAAATCAGAGAGAGAGTTTTCCCCCCACATGCCAAATGCTTCCATAATCCAGTGCTGCCAATCAAATCATGAATTCACTCACAATCGCAACAAACATACTTTTTCACATGTGGATTGTCAGGACGATCCTATGCTTTCACAGCGGTTTCCAAGATTTGTCTGGAGAATCTGAAACTCACGAAGAGAGCACACAATCTGCTCACCTTACAACGGTTGACAATCCCGCAGCACATGATGAACCTTTTTGCAATGGAGCTCAGGAACTGTCACAATATCTGTCAATCAGAATACAACAGAAATAGACTGCTTCCCTATCGTTCTGCATACAGATCTTCCAATGAAATGTGATGATTGTACTATTTCATCTGATCTTTATTTAGATATGTTAGAAAAGAATGATCCTTACACATGCTCGTGTCAGTAGATGCCATAGATTTCATCTTTGAAGCTGTTGTGGCAAAAAGAAAACACGAAAAGCTCCCCAAAAAATAATAATTTTATCACAATAACCCACAGTTATTAGAACAATTTAAAAAATAATACACAGACCTTTACGATGGACATGTTGTTCTTTTAAGGACTTTCCTGCCTGTGAACCATAAATCAGAGAGAGAGTTTTCCCCCCACATGCCAAATGCTTCCATAATCCAGTGCTGCCAATCAAATCATGAATTCACTCACAATCGCAACAAACATACTTTTTCACATGTGGATTGTCAGGACGATCCTATGCTTTCACAGCGGTTTCCAAGATTTGTCTGGAGAATCTGAAACTCATGAAGAGAGCACACAATCTGCTCACCTTACAACGGTTGACAATCCCGCAGCACATGATGAACCTTTTTGCAATGGAGCTCAGGAACTGTCACAATATCTGTCAATCAGAATACAACAGAAATAGACTGCTTCCCTATCATTCTGCATACAGATCTTCCAATGAAATGTGATGATTGTACTATTTCATCTGATCTTTATTTAGATATGTTAGAAAAGAATGATCCTTACACATGCTCGTGTCAGTAGATGCCATAGATTTCATCTTCTTTGAAGCTGTTGTGGCAAAAAGAAAACACGAAAAGCTCCCCAAAAAATAATAATTTTATCACAATAACCCACAGTTATTAGAACAATTTAAAAAATAATACACAGACCTTTACGATGGACATGTTGTTCTTTTAAGGACTTTCCTGCCTGTGAACCATAAATCAGAGAGAGAGTTTTCCCCCCACATGCCAAATGCTTCCATAATCCAGTGCTGCCAATCAAATCATGAATTCACTCACAATCGCAACAAACATACTTTTTCACATGTGGATTGTCAGGACGATCCTATGCTTTCACAGCGGTTTCCAAGATTTGTCTGGAGAATCTGAAACTCATGAAAAGAGCACAATCTGCTCACCTTACAACGGTTGACAATCCCGCAGCACGTGATCAACCTTTCTGCAATGGAGCTCAGGAACTGTCACAATATCTGTCAATCAGAACAGAAACAGACTGCTTCCCTATCGTTCTGCATACTAATCTTCCAATGAAATGTGATGATTGTACTATTTCATTTGATCTTTATTTTGATATGTTAGAAAAGAATGATCCTTACACATGCTCGTGTCAGTAGATGCCATAGATTTCATCTTCTTTGAAGCTGTTGTGGCAAAAAGAAAACACGAAAAGCTCCCCAAAAAATAATAATTTTATCACAATAACCCACAGTTATTAGAACAATTTAAAAAATAATACACAGACCTTTACGATGGACATGTTGTTCTTTTAAGGACTTTCCTGCCTGTGAACCATAAATCGGAGAGAGAGTTTTCCCCCCACATGCCAAATGCTTCCATAATCCAGTGCTGCCAATCAAATCATGAATTCACTCACAATCGCAACAAACATACTTTTTCACATGTGGATGGTCAGGACGATCCTATGCTTTCACAGCGGTATCCAAGATTTGTCTGGAGAATCTGAAACTCATCAAAAGAGCACACAATCTGCTCACCTTACAACGGTTGACAATCCCGCAGCACATGATGAACCTTTTTGCAATGGAGCTCAGGAACTGTCACAATATCTGTCAATCAGAACAGAAACAGACTGCTTCCCTATCGTTCTGCATATTAATCTTCCAATGAAATGTGATTGTACTATTTCATCTGATCTTTATTTTGATATGTTAGAAAAGAATGATCCTTACACATGCTCGTGTCAGTAGATGCCATAGATTTCATCTTCTTTGAAGCTGTTGTGGCAAAAAGAAAACACGAAAAGCTCCCCAAAAAACCCACAAAATAATAATTTTATCACAATAACCCAGTTATTAGAACAATTTAAAAAATAATACACAGACCTTTACGATGGACATGTTGTTCTTTTAAGGACTTTCCTGCCTGTGAACCATAAATCAGAGAGAGAGTTTTCCCCCCACATGCCAAATGCTTCCATAATCCAGTGCTGCCAATCAAATCATGAATTCACTCACAATCGCAACAAACATACTTTTTCACATGTGGATTGTCAGGACGATCCTATGCTTTCACAGCGGTTTCCAAGATTTGTCTGGAGAATCTGAAACTCATGAAGAGAGCACACAATCTGCTCACCTTACAACGGTTGACAATCCCGCAGCACATGATGAACCTTTTTGCAATGGAGCTCAGGAACTGTCACAATATCTGTCAATCAGAACACAACAGAAATAGACTGCTTCCCTATCGTTCTGCATACAGATCTTCCAATGAAATGTGATGATTGTACTATTTCATCTGATCTTTATTTAGATATGTTAGAAAAGAATGATCCTTACACATGCTCGTGTCAGTAGATGCCATAGATTTCATCTTCTTTGAAGCTGTTGTGGCAAAAAGAAAACACGAAAAGCTCCCCAAAAAGTAATAATTTTATCACAATAACCCACAGTTATTAGAACAATTTAAAAAATAATACACAGACCTTTACGATGGACATGTTCTTTTAAGGACTTTCCTGCCTGTGAACCATAAATCAGAGAGAGAGTTTTCCCCCCACATGCCAAATGCTTCCATAATCCAGTGCTGCCAATCAAATCATGAATTCACTCACAATCGCAACAAACATACTTTTTCACATGTGGATTGTCAGGACGATCCTATGCTTTCACAGCGGTTTCCAAGATTTGTCTGGAGAATCTGAAACTCATGAAAAGAGCACAATCTGCTCACCTTACAACGGTTGACAATCCCGCAGCACGTGATCAACCTTTCTGCAATGGAGCTCAGGAACTGTCACAATATCTGTCAATCAGAACAGAAATAGACTGCTTCCCTATCGTTCTGCATACTAATCTTCCAATGAAATGTGATGATTGTACTATTTCATCTGATCTTTATTTAGATATGTTAGAAAAGAATGATCCTTACACATGCTCGTGTCAGTAGATGCCATAGATTTCATCTTCTTTGAAGCTGTTGTGGCAAAAAGAAAACACGAAAAGCTCCCCAAAAAACCCACAAAATAATAATTTTATCACAATAACCCAGTTATTAGAACAATTTAAAAAATAATACACAGACCTTTACGATGGACATGTTGTTCTTTTAAGGACTTTCCTGCCTGTGAACCATAAATCAGAGAGAGAGTTTTCCCCCCACATGCCAAATGCTTCCATAATCCAGTGCTGCCAATCAAATCATGAATTCACTCACAATCGCAACAAACATACTTTTTCACATGTGGATTGTCAGGACGATCCTATGCTTTCACAGCGGTTTCCAAGATTTGTCTGGAGAATCTGAAACTCATGAAGAGAGCACACAATCTGCTCACCTTACAACGGTTGACAATCCCGCAGCACATGATGAACCTTTTTGCAATGGAGCTCAGGAACTGTCACAATATCTGTCAATCAGAATACAACAGAAATAGACTGCTTCCCTATCGTTCTGCATACAGATCTTCCAATGAAATGTGATGATTGTACTATTTCATCTGATCTTTATTTAGATATGTTAGAAAAGAATGATCCTTACACATGCTCGTGTCAGTAGATGCCATAGATTTCATCTTCTTTGAAGCTGTTGTGGCAAAAAGAAAACACGAAAAGCTCCCCAAAAAATAATTTTATCACAATAACCCACAGTTATTAGAACAATTTAAAAAATAATACACAGACCTTTACGATGGACATGTTGTTCTTTTAAGGACTTTCCTGCCTGTGAACCATAAATCAGAGAGAGAGTTTTCCCCCCACATGCCAAATGCTTCCATAATCCAGTGCTGCCAATCAAATCATGAATTCACTCACAATCGCAACAAACATACTTTTTCACATGTGGATTGTCAGGACGATCCTATGCTTTCACAGCGGTTTCCAAGATTTGTCTGGAGAATCTGAAACTCATCAAAAGAGCACACAATCTGCTCACCTTACAACGGTTGACAATCCCGCAGCACATGATGAACCTTTTTGCAATGGAGCTCAGGAACTGTCACAATATCTGTCAATCAGAACAGAAATAGACTGCTTCCCTATCGTTCTGCATACTAATCTTCCAATGAAATGTGATGATTGTACTATTTCATCTGATCTTTATTTAGATATGTTAGAAAAGAATGATCCTTACACATGCTCGTGTCAGTAGATGCCATAGATTTCATCTTCTTTGAAGCTGTTGTGGCAAAAAGAAAACACGAAAAGCTCCCCAAAAAACCCACAAAATAATAATTTTATCACAATAACCCAGTTATTAGAACAATTTAAAAAATAATACACAGACCTTTACGATGGACATGTTGTTCTTTTAAGGACTTTCCTGCCTGTGAACCATAAATCAGAGAGAGTTTTCCCCCCACATGCCAAATGCTTCCATAATCCAGTGCTGCCAATCAAATCATGAATTCACTCACAATCGCAACAAACATACTTTTTCACATGTGGATTGTCAGGACGATCCTATGCTTTCACAGCGGTTTCCAAGATTTGTCTGGAGAATCTGAAACTCATGAAGAGAGCACACAATCTGCTCACCTTACAACGGTTGACAATCCCGCAGCACATGATGAACCTTTTTGCAATGGAGCTCAGGAACTGTCACAATATCTGTCAATCAGAACACAACAGAAATAGACTGCTTCCCTATCGTTCTGCATACAGATCTTCCAATGAAATGTGATGATTGTACTATTTCATCTGATCTTTATTTAGATATGTTAGAAAAGAATGATCCTTACACATGCTCGTGTCAGTAGATGCCATAGATTTCATCTTCTTTGAAGCTGTTGTGGCAAAAAGAAAACACGAAAAGCTCCCCAAAAAATAATAATTTTATCACAATAACCCACAGTTATTAGAACAATTTAAAAAATAATACACAGACCTTTACGATGGACATGTTGTTCTTTTAAGGACTTTCCTGCCTGTGAACCATAAATCAGAGAGAGAGTTTTCCCCCCACATGCCAAATGCTTCCATAATCCAGTGCTGCCAATCAAATCATGAATTCACTCACAATCGCAACAAACATACTTTTTCACATGTGGATTGTCAGGACGATCCTATGCTTTCACAGCGGTTTCCAAGATTTGTCTGGAGAATCTGAAACTCATGAAGAGAGCACACAATCTGCTCACCTTACAACGGTTGACAATCCCGCAGCACATGATGAACCTTTTTGCAATGGAGCTCAGGAACTGTCACAATATCTGTCAATCAGAACACAACAGAAATAGACTGCTTCCCTATCGTTCTGCATACAGATCTTCCAATGAAATGTGATGATTGTACTATTTCATCTGATCTTTATTTAGATATGTTAGAAAAGAATGATCCTTACACATGCTCGTGTCAGTAGATGCCATAGATTTCATCTTCTTTGAAGCTGTTGTGGCAAAAAGAAAACACGAAAAGCTCCCCAAAAAATAATAATTTTATCACAATAACCCACAGTTATTAGAACAATTTAAAAAATAATACACAGACCTTTACGATGGACATGTTGTTCTTTTAAGGACTTTCCTGCCTGTGAACCATAAATCAGAGAGAGAGTTTTCCCCCCACATGCCAAATGCTTCCATAATCCAGTGCTGCCAATCAAATCATGAATTCACTCACAATCGCAACAAACATACTTTTTCACATGTGGATTGTCAGGACGATCCTATGCTTTCACAGCGGTTTCCAAGATTTGTCTGGAGAATCTGAAACTCATGAAGAGAGCACACAATCTGCTCACCTTACAACGGTTGACAATCCCGCAGCACATGATGAACCTTTTTGCAATGGAGCTCAGGAACTGTCACAATATCTGTCAATCAGAACAGAAACAGACTGCTTCCCTATCGTTCTGCATACTAATCTTCCAATGAAATGTGATTGTACTATTTCATCTGATCTTTATTTTGATATGTTAGAAAAGAATGATCCTTACACATGCTCGTGTCAGTAGATCCCATAGATTTCATCTTCTTTGAAGCTGTTGTGGCAAAAAGAAAACACGAAAAGCTCCCCAAAAAACCCACAAAATAATAATTTTATCACAATAACCCAGTTATTAGAACAATTTAAAAAATAATACACAGACCTTTACGATGGACATGTTGTTCTTTTAAGGACTTTCCTGCCTGTGAACCATAAATCAGAGAGAGAGTTTTCCCCCCACATGCCAAATGCTTCCATAATCCAGTGCTGCCAATCAAATCATGAATTCACTCACAATCGCAACAAACATACTTTTTCACATGTGGATTGTCAGGACGATCCTATGCTTTCACAGCGGTTTCCAAGATTTGTCTGGAGAATCTGAAACTCATGAAAAGAGCACAATCTGCTCACCTTACAACGGTTGACAATCCCGCAGCACGTGATCAACCTTTCTGCAAAGGAGCTCAGGAACTGTCACAATATCTGTCAATCAGAACAGAAACAGACTGCTTCCCTATCGTTCTGCATACTAATCTTCCAATGAAATGTGATGATTGTACTATTTCATTTGATCTTTATTTTGATATGTTAGAAAAGAATGATCCTTACACATGCTCGTGTCAGTAGATGCCATAGATTTCATCTTCTTTGAAGCTGTTGTGGCAAAAAGAAAACACGAAAAGCTCCCCAAAAAACCCACAAAATAATAATTTTATCACAATAACCCAGTTATTAGAACAATTTAAAAAAATAATACACAGACCTTTACGATGGACATGTTGTTCTTTTAAGGACTTTCCTGCCTGTGAACCATAAATCGGAGAGAGAGTTTTCCCCCCACATGCCAAATGCTTCCATAATCCAGTGCTGCCAATCAAATCATGAATTCACTCACAATCGCAACAAACATACTTTTTCACATGTGGATTGTCAGGACGATCCTATGCTTTCACAGCGGTATCCAAGATTTGTCTGGAGAATCTGAAACTCATCAAAAGAGCACACAATCTGCTCACCTTACAACGGTTGACAATCCCGCAGCACATGATGAACCTTTTTGCAATGGAGCTCAGGAACTGTCACAATATCTGTCAATCAGAACAGAAACAGACTGCTTCCCTATCGTTCTGCATTCTAATCTTCCAATGAAATGTGATGATTGTACTATTTCATTTGATCTTTATTTTGATATGTTAGAAAAGAATGATCCTTACACATGCTCGTGTCAGTAGATGCCATAGATTTCATCTTCTTTGAAGCTGTTGTGGCAAAAAGAAAACACGAAAAGCTCCCCAAAAAATAATTTTATCACAATAACCCAGTTATTAGAACAATTTAAAAAATAATACACAGACCTTTACGATGGACATGTTCTTTTAAGGACTTTCCTGCCTGTGAACCATAAATCAGAGAGAGAGTTTTCCCCCCACATGCCAAATGCTTCCATAATCCAGTGCTGCCAATCAAATCATGAATTCACTCACAATCGCAACAAACATACTTTTTCACATGTGGATTGTCAGGACGATCCTATGCTTTCACAGCGGTTTCCAAGATTTGTCTGGAGAATCTGAAACTCATGAAAAGAGCACAATCTGCTCACCTTACAACGGTTGACAATCCCGCAGCACGTGATCAACCTTTCTGCAATGGAGCTCAGGAACTGTCACAATATCTGTCAATCAGAACAGAAACAGACTGCTTCCCTATCGTTCTGCATACTAATCTACCAATGAAATGTGATGATTGTACTATTTCATTTGATCTTTATTTTGATATGTTAGAAAAGAATGATCCTTACACATGCTCGTGTCAGTAGATGCCATAGATTTCATCTTCTTTGAAGCTGTTGTGGCAAAAAGAAAACACGAAAAGCTCCCCAAAAAATAATAATTTTATCACAATAACCCAGTTATTAGAACAATTTAAAAAATAATACACAGACCTTTACGATGGACATGTTCTTTTAAGGACTTTCCTGCCTGTGAACCATAAATCAGAGAGAGAGTTTTCCCCCCACATGCCAAATGCTTCCATAATCCAGTGCTGCCAATCAAATCATGAATTCACTCACAATCGCAACAAACATACTTTTTCACATGTGGATTGTCAGGACGATCCTATGCTTTCACAGCGGTTTCCAAGATTTGTCTGGAGAATCTGAAACTCATGAAGAGAGCACACAATCTGCTCACCTTACAACGGTTGACAATCCCGCAGCACATGATGAACCTTTTTGCAATGGAGCTCAGGAACTGTCACAATATCTGTCAATCAGAATACAACAGAAATAGACTGCTTCCCTATCGTTCTGCATACAGATCTTCCAATGAAATGTGATGATTGTACTATTTCATCTGATCTTTATTTAGATATGTTAGAAAAGAATGATCCTTACACATGCTTGTGTCAGTAGATGCCATAGATTTCATCTTCTTTGAAGCTGTTGTGGCAAAAAGAAAACACGAAAAGCTCCCCAAAAAATAATTTTATCACAATAACCCACAGTTATTAGAACAATTTAAAAAATAATACACAGACCTTTACGATGGACATGTTGTTCTTTTAAGGACTTTCCTGCCTGTGAACCATAAATCAGAGAGAGAGTTTTCCCCCCACATGCCAAATGCTTCCATAATCCAGTGCTGCCAATCAAATCATGAATTCACTCACAATCGCAACAAACATACTTTTTCACATGTGGATTGTCAGGACGATCCTATGCTTTCACAGCGGTTTCCAAGATTTGTCTGGAGAATCTGAAACTCATCAAAAGAGCACACAATCTGCTCACCTTACAACGGTTGACAATCCCGCAGCACATGATGAACCTTTTTGCAATGGAGCTCAGGAACTGTCACAATATCTGTCAATCAGAACAGAAATAGACTGCTTCCCTATCGTTCTGCATACTAATCTTCCAATGAAATGTGATGATTGTACTATTTCATCTGATCTTTATTTAGATATGTTAGAAAAGAATGATCCTTACACATGCTCGTGTCAGTAGATGCCATAGATTTCATCTTCTTTGAAGCTGTTGTGGCAAAAAGAAAACACGAAAAGCTCCCCAAAAAACCCACAAAATAATAATTTTATCACAATAACCCAGTTATTAGAACAATTTAAAAAATAATACACAGACCTTTACGATGGACATGTTGTTCTATTAAGGACTTTCCTGCCTGTGAACCATAAATCAGAGAGAGTTTTCCCCCCACATGCCAAATGCTTCCATAATCCAGTGCTGCCAATCAAATCATGAATTCACTCACAATCGCAACAAACATACTTTTTCACATGTGGATTGTCAGGACGATCCTATGCTTTCACAGCGGTTTCCAAGATTTGTCTGGAGAATCTGAAACTCATGAAGAGAGCACACAATCTGCTCACCTTACAACGGTTGACAATCCCGCAGCACATGATGAACCTTTTTGCAATGGAGCTCAGGAACTGTCACAATATCTGTCAATCAGAACAGAAATAGACTGCTTCCCTATCGTTCTGCATACTAATCTTCCAATGAAATGTGATGATTGTACTATTTCATCTGATCTTTATTTAGATATGTTAGAAAAGAATGATCCTTACACATGCTCGTGTCAGTAGATGCCATAGATTTCATCTTCTTTGAAGCTGTTGTGGCAAAAAGAAAACACGAAAAGCTCCCCAAAAAACCCACAAAATAATAATTTTATCACAATAACCCAGTTATTAGAACAATTTAAAAAATAATACACAGACCTTTACGATGGACATGTTGTTCTTTTAAGGACTTTCCTGCCTGTGAACCATAAATCAGAGAGAGTTTTCCCCCCACATGCCAAATGCTTCCATAATCCAGTGCTGCCAATCAAATCATGAATTCACTCACAATCGCAACAAACATACTTTTTCACATGTGGATTGTCAGGACGATCCTATGCTTTCACAGCGGTTTCCAAGATTTGTCTGGAGAATCTGAAACTCATGAAGAGAGCACACAATCTGCTCACCTTACAACGGTTGACAATCCCGCAGCACATGATGAACCTTTTTGCAATGGAGCTCAGGAACTGTCACAATATCTGTCAATCAGAACACAACAGAAATAGACTGCTTCCCTATCGTTCTGCATACAGATCTTCCAATGAAATGTGATGATTGTACTATTTAATCTGATCTTTATTTAGATATGTTAGAAAAGAATGATCCTTACACATGCTCGTGTCAGTAGATGCCATAGATTTCATCTTCTTTGAAGCTGTTGTGGCAAAAAGAAAACACGAAAAGCTCCCCAAAAAATAATAATTTTATCACAATAACCCACAGTTATTAGAACAATTTAAAAAATAATACACAGACCTTTACGATGGACATGTTGTTCTTTTAAGGACTTTCCTGCCTGTGAACCATAAATCAGAGAGAGAGTTTTCCCCCCACATGCCAAATGCTTCCATAATCCAGTGCTGCCAATCAAATCATGAATTCACTCACAATCGCAACAAACATACTTTTTCACATGTGGATTGTCAGGACGATCCTATGCTTTCACAGCGGTTTCCAAGATTTGTCTGGAGAATCTGAAACTCATGAATAGAGCACAATCTGCTCACCTTACAACGGTTGACAATCCCGCAGCACGTGATCAACCTTTCTGCAATGGAGCTCAGGAACTGTCACAATATCTGTCAATCAGAACAGAAACAGACTGCTTCCCTATCGTTCTGCATACTAATCTTCCAATGAAATGTGATGATTGTACTATTTCATTTGATCTTTATTTTGATATGTTAGAAAAGAATGATCCTTACACATGCTCGTGTCAGTAGATGCCATAGATTTCATCTTCTTTGAAGCTGTTGTGGCAAAAAGAAAACACGAAAAGCTCCCCAAAAAATAATAATTTTATCACAATAACCCACAGTTATTAGAACAATTTAAAAAATAATACACAGACCTTTACGATGGACATGTTGTTCTTTTAAGGACTTTCCTGCCTGTGAACCATAAATCGGAGAGAGAGTTTTCCCCCCACATGCCAAATGCTTCCATAATCCAGTGCTGCCAATCAAATCATGAATTCACTCACAATCGCAACAAACATACTTTTTCACATGTGGATGGTCAGGACGATCCTATGCTTTCACAGCGGTTTCCAAGATTTGTCTGGAGAATCTGAAACTCATCAAAAGAGCACACAATCTGCTCACCTTACAACGGTTGACAATCCCGCAGCACATGATGAACCTTTTTGCAATGGAGCTCAGGAACTGTCACAATATCTGTCAATCAGAACAGAAACAGACTGCTTCCCTATCGTTCTGCATATTAATCTTCCAATGAAATGTGATTGTACTATTTCATCTGATCTTTATTTTGATATGTTAGAAAAGAATGATCCTTACACATGCTCGTGTCAGTAGATGCCATAGATTTCATCTTCTTTGAAGCTGTTGTGGCAAAAAGAAAACACGAAAAGCTCCCCAAAAAACCCACAAAATAATAATTTTATCACAATAACCCAGTTATTAGAACAATTTAAAAAATAATACACAGACCTTTACGATGGACATGTTGTTCTTTTAAGGACTTTCCTGCCTGTGAACCATAAATCAGAGAGAGTTTTCCCCCCACATGCCAAATGCTTCCATAATCCAGTGCTGCCAATCAAATCATGAATTCACTCACAATCGCAACAAACATACTTTTTCACATGTGGATTGTCAGGACGATCCTATGCTTTCACAGCGGTTTCCAAGATTTGTCTGGAGAATCTGAAACTCATGAAGAGAGCACACAATCTGCTCACCTTACAACGGTTGACAATCCCGCAGCACATGATGAACCTTTTTGCAATGGAGCTCAGGAACTGTCGCAATATCTGTCAATCAGAATACAACAGAAACAGACTGCTTCCCTATCGTTCTGCATACTAATCTTCCAATGAAATGTGATGATTGTACTATTTCATTTGATCTTTATTTTGATATGTTAGAAAAGAATGATCCTTACACATGCTCGTGTCAGTAGATGCCATAGATTTCATCTTCTTTGAAGCTGTTGTGGCAAAAAGAAAACACGAAAAGCTCCCCAAAAAATAATAATTTTATCACAATAACCCACAGTTATTAGAACAATTTAAAAAATAATACACAGACCTTTACGATGGACATGTTGTTCTTTTAAGGACTTTCCTGCCTGTGAACCATAAATCGGAGAGAGAGTTTTCCCCCCACATGCCAAATGCTTCCATAATCCAGTGCTGCCAATCAAATCATGAATTCACTCACAATCGCAACAAACATACTTTTTCACATGTGGATGGTCAGGACGATCCTATGCTTTCACAGCGGTATCCAAGATTTGTCTGGAGAATCTGAAACTCATCAAAAGAGCACACAATCTGCTCACCTTACAACGGTTGACAATCCCGCAGCACATGATGAACCTTTTTGCAATGGAGCTCAGGAACTGTCACAATATCTGTCAATCAGAACAGAAACAGACTGCTTCCCTATCGTTCTGCATATTAATCTTCCAATGAAATGTGATTGTACTATTTCATCTGATCTTTATTTTGATATGTTAGAAAAGAATGATCCTTACACATGCTCGTGTCAGTAGATCCCATAGATTTCATCTTCTTTGAAGCTGTTGTGGCAAAAAGAAAACACGAAAAGCTCCCCAAAAAACCCACAAAATAATAATTTTATCACAATAACCCAGTTATTAGAACAATTTAAAAAATAATACACAGACCTTTACGATGGACATGTTGTTCTTTTAAGGACTTTCCTGCCTGTGAACCATAAATCAGAGAGAGAGTTTTCCCCCCACATGCCAAATGCTTCCATAATCCAGTGCTGCCAATCAAATCATGAATTCACTCACAATCGCAACAAACATACTTTTTCACATGTGGATTGTCAGGACGATCCTATGCTTTCACAGCGGTTTCCAAGATTTGTCTGGAGAATCTGAAACTCATGAAAAGAGCACAATCTGCTCACCTTACAACGGTTGACAATCCCGCAGCACGTGATCAACCTTTCTGCAATGGAGCTCAGGAACTGTCACAATATCTGTCACTCAGAACAGAAACAGACTGCTTCCCTATCGTTCTGCATACTAATCTTCCAATGAAATGTGATGATTGTACTATTTCATTTGATCTTTATTTTGATATGTTAGAAAAGAATGATCCTTACACATGCTCGTGTCAGTAGATGCCATAGATTTCATCTTCTTTGAAGCTGTTGTGGCAAAAAGAAAACACGAAAAGCTCCCCAAAAAACCCACAAAATAATAATTTTATCACAATAACCCAGTTATTAGAACAATTTAAAAAATAATACACAGACCTTTACGATGGACATGTTGTTCTTTTAAGGACTTTCCTGCCTGTGAACCATAAATCAGAGAGAGTTTTCCCCCCACATGCCAAATGCTTCCATAATCCAGTGCTGCCAATCAAATCATGAATTCACTCACAATCGCAACAAACATACTTTTTCACATGTGGATTGTCAGGACGATCCTATGCTTTCACAGCGGTTTCCAAGATTTGTCTGGAGAATCTGAAACTCATGAAGAGAGCACACAATCTGCTCACCTTACAACGGTTGACAATCCCGCAGCACATGATGAACCTTTTTGCAATGGAGCTCAGGAACTGTCGCAATATCTGTCAATCAGAATACAACAGAAATAGACTGCTTCCCTATCGTTCTGCATACAGATCTTCCAATGAAATGTGATGATTGTACTATTTAATCTGATCTTTATTTAGATATGTTAGAAAAGAATGATCCTTACACATGCTCGTGTCAGTAGATCCCATAGATTTCATCTTCTTTGAAGCTGTTGTGGCAAAAAGAAAACACGAAAAGCTCCCCAAAAAATAATAATTTTATCACAATAACCCACAGTTATTAGAACAATTTAAAAAATAATACACAGACCTTTACGATGGACATGTTGTTCTTTTAAGGACTTTCCTGCCTGTGAACCATAAATCAGAGAGAGAGTTTTCCCCCCACATGCCAAATGCTTCCATAATCCAGTGCTGCCAATCAAATCATGAATTCACTCACAATCGCAACAAACATACTTTTTCACATGTGGATTGTCAGGACGATCCTATGCTTTCACAGCGGTTTCCAAGATTTGTCTGGAGAATCTGAAACTCATGAATAGAGCACAATCTGCTCACCTTACAACGGTTGACAATCCCGCAGCACGTGATCAACCTTTCTGCAATGGAGCTCAGGAACTGTCACAATATCTGTCAATCAGAACAGAAACAGAATGCTTCCCTATCGTTCTGCATACTAATCTTCCAATGAAATGTGATGATTGTACTATTTCATTTGATGTTTATTTTGATATGTTAGAAAAGAATGATCCTTACACATGCTCGTGTCAGTAGATGCCATAGATTTCATCTTCTTTGAAGCTGTTGTGGCAAAAAGAAAACACGAAAAGCTCCCCAAAAAATAATAATTTTATCACAATAACCCACAGTTATTAGAACAATTTAAAAAATAATACACAGACCTTTACGATGGACATGTTCTTTTAAGGACTTTCCTGCCTGTGAACCATAAATCAGAGAGAGAGTTTTCCCCCCACATGCCAAATGCTTCCATAATCCAGTGCTGCCAATCAAATCATGAATTCACTCACAATCGCAACAAACATACTTTTTCACATGTGGATTGTCAGGACGATCCTATGCTTTCACAGCGGTTTCCAAGATTTGTCTGGAGAATCTGAAACTCATGAAGAGAGCACACAATCTGCTCACCTTACAACGGTTGACAATCCCGCAGCACGTGATCAACCTTTCTGCAATGGAGCTCAGGAACTGTCACAATATCTGTCAATCAGAACAGAAACAGACTGCTTCCCTATCGTTCTGCATACTAATCTTCCAATGAAATGTGATGATTGTACTATTTCATTTGATCTTTATTTTGATATGTTAGAAAAGAATGATCCTTACACATGCTCGTGTCAGTAGATGCCATAGATTTCATCTTCTTTGAAGCTGTTGTGGCAAAAAGAAAACACGAAAAGCTCCCCAAAAAACCCACAAAATAATAATTTTATCACAATAACCCAGTTATTAGAACAATTTAAAAAATAATACACAGACCTTTACGATGGACATGTTGTTCTTTTAAGGACTTTCCTGCCTGTGAACCATAAATCAGAGAGAGAGTTTTCCCCCCACATGCCAAATGCTTCCATAATCCAGTGCTGCCAATCAAATCATGAATTCACTCACAATCGCAACAAACATACTTTTTAACATGTGGATTGTCAGGACGATCCTATGCTTTCACAGCGGTTTCCAAGATTTGTCTGGAGAATCTGAAACTCATGAAAAGAGCACAATCTGCTCACCTTACAACGGTTGACAATCCCGCAGCACGTGATCAACCTTTCTGCAATGGAGCTCAGGAACTGTCACAATATCTGTCAATCAGAACAGAAACAGACTGCTTCCCTATCGTTCTGCATACTAATATTCCAATGAAATGTGATGATTGTACTATTTCATTTGATCTTTATTTTGATATGTTAGAAAAGAATGATCCTTACACATGCTCGTGTCAGTAGATGCCATAGATTTCATCTTCTTTGAAGCTGTTGTGGCAAAAAGAAAACACGAAAAGCTCCCCAAAAAATAATAATTTTATCACAATAACCCACAGTTATTAGAACAATTTAAAAAATAATACACAGACCTTTACGATGGACATGTTGTTCTTTTAAGGACTTTCCTGCCTGTGAACCATAAATCGGAGAGAGAGTTTTCCCCCCACATGCCAAATGCTTCCATAATCCAGTGCTGCCAATCAAATCATGAATTCACTCACAATCGCAACAAACATACTTTTTCACATGTGGATTGTCAGGACGATCCTATGCTTTCACAGCGGTATCCAAGATTTGTCTGGAGAATCTGAAACTCATCAAAAGAGCACACAATCTGCTCACCTTACAACGGTTGACAATCCCGCAGCACATGATGAACCTTTTTGCAATGGAGCTCAGGAACTGTCACAATATCTGTCAATCAGAACAGAAACAGACTGCTTCCCTATCGTTCTGCATACTAATCTTCCAATGAAATGTGATTGTACTATTTCATCTGATCTTTATTTTGATATGTTAGAAAAGAATGATCCTTACACATGCTCGTGTCAGTAGATGCCATAGATTTCATCTTCTTTGAAGCTGTTGTGGCAAAAAGAAAACACGAAAAGCTCCCCAAAAAACCCACAAAATAATAATTTTATCACAATAACCCAGTTATTAGAACAATTTAAAAAATAATACACAGACCTTTACGATGGACATGTTGTTCTTTTAAGGACTTTCCTGCCTGTGAACCATAAATCAGAGAGAGAGTTTTCCCCCCACATGCCAAATGCTTCCATAATCCAGTGCTGCCAATCAAATCATGAATTCACTCACAATCGCAACAAACATACTTTTTCACATGTGGATTGTCAGGACGATCCTATGCTTTCACAGCGGTTTCCAAGATTTGTCTGGAGAATCTGAAACTCACGAAGAGAGCACACAATCTGCTCACCTTACAACGGTTGACAATCCCGCAGCACATGATGAACCTTTTTGCAATGGAGCTCAGGAACTGTCACAATATCTGTCAATCAGAATACAACAGAAATAGACTGCTTCCCTATCGTTCTGCATACAGATCTTCCAATGAAATGTGATGATTGTACTATTTCATCTGATCTTTATTTAGATATGTTAGAAAAGAATGATCCTTACACATGCTCGTGTCAGTAGATGCCATAGATTTCATCTTCTTTGAAGCTGTTGTGGCAAAAAGAAAACACGAAAAGCTCCCCAAAAAATAATAATTTTATCACAATAACCCACAGTTATTAGAACAATTTAAAAAATAATACACAGACCTTTACGATGGACATGTTGTTCTTTTAAGGACTTTCCTGCCTGTGAACCATAAATCAGAGAGAGAGTTTTCCCCCCACATGCCAAATGCTTCCATAATCCAGTGCTGCCAATCAAATCATGAATTCACTCACAATCGCAACAAACATACTTTTTCACATGTGGATTGTCAGGACGATCCTATGCTTTCACAGCGGTTTCCAAGATTTGTCTGGAGAATCTGAAACTCATGAAGAGAGCACACAATCTGCTCACCTTACAAAGGTTGACAATCCCGCAGCACATGATGAACCTTTTTGCAATGGAGCTCAGGAACTGTCACAATATCTGTCAATCAGAACAGAAACAGACTGCTTCCCTATCGTTCTGCATACTAATCTTCCAATGAAATGTGATTGTACTATTTCATCTGATCTTTATTTTGATATGTTAGAAAAGAATGATCCTTACACATGCTCGTGTCAGTAGATGCCATAGATTTCATCTTCTTTGAAGCTGT